>SJXQ01003242.1:9945-51200 GCA_006408695.1 Aepyceros melampus
GGGAGGGGCTGGGTGGGCAGGATTATAGATCACCAGGATGAGACCTTTGGGGTGATGGACATATTCTCTATCTTTGATTGTGGTGACGATTTCATGAGTGTATAGATATATCAAGGCTTTTTTAATTACTGTAAATATATGCAGTTTGTAATATTTCTTTTTAAAAATAATGTTTTTATTATTTGGCTGCACCAAGTCTTAGTTGTGGCATGAGAGTTTTTTTTTTGTTTGTTTTGTTTAGTTGTGGCATGAGGGATTTGCATGTGAACTCTCATTGCAGCGTGGGAGATATAGTTCCCCGATCAGGGATCAAACCCGAGCCCCCTGCATTGAGGGCTTGGAGTCTTAGCCACTGGACCACCCAAGGAAGCCCCAGTTTGTGTATTTCTTGCTTGGAGAATTAATTCCATGAACTGAGGAGCCTGGCAGGCTACAGTCCGTGGGGTCACAAAGAGTCAAACACAACTGAGCAACTAACACTTTCACTTTCACTTTATAATATTTCAGTTATACTTCAATAAATGTGTTTAAAATAATTCTTTCAGCAGATAATAGATAAATTATAACAATGAGGGAAGGTTTATTTTGCATTTAACATGTACCTGATACTGTGTCAGGTGTTTCACAAATATCACCTCTTTTCTTTAATTGAAATAGAGTTGATTTACAATGTTGTATTAGTTTCAGGTTTATAGCACAGTGATTCATTTATACATCTATAAATACACACATATATATACACATGCGTACATATATTCTTCTTCAGATTCTTTTCCCTTATAGGTTATAAAAGATGTTGGGTATAGTTCCCTGTGCTATTCAGTAGGTCTTTGTTGGTTATGTAGTTTATATATAGTAGTGTGTATATGTTAATCTCAACCTCTTAATTTATTCCAACCCCCACCCCCATTTCTTTTTTGGTAACCATGAGTGTCTTTTATAAGTCTTATAAATACAGTCTTTCGTATCAGTTTTTGAAATCAACATCTAACGATATCATATGATACTTGTCTTTTCTGACTTTCTTCACTCAATGTGACAATCTCTAGGTCCATCCATGTTACTGCAATTATGGCACATTATTTCATTCTTTTCTTTGGCTGAGTAGCATTGCACTGTGTGTGTGTATATATATGTACAACATCTTCTTTATCCATTTGTCTATTGATGGCCATTTGGTTGCTACCATGTCTTGGCTCCTGTAAATAATGCTGCAGTGAACATTGGGATGCATATATCTTTTTGAATTATGGTTTTCTCCAGATATATGTCCAGGAGTGGGATTGTTGAATCTCTTTAGATTCTCATAATTACCCTTTGAATTCAGAACTTTTATCATTCCCATTTCTCACAGATGAGAAAATGGAGGTTTAAAGGACATGTTCAAAGTCACACAGCTAGAAAGTGGCTAAGAGTACGAGTCAACAAACTATAGTTCATGGACCAAATCAGCCTGCCACCTGTTTTTATAGTTTTATTGCAGTATAGCCACACCCATGTGCATACATACTGAATTTGTCTGCTGCCACGTGACAATGACAAAGTTGAATAGTTTGCAGCAGAGATTATAGAGGCCAGGTAATTGCTAATTGTATATGTCAACTTGACTGAGCCATGGAACCAGTATATTTGGTCAGACTTTATTCTAGATGTTTCTGTGAAGGTATTTTTTAGATGAGATTAACATTTATATCAGTAGAGTTAAATAAAGCAGATTACCTTCTAGATAATGAGTAGGTCTCAGCCAGTCAGTTCATAGAAGACTGACATCCTTGGAGGAAGAGGGAATTCTGCCAGCACACTGCCTTTAGACTTGAAGTACAACTCTTCTGTGGATCTCCAGCCTGCTGACCCACCCTACAGATTCTAAACTTGCTAGTCTTCATAACTGTGTGAGCCAATTCTTGAAAACACTTCTCTCTCACACACAGATAGGTAGTTATTGTTCAGTCGCTTAGTCGTGTCTGCCTCTTTACAACCTCATGGACTGCAGCACACCAGGCTTCCCTGTCCTTCACAATCTCCCTGAGCTTGCTCAAACTCATGTCCATCGAGTCAGTGATGCCATCCAACCATGTCATCATCCGTTGTCCCCTTCTTCTCCTGCCTTCAATCTTTCCCAGCATCAGGGTCTTTTCCAACGAGTCAGTTCTTCATATCAGGTGGCCAAAGTAATGGAGTTTCAGTTTCAGCATCAGTCTTCCAATGAATATTCAGGACTGATTTCCTTGAGGATGGACTGGTTGGATCTCCTTGCAGTCCAAGGGACTGTCAAGAGTCTTCTCCAACACCACTGTTCAAAAGCATCAATTCTTCAGTGCTCAGCTTTCTTTATAGTCCAACTCTCATATCCATACATGACTACTGGAAAAACCATACCTTTGACTATATGGACCTTTGTAGGCAAAGTGATGTCTCTGCTTTTTAATACACTGTCTAGGTTTGTCATAGTTTTTCTGCCAAAGAGCAAGTCTCTTTTAATTTTGTTGGTACAGTCACTGTCCCCAGTGATTTTGGAGCCCAAGAAAGTAAAATCTGGCACTATTTCCACTTTTCCCCCATCTGTTTGCCATGAAGTGATGGGACCAGATGCCATGACCTTAGTTTTTTTGAATGTTGAGTTTCAAGGCAGCTTTTTCACTCTCCTCTTTCACCTTCAAGAGGCTCTTTAGTTCCCTTTCACTTTCTGCCATTAGAGTGGTATCATCTGCATATGTGAGGTTGTTGATATTTCTCCAGGCAATCTTAATTCTAACTTATTATTTATCAAGCCTGGCATTTCACATGATGTAGTCTATAGATAGGTAGATGATAAATACAGATGATCAATATAGATATACATAATATAGATATAGGTAGATATAGATGATATAGATATCTATAGATACATAGTTACAGGTATCTAGATATAGATACATATATATGGATTTATCTAGTTAGATATAGACATTATCTAAATCTGTATAGAAAGATTTCTATGTCTGTATATCCTGTTGGTTCTCTTCTTCTGGAGAACCCTAATACAGCCCTCAAAGCCTAAAACATTTATTTGACCCTTTACAGGATCAGGCTCTGGTAAATAAAACCCAGGTTTGATCCCTGGGTCAGGCAGATACTCTGGAAAAGGAAATAGTAATCCACTCCAGTATTCTTGCCTGGAGAGCTCCATGGACAGAAGAACCTGGCGAGCTACAATCCATGGGGTTAGAAAGAGTCGAGCAGACTGAGTGACTAACACATTACAGAAAAAAAAGATTTGCTAACCCTTGCCTGAGAGCCAGGATCAGAATCCAGACAATTTAAATGTAGAGCTTGCACTCTCGGTCACTACCCTGCACTGTCTTACAGAGCATCCACCCAATGGAGTACACTATGGCCATTAAAAATTACAATACCTAACTATGCTACCAGTTTGGGGAAATGTTCAGAATATATTGTTAGACAAAGAAAGCAGGTTATACCTGCATTTATGGTAATAATACATTTCTATTAGAAAAAGGATGCATGGGGAAAGTGTGTACCCAAATATGACAACAGCAATTTTCACTAGACACTAGATTATGGATGGTTTTTGCTTTTCCTTTATACTTCCTTGTATTGTCTAAATATTTCACAGTGAGCGTAGAGTCAGAAGGAAAAAAAACAACAAAGCAGTTTTCTTTCTGAAAATGGAAAGAGAATGTCTAGGGATTTGCACTTTATACTACCTCAAAATTACCCCATATCAAAACGTTCAAGTCAGTGGAATGTCCTTAATGACAAAAGAGTGGTGGCTATGTGGTAGCTACAGCCCACTCTCCATGCCCTGATAGTACCTTTTTTTATGCAGGAGATAATCTGAGTGGCCTTTCAAAAGTACTCAACTGGTCATCGTCGTTCTTATTTAGTCGCTAAGGTGTGTCTTACTCTTTTGCGACCCCGTGAACTGAAGTCCGCCATGAGCTGAAGGCTCCTCTGTCCATGGGGTTTCCCAGGCAAGAATACTGGAGTGGGTTGCTATTTCCTTCTCCAAGGGATCTTCTGACACAGGGATTGAACCCGCATCTCTTAGGTCTCTTACATCTCCTGCATTGGCAGGCAGATTCTTCACCACTAGTGCCACCTGGGAAGTCCCAGTACTTTCTGTAAGTAGGTAAAATAAACGTTTGCTGAATGAAAGATGAATGAGTGTATAGAATGTGGAACCTCTCTTCCAACAGTTCATGAGTTTTCAACCTTGGTCCTAGTAAACAAGATGGTGAGAGTGATTTTTAAGTCACTGAGGTCTTGCTGTATTAGTAATGTGCTTCAGTTGCATTTTGGATGGGTTAACTTAGGAATCTAATCATAATATAAAATATTGTGTAAATAAAAGTGTGTGTTTTAGGTTCTTTCTCTGTGCGTCAAATACTGGCTAGATGTTCACCAATACATTTCCTTTTCCTGGGCTCTCAGAGCAACTGTGTTTCTTAGCCATCCTTCCACTTAGGTTGGGAAATTGTGACTGAATTCTGGCTGACGGAAATATGAGTGGAAATCATCTGTACCTTTCACAGATGTATCTTCTACATATTTTCATTCTCTGGTTCATGCGGCTGAACTCACAGAAACTTCTGAACTGGTAGAGTTGCACGATGGGAAGAGCCTGGTCCCTGAACTGTGATATGAACTAAGAACAAATCTTTGTTGAGTTTAGCAACTGAGATTATAAAGTCTATTTGTTATTTCAGCCAACCTAGCTTCCACTTGGAGAAGGCAATGGCACCCCACTCCAGTACTCTTGCCTGGAAAATCCCATGGATGGAGGAGCCTGGTAGGCTGTAGTCCATGGGATCGCTAAGAGTTGGACATGACTAAGCGACTTCCCTTTCACTTTTCACTTTTATGCCTTGGAAAAGGAAATGGCACCCCACTCCAGTGTTCTTGCCTGGAGAATCCCAGGGACGGGGGAGCCTGGTGGGCTGCCGTCTATGAGGTCGCACAGAGTAGGACACGACCGAAGCGACTTAGCAGCAGCAGCAGCAGCTTCCCCTTACTGCATCATCTTTCAAAGAAACTTTTGTAACTCTACTTGTTTTTGAGTTGGGCAGGACTTACATGGTCACTTTAATTTGACACTTGAGGATGCAGATGTCAAAGCTTATCTCATTATTCAGCTTCTTCATTTGTATTTTCCAAATGATTTGAGAGAGAAACATGGAGTAAGATAATGCCTATTCAGTAGAAAGCAAAAAATAGTACAGAGCACAAATAACTCATAATTAGCATAACAATTCTTGCTATGAAATGAATCTTTCATTTCTTCTCTGCTTAATTTTTTGAGTTTGCAAATGTGCTGTGTTTAATAGAAAGATCCAAATACACTGCATTTTTGATAAAAGGTAGGTCATACAAATCTATCAAACACATGAATATATTATGTATTTAATTTATTGACTTATTTATATAAGGATGAAATCAAACCAAAAATTAATTGGGACCTACAGTGTGTGTTTTATTGCCCAGCAGTGCTCTTTTTTGGTTGGTATTCAGATGAGGTCGTTGATGGATTCAAGCTGCTTGTAGTCATGCTTGTCTGTTAAATAATCTTTGCTAAATGTGGCCAGAAATATGGAATTTTTAATTGGCAATTATAATCCTTGGACTGCGTGTCACTCTGTTAGACATCTGGCTGCCAGTTCCATGCAGAATCTTTCCATGACCATCATACACTGCAGGGAACACTAATTTACTCTGAAAATCAGATTAATTGAAAAGGCCTTTTCCAAACAAAACACATGCCTAGAGCTTGCAAATGTAATGATTTGATCGATTTTATGAGTCTTCTCTATGAAATGTTGCTGGATTCCCCAATATTTGCTTGGTACACCCTCCTTGTGCTACCACTTTAGCTTGCGTGAGGCTTGTCTCATGATATATGGCAATTATTTCTCACCTGGTCCTCTAGTAGACTGTGAGGTACAAGAGGGCACACAGCAACCACGTTTTAACTTCTTATTCTAAGTGCTCGGCCTGAAGTAGACACCCAGTAAATACTTATTTTATGAATATTGGTACAATTGTTTAGTCTAGTGTGCTTTTAGAGTCTTAAAAGTCCCTTAAGGAGTTCCCTGGTGGTCCAGTGGTTAAGACTCCATGCTTCGACTTCGGGCAGCGTTGCTACCATCCATGGTTAGTGGAAGTTCCCCACGTGGCATGGTGAAGCCAAAAAAAAAAAAAAGAGAGAGAGAGAGAAATAGAAAAGTCCCTTAAAATAAACAATTAAATACCTAATTTATAAATAGAGTATTCACTTGGAGAAGGCGATGCACCCCACTCCAGTACTCTTGCCTGGAAAATCCCATGGACGGAGGAGCCTGGTAGGCTGCAGTCCATGGGGTTGCTGAGGGTCAGACACAACTGAGCGACTTCACTTTCACTTTTCACTTTCCTGCATTGGAGAAGGAAATGGCAACCCACTCCAGTGTTCTTGCCTGGAGAATCCCAGGGGCGGGGAGCCTGGTGGGCTGCCGTCTATGGGGTCGCACAGAGTCGGACACGACTGAAGTGACTTAGCAGCAGCAGCAGCAGAATGTTTACTTATTATATGTAGCATGTATATAAATAAGTCAGGTTTTATATAACTATATCTGGGTGTTTTATACAGTGTTAGGGTACTAAAATGTTTTCAAGAGAAGCATGGTGGAAGGCAGGGAAGGCTGAGGAAAGATTTAAGGAACAATTTAACATTATTTAAAGGTGCAAACATTTACCTGTGTTTGAGGAGAGAAAAAACCCAAAAGGGTCAATAGGGTACTAACCCTTCTGTGACTTGAGATGGGATGTCCTATAATATGTAACAAAGGCCAGGCTTAGACATGGAGCCCAACAAGGCAGTGAACGAGAAGCCAGAGGGTCAGAGGAAAGGAAGGTTATGAAGCCACTTTACACTCTTGTTTGCTGTCAGATAAGACCAGACTTGAAAGGGCATCTGTTCTCCTATAATACTTCCAGAGGAAGATTAATGCACCACACCCAGTATTTAGGTATTTAGCCAGGGTGGTTGTTCTTGAATTCTTCCCCAGATATCATACTAAGTTCTCCAAGCTACTATTTTAACTCTGTTGTTGCTGCTGATCTTTCCTCAATAGAGCTAGAGAACAGCTGGTCATCCTCTTCAACATAAATGTTACATCACCCCTATTAGTTTTTGTTCCCCCTTTTGTATCACATTCCAGCTCCCTTGTCTATTTCTTTTAGGATCTTATTTCCAAAGCAGTCATGTCTCTGACCCTCTGCTGGAACTGGGCTGTCTGTTTCATCTGAGCACCAGTCCATAAAAAGAACATGAAAATGACCAGCAAAGAAAAGCTAGTATCTGACATCCCTAAATGTCACTTTCCTGTGTCCTTCTCTCCTCCCAAGTTTGTTTATTCTCTTGGAGCACATTCTACATGTCAGGACTTCTGGGTGCTCTGGGATATCACAGTGAACAAAACTGATACAAATCCCTCACAAACTTTACCTTCCAGCTGGAGGAGATAGAAAATACAATAGAGCAGTAACAAATCATCATATGCCAGCTATGTGATGTAGAAAAATAAAGTGGGGAAAGAGAAAGATAGTATTTGGGGTTGGAATTCTAATAGTGGCCAGGATAGGTTGGATTGAGAAAGTTGTCAAAAATGATTAAAGAAGATAATTTAGGGACTTCCTGAGTTATCTAATGTTAATACTTCACCTTCTAATGCAGGGAGGTGTGGGTTCAATCCCTGGTTGGGGAACTAATATCCCACATGCCTTGTAGCCAAAAGAAAACCAAAACATAAAACAAACACTGTTGTAGCAAATTCAGTGAAGACTTTAAAAATGATCCACATCCAAAAAAAAATTCTTAGAAAAGAAAAGATAATTTAGGTGATACAAACAAACTTTAACACTTCATGAAGTGGGCAGTCTGTTTCCCGAAGCCCAGAAAAAAACACAAAATGAGACAGAAGGCAGAAGCTTTTACAGGATAAAGAACAAAGAAATAAGTATAGGAGCCCAGAGTTGGCTTGGCATTTGGCGGCTGGCTGGCCAGCTGGACGGTGTTTCTGGTCCAGCAGGGCATTTACAAAGACACAGTGATCTAAGTTTTGGTTGGCTGATGTGGCACCCCAGCGGGGAGCAACCCCATCTTGGACCTGAAAGTTTGTTTCAGGAAGGTGTACTCTGAGGAAAGCCTTCAAGGATGTGAGGAGGCCAGCCAAACAGGTATCTGGGGTAGGGCACATGGGACAGAGCAAACAGCCAACATGGAGGCCTTGAGGTCAGAACTGGCTGCTATACCTGAGAAACAGCAAGGCTGTGAGAGTAACTGGATGGAGTGGTTGAACAAGAGGAGAGGAGCAGGAAGGAAGACAGAGAAGTTTGAGTCAGAAGGTGTAGAAACCTGTAAGGCCGCTAGAGGGCTACTGGCTTTTACTCTGGAACAAAGGGGCCATTGTGGATTTTCAGGCAAGCACAACCCACATCTGACTATGCCTTAACAGGATAACCCTGTGTCGAGGGTGGAAGAAAGGAGGCAGGAGGGGTGAGCTGGGAGAGAAGTTGAAAGCTATTGTCGTGATTCAGCAGCAGCATCATGACATCTCCAACAGAAACAGTGGAAGCAGAGATGGGGGGAAATGACCAGATTCTAGATACATTTTGAAGGGAGGAGCAATAGAATTTGCTTATGGGATGGATGTGAGGATGAAAGAAAAGGAGTCAAGGATGACTTCGTGGATTTTGGCCTGAGCCAATGGAAGGATGAGCTGCCATTATTGACTAGGGTAGAGAATGATGTCAGGCATGGCAGGGCCATGGTGGTAGAGCAGGAGCACAGTTTCAGATATGTTAAGTCAGAGAAGACCATTAGACCTCCAAGTAGAGAAGTGGTGGAGGCCGCTGGAAGTCCACATACGGAGTTCATGGCTGAAGTTCTGACTAGAGATATAAGTCCTGGACTCGTCATCCTGTTGAGGGTATTTATAGCCCTGAGGCTGCAGGCAGTCACCAAGCTAGCATCCACAGTAAAGATAAGAGGCTCAGTACTTCCCTGGCAAGCCAGTGGTTAAGACCCCATGCTTCCACTGTAGGGGGCACAGGTTCAATCCCCGGTCAGGGAACTAAGATCCCATGTGCCCTGTGGTGTGGTTAAAAAACAAAAACAAAAAAACAGGCTCAATAAGTGAATGTTGGGACATGCCACAGGGGAATGGACTACTTGTTAAGATATAAGCATGCATACCTACACATCACACACAGGCAGTTTGTGGAAGCATCTAACTTCCACAAAAAAAGTTAGAGAACTTTGAAGAAAGGGCTATTCAGCTAAGTATTAAGGAAGGAAGAGATAAAGATGAGCAGAAACTTCCAGACAGATGAAACCTCAAAGGGTAAGAAGGCTGCAGTAAATGAAAAAGCCTGAGCTGATGGCTAGAAGGTGACGAAGGGACGGTCTGGCTGGAGTAGGCAGCAAGATGGGGAGGAAGATAGAATGGCTTTGCTTGCTCTTCTCTTCTTTTGCAACTCTACTTTCCAAGGAAACTAACAGCAATGTTGTAGACAAGGCTCCCTGGAAAGAGCCTTTGAGATGGAGTGTTCTCTGGAGATGAACAGCTCATTTGTTTGTATTTTGTTCAGGCTCTCAGTTGTGTCCGACTCTTTGCGACCCCATGGACTGCAGCACATCAGGCTTCCCTGTTCTTCACCATTTCCCAGAGCTTCCTGAAACTCATATGCATTGAGTCCGTGATGCCATCCAACCATCTCATCCTCTGTCATCCCCTTCTCCTCCTGCCTTCAATCTTCCCCAGCATCAGGGTCTTTTCCAATGAGTCAGTTCTTTGCATCAGGTGGCCAAAATATTGGGAGTTTCAGCTTCAGCATCAGTCTTTCCTGTGAATATTCAGAGTTTATTTCCTTTAGGATTGACTGGTTTGATCTCCTTGCAGTCCAAGGGACTCTCAAGAGTCTTCTCCAACACCACAATTCAAAAGCATCAATTCCTCGGTGCCCAGTCTTCTTTATGGTCCAACTCTCACTTTTATACATGACTACTGGAAAAACCAAGACAAAAACTGGACAGCTCATTAGCAGAAGGTTTATGGGGATTGCTCACATGCAGGTTTGCTAGGGCATGCTCCTGGAGGTGGGCGGGACAGAGAAGTGGAGCTGTGATGTGCTTGCTTCTAAGGCTTTAGTGGGTCCCACAGGGTGCTCTGGAGCTGGGTTGGCCCTTCACAACTATCCAAAATGGAGGTAAGGGGAGCCAAGTCTTTGTATCATTACATCAGCCAGTTATTGGCCCAGGCTCTTCCCTCATGAGACGTGGTATTACCAAGAGAGTTCCTGGTAGCTGAAGGCATCACCCAGAGAGTGTCAGAGCTCTAGCCAGCAGCAGCTTCTGTCTCAGAGGGGATGTGGCTGGTGCACTGCAGTATTTACTAGAAGCATCTTTAAGCTGAAACCACACTAAGAGGTCAG
This sequence comes from Aepyceros melampus, assembly GCA_006408695.1. NCBI lineage: Eukaryota > Metazoa > Chordata > Mammalia > Artiodactyla > Bovidae > Aepyceros > Aepyceros melampus. The sequence goes on from SJXQ01003242.1 coordinate 20,416, forward strand.
ATGTTACATTGAAATGAATGCACAGAAATGGAGTTGGCTTCTTTCTCAACTAGTGAAAAACGTCTCTTTGTTTTTTGTCAAATGGTTCATGTTTTCATCGAGGGTGGTGTTATTAAGTTAATTTAGAGAAGTGACGAGAGGGTTGGACAAAATAGGAAAAGTATGCAAGAAATAATGCTATTAAAATATTGCTTAGAGCTGGAGCCTGCCAGTTAGAGAAAATGTGACAAGAATACAGCTGCCTGTATCCAGGCTGGAAAGAGAACCAGGCATTCTCTGCTGCTTCCCTAGGAGGCCTTGGGAGGTGTGTGGAGGTGGCTTTCTTTTCAGTGACTGGGAGAACTAGAGAATGGGGGAGAATCGTGCACAATGCAGAATTATCCCAGTGCAAAGACTATCAGCATCTCTATAGAGAAACACTTGTGGTGGAAGCAAGTGAAATGCGACCTACCTATGTAGGATGAACAGGAAATTTATTCTGCTAACCAGGGCAGTTTTGAGATTGAAGAGATGTTTTAATACTTAAGACAATAGACATAAACCATAAGTGAGGGCAGTGAACTAGGATCACGAGAGCCCTGGTGTAGGGACTCCTGGCAGTTACCTACACAGGTTAAGGGGTGAGTGTAACCCAGGAGCACAGTGTGTGAGGAGCATATGCAAAAACCTCCTATATGGCTTGCGGTCCCCCTGTTGTCATATTGACTATGAAAAGGCATGGAATATTTCTCCTCCTGTGGCATAAAAGTGACCCATCTTAGCCACAGATTCCTTAGTGATGATGAAAATGATCAATATGCCTAAAATGCATATATTTTAAAATTAATTAGTTTGTTTATGGCTGTGTTGGGTCTTTGTTGGGGTGTGTGGGCTTCTCATTGCAGTGGCTTCTCGCATGCGGGCTCAGTAGTTGCGGCTCCTGGGCTCAGAGCGTGGGCTCAGTAATTGTGGTGCACAGGCTTAGTTGCTCCACAGCATGTGGGATCTTCCCAGACCAGGGATCAAACCCATGTCCACTGCATTGGCAGGTAGACTCTTAAGCAGTGGACCACCAAGTAAGTCCACCTAGGATGTTTAGTTTTAGTATGGACATGAGTTGAACCAGTAACCTCAGCTCTCATGACAGTTCAGGTATTCTCTCCATGCAGTGCTTCCCAACTATTTTTACATCCTGGCAGACAGAGAAATTAATTTTTTAAAAAAGATTTTTTTGAGGCAGAGCATTTTTTAAAAGTCTATTGAATTTGCTACAGTTTTCAGAGAAATTGATTTTTTAATCGTAGGGCATCCTCAGGCGACTGCAGGAGGCTAAAGGTTCCAGGTCTGTCCAGCCCTCCCCAGGACTGCAGTGTTGACTTTACCATTCCTGCCACACGTGAGGAGTACACCGCTGAGAAGCTCTGCCTTCCCAAGTAGGTCTTTGAAAGCCTAGAGTTTAGAATACAACAGGGAAACGGGGAAGTAGACCTAACTCATGGTTTTAATACTTCAGTTGAGTTTAGGAATAATTTGTGTGTGTTTAAAGTGCTTTAAATGTCTGTGGCCATTTGAATATTTGCAAATTGGAGAGATGAGCTCTAGGTTGCAATCGAAAATGTATACTTACACAAATGTGATTTCAAATGAACAGAAAACTGGACTCGGTTCATACAGTATATGGTGTCAAAATGTTTCAGAGAACATGTGGCCCATGGATACGCAGTTCACTGCCCTGTTTTGGAGGGAGTAACTGCAGGTCCAGGTTGAGGGGCCAGGAAGGGATGAGCTGGGATGCGGCCAGCAGGATCAGACCCCAGGTGCTGCTGCCACAACCACTTTTCCCAAAGGAGGCCAAGCTTCTTGGCAGCAGCAAGGTGGGTAGGATTCATCCGGGGAGATCAGTGCTACCTCTTCTTCACACCCTCCCCCTAAGAACAGCCTCCAGGCATTGCTCTCTTTCTGACCCAGCCAACCACTTGTCTTATTGATAGTTCAGTTCACTTCAGTCATTCAGTCGTGTCTGACTCTTTGCGACCCCATGCACACCAGGCTTCCCTGTCCATCACCAACTCCCGGAGTTCACCGAAACCCACGTCCATCGAGTCAGTGATGCCATCCAGCCATCTCATCCTCTGTCGTCCCCTTCTCCTCCTGCCCCCAATCCCTCCCAGCATCAGGGTCTTTTCAAATGAGTCAGCTCTTCGCATCAGGTGGCCAAAGTATTGGAGTTTCAGCTTCAACATCAGTCCTTGCAATGAACACCCAGGACTAATCTCCTTTAGGATGGATTGGTTGGATCTCCTTGCAGTCCAAGGGACTCTCAAGAGTCTTCTCTAACACCACAGTTTAAAAGCATCAATTCTTTGGTGCTCAGCTTTCTTTTTATCTTGTTGATAGGGACCATTCTAACAGGTATGAGATGATAATCTCATTGCGGTTTTGATTTGTATTTTCCTGATCATTAGTGATGTTCAGCTTCTTTTCGTGTACCCTTTAGCAATGAAAATGGAAAAATGGTTTATTTGGGAAAATGTCTTATTTGGAAAAATGTATGTTCATATCTGCCCATTTTAAAACTGGATTTTCTTTTTTGCTGTTGTTTAAGTCCTTTGTATGTTTTGAATATTAATCATTTGTCAGTTATATGATTTAGCAAATATTTCTCCCATTCTGTAGGTTACTTTTTCACTTTGTTGATGGTTTCTCTTGCTATGCAGAAGCTTTTTAGTGTGATGTGGTTCCATTTATTTATTTTTGCTTTTGTTGATTGTGCTTTTGGTGTAAACTTCAAAAAATCATTGCCAATGGAATGTCAGGTAGTTTACACTCTCTGTTTTCTTCTAGTTGTTTTATGGTTTCAGGTCTTACATTCAGGTCTTTAATCCATTTTGAGTTGGGTTTTGTGTATAGTGTAAGATATTTAGCCAGTTCCATTCTTCTGAATGCATTTGTCCAGTTTTCCACTATCATTTATTAAGGAGACTGTCCTTTTCCATGGTATACCCTTGGCTCCTTTATTATAAATTAATTGACCATATATATGTGAGTTTATTTCTGGGCTCTCTATTCTTCCCCACTGATATGTGTGTTCTTTTTAATTTAATTTTATATCATAGTTGATTTATAATGTTGTTAGTTTCAGGTGTACAGGTGATTTTGTTACACATAATACATAGATCCATTCTTTTTCAATGGCACCCCACTCCAGTACTCTTGCCTGGAAAGTCCCATGGATGGAGGAGCATGGTAGGCTGCAGTCTGTGGGGTCACTAGGAGTCAGACACAACTGAGCGACTTCCCTTTTGCTTTTCACTTTCATGCACTGGAGAAGGAAATGGCAACCCACTGCAATGTTCTTGCCTGGAGAGTCCCAGGGATAGAGGAGCCTGGTGGGCTGCCATCTATGGGGTGGCACAGTGTCAGACATGACTGACGTGACTTAGCATTAGCATTAGCATTAGCATTCTTTTTCAGATTTGTTTCTCATGTAAGTTATTAAAGAATACTGAGTAGAGTTCCCTGTGCTATACAGTTCAGTTCAGTCGCTCAGTCCTGTCCGACTCTTTGCGACCCCATGAATTGCGGCACACAGGCCTCCCTGTCCATCACCAGCTCCTGGAGTTCAGTCAAACTCACATCCATTGAGTCGGTGATGCCATCCAGCCATCTCATCCTCTGTCGTCCCCTTCCCCTCCTGCCCCCAATCCCTCCTAGCATCAGAGTCTTTTCCAGTGAGTCAACTCTTCACATGAGGTGGCCAAAGTACTGGAGTTTCAGCTTTAGAATCACTCCTTCCAAAGAACACCCAGGACTGATCTACACTGGTTGGATCTCCTTGCAGTCCAAGGGACTCTCAAGAGTCTTCTCCAACACCACAGTTCAACAGCATCAATTCTTCGGTGCTCAGCTTTCTTCACAGTCCAACTCTCACATCCATACATGACCACTAGAAAAACCAATCCCAGAGTTCTAATTTATCCTTCCCCTCATCTGTCCGATTTGGTAACCATAAGTAGTTTTCAAAGTCTGGAAGTCTGTTTCTGTTTTGTAAATAAGTTCATTTGAATCATTTATTTATTTATTATGTATTTTTAAAGTTAATCTTTATTGGAGTATAGTTAATTTACAATGTGTTAGTTACAGCAAAGTGAATCAGTTATACATATATATATATATATATATATATATCTCCAATCTTTTTTAGATTTTATTCCCATATAGGTCATTATAGAGTATTGAGTAGAGTTCCCTGTGCCATACAGTAGTATCTACTTTATGTATAATAACATTTATATACAATAACATTTATAAATGTTATCTACTTTTTATATAATACTGTATATGTCAATCTCAATCTCCTAACTTATCCCTCCCTACCATTTCCCACTTGGTGACCATAAGTTTGCTTTCTATATCTGTGACTCCACTTGTACCATTTTTTAAGTTCCAAATATAAGTGATAGCAAATGAAATTTGTCTTTCTCTGTCTCACTTTACTCAGTATGAAAAACCGAAGTCCATCCATGTTGCTTCAAATGGCACTATTTCATTTTTATGGCTGAGTAATATTCCATTGTGTGTATGTACCATATGTTCTTTATCCATTCCCCTGTCTGTGGACATTCAGGTTGCTTCCATGTCTTGCTTATTGTAAATAATGCTGCAGTGAACATTGGGGTATGTGTATCTTTTCAAATTATGGTTTTCTTCAAATATATGCCCTGGACTGGGATTACTGGATCATATGGTAGCTCTGTTTTTAGTTTAAGAAACCTCCATAGTTTTCTCTATAGTGGCTACACCAGTTTACATTCCCAGCAACAGTGTAGGGATAGTTCCCTTTTCTCCACATCCTCTCCAGCATTAATTATTTGTAGAATTTTTTATAATGGCCATTCTATGTGTATCTTTATAAGCCAATACTATATGTATATCTTTTGAGGGCAATACTTTTTTATTACTATAGCTTTGAAATATAGTTTGAATTCAGAGCACATAAGCCTCTAGTTTTGTTCTTCTTTCTCAAAATTACTTTACTACTTAGGGTCTTCTGTGATTCCATACAAATTTTAGGGATGTTTATTCTGTTTCTGTGAAAAGTGACATTGGAATTTTGATGGGGAATGCCTTGAATCTGTAGGTTGCTTTGGTTAGTATGGTCATTTAACTTATTTATTTGAAGTATTGCTGAGTTACAATGTTGTGCTAACTTTTGAGGTATAGCAAAGTGACTCAGCCACACACATAACATATATCCTTTTTTATGTTCTTTTTTCATAATGGATTATCCTGGGAGATTGGATGTAAGGCCCTGAGCTATACTGTAGGACCTTGTCATTTATTCATTCTGAATGTAATAGTTTGCATCTACTAACCCCAAACTCTCACTTCATCCCTCTCCCTCCCCTACTTGGCAACCTTATTTTTATTGTCTTTATCTGTGAGTCTTTTTCTGTTTTATAGATAGGCTTATTTGTGCCATATTTTAGATTCCACGTATAGGTGATATTATACGGCATGTGTAGGGAGCCCAGAGACTTGCTTGCAGCCTGTGGAGGCAGATGAGTCTGGGGCTCAGTCTCTGGATGGGGAACCCAGGCACACCACAGGTGCTTTCAGGTGTCCCAGCTGCCCTGCCCTGCCAGCGGTTAGGCCAAGACCACGGGGTGACAGTGCTGGTGCCTTCCTTCCCAAGGGCAGCAGCAGGCTGCAGATGACCCCGCTGCTTTCGTGTGCTGCCCTCCTCTCCTCCTGAGCTGGTCCTCCCCTGTGCCTCCCCTGTGGAGGTCTGAATACCCAGCTGCCTGAGTGTCAGTGCACCTTCAGGGGAGCAGGTTGGATCTAGAGCTGGAGCCAGGATTACCTAACTTCTAGTGCTGTGTCTCCCAATCTGTTTGGTGCTTAAGACTTCCCATGTTATTTGCACCCCCCTCCAGCACCCTTCCTGTGTACCCCATGTTTTGAAAATTCAGTTTAAAGAGACTGTGTCACCTAAGTTCATTTGCTCCCCCTACCTCCTTTTTCTCCCTTAATCAGAGATGCAGCTACTAGTCTGAGCTCTGATTAACTTGAGATAACCAGTGTCACCTGTGGGTCTGGTGACACTATATGATAGTATGATAATCTTTAGTTGCATCTATGTTGCTGCAAATGGCATTATTTCATTCTTTTTATGGCTGAGTAGTCATTCCATTAAAAATCTGCCTGCAATGCGGGAGACCCGGATTCAATCCCTGGGTTGGGAAGATCCCCTGGAGAAGGGAAGGGCTACCCACTCCAGTATTCTGGCCTGGAGAATGCCATGGACTGTGTATATAGTCCATGGGGTCACAAAGAGTCAGTCACAACTGACTGACTCTCACTTCACTTTCAGTATTCCATTGGGTATATATATACCACATCTTCTTGATCCGTTCCTCTGCCAATGCACAGGTACATTATTTCCATATTGTGGCTGTTACAAATAGTGCTTCTATGAACATAGGGTGCATGTATCTTTTTGAATTACAGTTTAGTCCCAAATGTATGCCCAGGAGTGGGATTGCTAGATCATATAGTAATTCTATGTTTAGTTTACTAAAGAGCCTCCATACTGGTTTCCATAGTAGCTATATCAATTTACATCCCCACCAACAGTGTAGGAGGGTTCTGTCTTCTCCACACCCTCTCTTCTTATTGTTTAGTCACTCAGTTGTGTCCAACTCTTTGCGACCTTTGGAACTGCAACACACCAGGCTTCCCTGTCCTTCACTATCTCGCTGAGTTTGCTCAAACTCGTGTCCATGGAGTCAGTGATACCATCCAACCATCTCATCCTCTGTTAACCCCTTCTGCTCTTGCCCTCAATCTTTCCCAGCACCAGGGTCTTCTCCAGTGAGTCGACTCTTCACATGAGGAGGCCAAAGTATTAGAGCCTCAGCTTCAGCATCAGTCCTTCCAGTGAATATTCAGGATTGATTTCCTTCAGGATTGACTGGTTTGATCTCTTTGCAGTCCTAGGGACTCTTGAGAGTCTTCTCTAGCACCACAGCTTGAAAGCATCAGTTCTTTGGATATATATGGCTGGTCAGGGACCAATGGGAAAGTCATACAAGATGGGGATAAAGAGATCAGCTAAGGCCTGATCATGAAGATTGTGTAGGAGTTTGGATTTTATTCTAAGTACAATAGAAAGTCATTGTAGGTTTGTTTTATTTTTATTTCTACCATGTCCACGCATTTCTTCCTTATAATATTCTTTGAGATGTTGCCTACTTTTTCCATTACAGTCTTTTTTTTTTTTTTGATGGAGCAAAGGTGTTTTAATCAATATGGTGTGGGCATATATAATGTAGTTATTCTCTCAGCAAAGATGAAGATTAAAATTCCATACTTACAAAACATAGGCGATCCATATTAAAGAGAGAGAGAGTTGTAAACAATCACTTTTATTTACCGCATGATTCACAAGAAGGAAGAGGGTGCTTATCACCGTATAGAAAAACTAATGAAGGAAATGCCTGGATTCCTCAGCCCCGAGGAGAGAGGCTTGCCTCTCCTCTTAATTCCTGAGTATTCAGGAATTATTAAGGAACAGAGATTTCCTGACATATCCAAAACAGCACACAGGAAGCCTCCTGTTAAATGCTTCCTGACAATTCCCCCTATTTTATTATATTTGTAAAAAAGCTCTTGACCGAATGAGTTTGGTGAGTATTAACCAACCTTATAGAAAGGCAATGGTAAACAACAAATATAATTATCAAGACAATCACCAAAGTTACAGTTCCAGACCGGATACTGTGGGTAATACTTTGAAACCATCCTTGTGGGTCTAGCTCGGATAATTTGTTCAGCTAAAGTTTCCAAATTAGGGGAAGAGGGCAGATTTTTAGACAAAGTTTTATTATTTTTTTTTTAATTATTTTCTTTTTTTAAATTTTTTATTTATTTATTTTTTAATTTTACTTTATTTTACTTTACAATACTGTATTGGTTTTGCCATACATCAAGACGAATCTGCCATGGGTGTACATGGATTGGGGTTCCCAATCCTGAACCCCTCTCCCACCTCCCTCCCCATACCATCTCTCTGGGTCATCCCAGTGCACCAGCCCCAAGCATGCTATTATAAATAGTGCTGTGATGAACACTGGGGTACACGTGTCTCTTTCAATTCTGGTTTCCTCCATGTGTATGCCCAGCAGTGGGATTGCTGGGTCATAAGGCAGTTCTATTTCCAGGTTTTTAAGGAATCTCCACACTGTTCTCCATAGTGGCTGTACTAGTTTGCATTCCCACCAACAGTGTAAGAGGGTTCCCTTTTCTCCACACCCTCTCCAGCATTTATTGCTTGTTGACTTTTGGATCGCAGCCATTCTGACTGGTGTGAAATGGTACCTCTTTGTGGTTTTGATTTGCATTTCTCTGATAATGAGTGATGTTGAGCATCTTTTCATGTGTTTGTTAGCCATCTGCATGTCTTTGGAGAAATGTCTATTTAGTTCTTTGGTCCATTTTTTGATTGGGTTGTTTATTTTTCTAGAATTGAGCTGTAGGTCTTTAACATACTAGTCATAATTATTTTAAATTCCTCATCTGATTTTTTTTAACATATGTCATACCGAGTTTGGTTCTGAAGATTGCATCGTCTCTTGGGAATGTGTTTATTCTTGCTCTTTTGTATACTTCATTTTGTTGTTGTTGTTGAAAGCCAAATGTTTTGTATAGGACTGAAGATATCACTAGAGGAATTTGAAGCCTGTGGTGTTCTAAGGGTAACCATAGCAACAACAAATCTTACATCCTGACCAGGTTAAAACAAACCTCCATGCTAAAGGCCTAGGAGAAGGAAAGGTACACTTATGTCCAAGCATAAAAATAATCACCTCAGTATTCACTATCCTACACAAAGTATCTGGCTTTCAGATTTAAAAAAATGAAGCCTTTCCTGCTGAAGTAGAGCTTCTTTCTTTCCTCTATATTCCCTAACTACAACTGGTTTCCACCCGTGCCTTGAAATAGCTGTTTTTATTGCTCTTCTCTCAACAAATTTAGGCTTTTGTTCCAAGAATGACAGGTTTTGAGTCTGCATTTCTGACAACTTCCCAAGTGACCACTCATCCCAGCTAGAGCCTCAATCAGGGGCTGGTACACTGTTTCTAATAGCAAATATTTTAGGCTTTGCAGGTGACATACGATGTTTATTACTGCTAGTCAACTCTGCTGCTGTAGCTAGGCAGTACATAAACTAATGGGTGTGACCAGGTTCCAATAAAATTTTAGTTACGGAGACTAAAATTTGAATTTCATAGAATTATTTTATATCAGAAAATATTATTCTCTTGATTTTTTCCATTAGTTATAAATACAAACCAGTCAAATCTTAAAGGAAATTAATGCTGAATATTCATTGGAGGGACTGATGCTGTAGCTCCAATACTCTGGCCACCTGATGTAAGAGCCGACTCNCATTCATTTGTTTTACTTTTTAGATTCCATATATAAGCATTAATATATGGTATTCATCCTCCTCTGTCTGAGCTATTTCACTAGGTAAAACATGCTTCAGGTCTATCCATGTTTTTGCAAATGGCAAATTTTCATTCTTTTCTAAAGCTGATAGCTCAGCTTGTAAGAGCCGACTCATTGGAAAAGACCCTGATACTGGGAAAGACTGAGGACAAGAGCAGAAGGGGGCAGCAGAGGATGAAATGGTTTCAGCAACTGCTGAAACTCTGTCCAACCCACAACCATAGGAAAGATGGGTTGAAAAGAGTTTCGGTAGTGGCTGCATTCCCTCCAACCAGCCAGCAGCATGATGGAGCTTTATCAGAATTCTCCTTGGTCTTCTGTATGAATGCATTGTGGTGTTTGTGGAGGGAAATCTTGCAAGAGGATGAAGTTGTTAGCCCAAACCTGGCCCTGAGCAATTCATGGAAAACATTTGGCTGAATGGAATCTAGAAAAATGGTACTGATGAACCTGCTTTCAGGGCAGGAATAGAGACGCAGACATAGAGAACAGACTTATGGACACAGCAGGTGGGAAAGGAGAGGGTGGGATCACTTGAGAGAATAACATGGAAACATATGCATTACCATATGCAAAATAGCTAGTGGGAAGTTGCTGTGTAACACAGGGAGCTCAGCACAGTGCTGTGACAACCTAGACGGGTGGGGGTTGGAGGTGTAGAAGGAGGTTCAAGAGGGAGGAGATATGTGTATACTTATGGCTGATTCACATTGTTGTATGGCAAAATCCAACACAACCTTGTAAAGCAATTATCTTCCAATTAAAAATAATAATTTAAAAACATTTGACTGAATCTTCTTACCAGCTTATATGTATTCCAGCAGCATCTGCCCCAGATAAGCAGATGTTCAGGTCCTATATCTCCCTGTAGGAAATCTGGCTTTCCTCAGATTTGGAGTTATATCATAGGCCTATAGGACTTCCCCAGTTGCTCAGTGATAAAGAATCCACCTGCAGTACAGGAGACACGGGTTTGATTCCTGGGTCAGGAAGATCCCATGGAGGAAGACATGGCAACCCACTCCAGTATTCTTGCCTGGAGAATCCCATGGACAGAGGAGCCTGGCAAGCTACATACAGTCCATGGGGCTGCAAAGAGTCAGAACAACTGAAGCAACTTGCACATACACATAGCCCTGTAACCTCAGATCTCAGATTTATTCAAGATAAGTCATTATTTTGGAATTTTGCCAGATTTCCCTTGTTGTATGAATGGGAGAGAGTCTCATTCCAGGTCCGTACATCTCTAAGCTAAAACCAGAAGTCCTTATTGGAGGGTTTAAAGCAATATAGTAATAATGATTGGATTTGCATCAAAAGCTTATTGTGGCTGTTATGTAGAGAATGGATTGCAGAGATCTGGGGGAAGACAATGGAAAAGTAGAAAAAATAGATAAAAGCTGTTGCATTTGTTGAAATGAAACATGTTGGCAACTTAGTTTGGCTGCTAGCAGTTTTCTACTGGAAAAGGGTGGGTATTTCAGGATGTGCATCAGTATTTCTTGATGCACAGTAGAAAAGATTTGGTGAAGGAGGGTGTATTATTCAGGATGTAATTAAGAGACAAAAACCACATCAGTAATTTTCAAACATCCCTGTCTTCTTGTCCCATCAGCAGTTTGAACAGGGAAAATTTAATGTAAATAATCTTAACTAGTAAAAGGGATTTAACTACTTAGAAGAGTGAAGCTAACTCTACAGGAATGGCAGTTGAAGGAAACAGTCACTACCTGTAGGATACTTTGGAAGAAGGAAAAAATTTAGAGGAGGGCATCAGTTCAGAGATTCAAATCTTGTTGGTGAGGGTGGGCTGTAGCCCACTAGATGGCAGAGAAGTTTGCTAAGATGCCCCAGGCTTAGGCAGGCAAGCAATAAACCACGGTCTGTGTGCCAGAGAAGATCACTAGAAAGCTGCCCCCTGTGATGCCGGCAAAGCTCATGAGTTCTTAAATTTGGTGGTAAATTCTAGGTGAATATACCTACCCTTTGCCCCAGCAATTGCATTCTAAGTATTTACTCAAGAGAAATGAGGGACAGGAGGGACAAGACAAGGAGCTAGGGGTGTTTGCAAAAGAAGAGTGATTTTAGTGATGATCCAGTGGGCTAGCCAATGGATTATAAGTTAACTATTTAAAGACACAGATATGTATTTCACATAGCATGGCTTCAAGCACAAACCAGTTATTTCATCTGGTGCTCAAAAGAAAATTAGCCATCTCTTTCAATGATGGGAGGGAGAAATGTTTGCTTTGATTATAATGGTAACTGCCTAAGAGATTTCCAGTGGTAATTTTGACTTTACATGATTTTTACGTTATGCGTTAACTGGAAAACTTAACCCTAAAGAAATACATGACCCCATTATATATCAGGAGTACACAGTTACTATTGCTTCAAAACAAACCACCATAAAACTTAGTGACTTAAAAAAACACCCATATTATTTGTTCGTGATTCTGTAGGTGAGAAATTGGGGCTAAGTTCAGCTATGTGGTTCTTCTGCTCGTCTTGCCTTATGCAGTTTCAGTTTCTGGTGGCTCAGCTGGGACTGAATGATCTAAGATGACCTCATTCATATGTCTGGCATTTGGTGTTGGCTGGGCCACTTGTCTCTAGCTGACTGGCCTCAACTTGTTCATGTGGAAGTTGAGTATTTTAAGCAACAAAAGAGAAGGCAAGACCCAAGGCACAAGCACTTTACTAGTGTCTGCTTGTATCACACTTGCTTATGTCTCATTGGCCAATAGAAGCCACAAGACCAAGCCTAATGTTGATGGAGTAGGCAGGAAACTACACAGGGCAGCAGTTACATGTGGTGCTTGGAGGGCCATTAATTTAACCATCAACAACAAGGAGATTAGGAACAGGGCGCTCTTCCTGCAGCCAATAAATAACAGCTAAAAACTAAACAGAAAAGTAAACCACTTATTCTTCTGGAAAAACAGTCATTTTTCCAAAGAGTATTATAACCTAGTCTAGGACATCTGCAATTTTTCTTAATGTCACAAAATTCTAAAGACAATCAAATTGAAAAATATATGTGTCATAGAATATTTCGAGAAAAGAAAGATCATACAATTAGATGATGATAATGTCTAGCAGCTTCAAAAACATGTTAGCTTGGCCCTTATGCTTTAAATGAGTATATTTGTAGTCAGGAGATTAACCATCTGACCTTTAATGTTCTTTTCCAATACTGAGATTTTTATGATAAACCATTTATTAATCAGTCTATTACAGCTCATTCTATCTTGGCTGAGAAAAATGCCCTTTTTTATGACAAGCTCATACACATACGCCTCTGCAGAAAACAGAGCTTTGAGACAAATGACAGTTTTGTTTCATAATATTTATCTCCTGACAGAAGAGGACCAGCTCATGAGCTCTTGCCTCGTTAGTGAAAATAAAAATCATTGACAATTCTCAGAATTATGGGAATGAACATACTGAAACTTTGGTTTATAACGGTTATTTCTGACTTTCCTTTTTTTTTTTTTAATATTTACTTGTGTATTTCACTGTGCTGGATCTTTAGTTGTGGCATAGGAACTCTTAGTTGCAACATGTGGGATCTAGTTCCCCGACTAGGGATCGAACCCCAGGCCCCCTGCATTGGGACCGTGGAGTCTTAGCCACTGGAGCACTGGGGAAATCCCTTCCATTTTCTTTGAATATCAGAAATTTTGATTTTTCCACCCCTCTTCCTAGTACAATAGAAAGGCTGTAAAAGGAAATGTTGGAGGTTGGAAGTAGGAAAAAAGTTAGTAATGGATGAAGAAGAAAAAAGAGGTCATCAGGATCATGTTTCGTGGTGATTAGATGGGAAAATATAAATAATTTTTACTGTTCTCTAAAGAATTCCCTCTTATAGTTGAAAATCTTACTTCATGTAACATCAGGAAAAGAGAACTTTTCTGACCCAGAATTAGATCCCCAAGTTTTTTATTGGCACCGCTGGCACAGCAAAACTTATGGGCAGCTAGTAATTGCCTGAGTGCCCAAAGGTTATGGACCAATCACCCGGACTACCCGTCATGCCAACCTGCAAGCCTGGGAATACTCAGAGAGGCTTGGGTTCTTTTTTCACTAAAGCACAATGGCTTATTGTTAGATTTGGAGGAAAAGGAGAGTGAAAGGAAAATGCTATTGAGTGTACTTAGTGAGAAACATCATTTATATCTGACAGACATTTTAAATAATGAGGCCAGCAAGGAGAAGATGGAGAGCAGGAAAGACCTTACAAGGAGAGCTTGGCTTAGCAAGGCAGCTCAGCTGGTGTGAAGTAGACCCAAAAGTCCACAAGTGAAAAGAATATTATTTTTTAAAAAGTACAGTGTGCAGCATTTACTCTTATTTTTAGGAGAAAAATGTTGGGGAGTTAACCCCACCCGTTAACTTCATCTCATCTCAACTCTCCTCTCTCTCATGTCAGCTAAAATATACACACCTGAAATCTTTTTAAATTGAGCTGATTTTTTTCAATTATTCAAATATTTGACATCATCCTTAAATAAAAGGAGATTTCACTTTCATTTCAGTTCAGTTCAGTCACTCAGTTGTGTCCAACTCTTTGCGACCCCATGGACTGCAGCAGGCCAGGCCTTCCTGTCCATCACCATCTCCCAGAGTTCACCCAAACTCACGTCCATCGAGTCGGTGATGCCATCCAGCCATCTCATCCTCTGTCGCCCCCTTCTCCTCCTGCCCCCAATCCCTCCCAGCATCAGAGTCTTTTCCAATGAGTCAACTTTTTGCATGAGGTGGCCAAAGTACTGGAGTTTCAGCTTTAGCATCATTCCTTCCAAAGAAATCCCAGGACTGATCTCCTTCAGAATGGACTGGTTGGATGTCCTTGCAGTCCAAGGGACTCTCAAGAGTCTTCTCCAACACCACAGTTCAAAAGCATCATTTCTTCAGCGCTCAGCTCTCTTCACAGTCCAACTCTCACATCCATACATGACCACAGGAAAAACCATAGCCTTGACTAGACAGACCTTTGTAGGCAATGTAATTTAATTTTAGGTTGAGTTATATGGAACTGCCATTATTCCTCTATTTTTTACTCTAAAACGGCAACTTCATATTGCTTAGCTTCCTACAGTACCTATAAGTATGTGATACATTTGGCATTTTATACTTGTGATAATAGGATGGATTATTTAATAGATGGTCCTGGGACTATTAGATAATCATTTGGGGAAAAGTAAACAGGAATCCTACATCAATCCATAGACAAAAGTTAATTCTGAATACTACCATTTAATTAAATGTTAAAATGACTGAAAATTGACAGTTTGGATGAATATATACGTATTTATGGGAGGGTACAGAAAGCATTTGTCAAAAAAGCGTAGAATAAAGTCATAATACATTTAAATAAGGTTTTTAAGTTAAATATGATGTTGATGCCAAAACATCAACACCTATCTTTTAAAAATTCCACAGGGACTTCCCCTGTGGTCCCGTGGTAAAGAATCTGCCTGCCAATGCAGGGGACATGGATTCAATCCCTACTCCAGCAAGATCCCACATGATGCCATGGGACAACTAAGCCTGTGTGCCACAACTACTAAGGCTGTGCTCCAGAGCCCAGGAGCTGCAACTCGTGAAGCTCATGTGCTCTAGAGCCCATGCTCCCCAACAAGAGAAGCAACCACAGTGAGAAGCCCACACATTGCAACTAAAGAAAGCCTGTGCACAGCAATGAAGACCCAGAACAGTAAAAAATATATTTTTTAATTCCACAAATAGGGAATTCCCTGGCACAAATAGGAAGTAACCTGTGGACAGTGGTTAAGACTCTATGCTCTCACTGCTGAGGGCCTGGGTTCGATCCCTGGTCAAGGAGCTAAGATCCTGCAGCCCCACAGCACAGCCAAAAAGATTTAAAAAAAAAAAAAAGGGCAAAAAACTCCACAAGTAAAAATAAAGCACGGTTTTAAAACTGGGGGAAATATTTGCAATGACATGGCAGAAAAGAAGCAGAGACCCTTAATATCTAAAGAACTCTTAGCTATCAACAGGAAAGTGATACACTCCAATTAAAAAGGAACAATTTCCTGGGGATTTCTGTGGTTTTCCAGGGGTTAACACTCCGCACTGCAAATGCAGGGAGTGAGGGTTCGATTCCTAGTCAGGGAACTAAGATCCCACATACCTTGGGACATGGCCAAAACATTAAAAAAGAGAACAATTTCCAAAAGGAGACATACAAATCCTAGTAAACCTCATAATCAAAGAGGGAAATTGAAAACATTACTGAAATATTGAGCCCCACCTTTCAAATTAATAAAGTAAAAAGAATGACGACACAAGCAATGGTAAGAGTATAGGACAATAAACATTCTCATACATGGTTGGAGAGGTGAAGCTCAATTCATGCTTTATAGTGGGCAATTGTTAATTTACATAGAAAATATTAAAACTCTGCATAACTTCTGAGCCCACAGTTCTATGTTTTTTGCAAGTTATCTTAAGGAAAAACCCACAGATATGTCCAAAGTTACATGTGTAAGTATTTCATCAACTTGAAAAATGTGGAAACTAGCTAAATATCCTAAAATAATAGAATTTTTAAATTGTTAAAATTTGTTAGAATTGTTTAGAATTGTTAAAAATCACAACACATGCAAAATAAAACACTATGCCAGGATTAAACCACACTATAAAAAAATGTCTAGGCCTGAAGGAAAGTATGCCACTTACATAAAAAGTAAAAGCTCAGACCATAAGTCAGTATGTTGGGACTTCCCTGGTAGTCCAGTGGCTAAGACTAGATCCCACATGCCACAGCCAAGACCCAGCACAGCCAAATAAATCAAATTCTTTTTTTTTTTTTAGATGAAAAGAGTCTTTTTATTTAAAGGTATGATATCCCAAACAGCCCTCTGGCACAGTTAATTTCTGTAATATTTTCACACTCTTCAACTTGTCTATGATATTCTTTTTTTTTTTAATTAATTTTTATTTTTTAGTTTGTTTTGCTTTACAATATCAAATTCTTTTAAAAAGTCAATATGTTACATACCTACATATACACATACCCATACTAATTTGTTGTTCACTTTTTTCTCTTAGCACTTTATTGTGAAAATCTTTCCACATAAATAAATGGCATCATCAAAAAAAAAAAATCAGTATGTTTACTGTACAACTCAAGGTAGGGGCAAGATTCCCACCATGATTTGAATAGTGTACAACAGCCCTGGTGTCTTATTTCCTAGTCTTCACTGATTACCTGATACCCGTGAGGTACTGAGATGCGTAATGGTGATGTCATTTCCTACACAGAACATAATGATATCCCAGTTTAGCCTCCTTCTCCAGAGTGGGGAGCAGATCATCTAGAATCATTTTGACATAGTTCTAGGTTGCCATGGCAGTGGCAGTGGAGAGAGGGATGAGATAAATCCCACTTTATGGGCCAGGTGAAATCCGGCTTTTATAAACACTGATTTTAGTAATAGCTTGTTATTATCCCAGGGGTGCGCCCCTCCCTGCCCCTAACACTCCTTATTCCTTTTATCCTGCTTTTTTTCCTTCCCCATATATACCAGCTTCTAATACTTTCTATAATTTACATGTTTGTAATTGTTATTATCTGTCTCCCCCTACTGGTATGAAGGTAGAGGTTTTTGTCTGTTTTATTCACTACTGTATATGCTCAGTGGGGCTTCTGGTGGCTCAGTTGGTAAAGAATCCGCCTGCAGTGCAGGAGACATAGGTTTGATCCCTGGGTCGGGAAGATCCCCTAAAAGAGGAAATGGCAACCCACTCCAGTGTTCTTGCCTGGGAAATCTTGTGGACGGAGGAACCTGGTGGCCTGTAGTCAGTCCATGGGGTCACAAAAGAGTCAGACATGGCTTAGCAACTGAACAACAACAAATACCATGCACTGGATACCTTAATTCAATTAGATAAGGACAGGTTTTTGGAGAAAAGAGATCAAAAATGAACAACATGAGGGGTATTGGGGAAGAGAGCAGTGGTAATCCACCCTTTTCACCTTGCTCCTGATTGTGAGGGTGGTGTTAAGACTTGTTTAGTGATAAGTGAGTCAAATATCTCTTGTTTATTTATTGTTGCCTGTCCTGGGTCTTTGTTGCTGTGCAGGTTTTTCTCTAGTTGTGGTGAACAGGAGCTCCTCTCTAATTGCAATGTGCGGGCTTCTCCGCTTCTCTTGTTGCGGAGCACAGGCTCTAGATGCTTGGGCTTCAGCAGTTGCATCACACAGGCTCAGTATTTGCAGTCCACAGGCTTAGTTGCTCCACAGCATGTGGGAGCCCCACAGATCAGGGATCGAACCTGTGTCTCCCTGTGTTGGCAGGCAGATTCTTTACCACTGAGCCACCAGGGAAGCTCCAAACGTCTCTTTTAATGAAATTCAGAAAGCTGCCTCTATCTCCCTACCAGCTGTCCCTGAAAGATGCTGCCCACTGAATCCACAGTAAGGACCCCAAAGTGAAAGGGCTGGGAACACCCCTCTTATTGACTCTACCTTAGGTTTAAAGCTGATGAGCAGTTCTCCAGTAATCCAGAGTTCCTCATCCAGGAGCAGAAAAGTGTGTGACAAAACAGTGAAACAGTGGCATTAAATTACATCTCAATAAGAAGAAGAATTGCAGTACTGAGCAGATATTTATAATGATGGTCATTTCTAATGGATTTTTTCCTTAATCCACACTTTGGCCTCACTGCTAGAATTCTTCTTTTACTTTCTATATACAAATTCATCGTTCTCAGAAGGATTGTACATTCACCCTAGAAAAACTAGTTCTTTGAATTAGACTTCATAATCATGTTCATTATATTTTCCTGCTGAGCAAGATCAGCTTTAAGCCTGTTTAGGTAGAAGCGAAGTTTAAGAATGTATGTGCTGCCCTTCTTTCCCCCTCCCCACGTAATCTGTCACAGCTCCTGGCTTTTGCCTCTTTGCTGATCATTAGTTTGAATGCGCCTACAATGAAGAAAGCCTTCATTTTTCTGCTTGAACAAAAGGGGAAAAAAAGATGTCTCCTCCTGCGAGTACAAAAGAGTCAGGTTTCACAACATGAACAGGAACTTCAAAATTGTTGCCAGTTCCTGACATACAGATAATTCTTCCAGAATTGCAGTTTTTCCAGTCTAAATTATACTTGAAAAACTACCAGCTCCCTAGAATAAGCTCTATGTAATGTCCAGCTCATTCCACCCCTGCCATAACAGGAAGAACACTGCTTCATATTTCTCCCTTGAAAGGCAATGCAGTCTAGTTGATAAGAGATCAGAGCCGACACCGGAAAACCTGACTCGACTCTACTCTTAGAAGCTGCATTTTTTTTCTTTTCCTGTCTTTGGGTCTCTCCTCTCCTTCCTTTCCCTCGCCCCCCATTTCTCCCTCCTCTTCTTTCTCCCTCCTCAATCCCTGTCTCTCTCCATCTCTCTCTGTTTCCTTCTCTCTCTCCCTCTCCCCTACAATGAAATATCTGTTATATTATATTAGAACTTACAGTACTAAGTGATGACAAGGATGTAAACAAACTTGACCTTTCATACACTGCTGGCGGAAGTATAAAACAGCACAAGCACTTTGGGGAAAGGCTTGGTAGTTTCTTATAAAGTTAAAACATGAGGACTTTTCTGGTGGTCCAGTGGTTAAGACTCCATGCTTTCCATGCAGAGGGCACAGATTCGATCTGTGGTCAAGAAAGTTCCAGATGCCCTGTGGTGCAGTCAAAAAATAAAACAACATCAAATGTGTGGCCCAGTCATTCTATTTCTAGGTGTTTACCCAAGGGAAATGAAAACATATATCCACAGAAAGACTTTAATAAGATGCCAGAACAGCTTTATTCATAATATCCCCGAACTGGAAACTACACAGATATCTTCAACAAATGAATAGGTACACGAATTGTGGTATGTTCACTCAATGCATTACTTCTCAGCAATAAAAAGGAATGAACTGTTGATACATGCACTAATCTGGATGAATCTCACCAATATTATGTTGAGCGAAAAGGTAGACACAAAAGAAGACATACTATGTGGTTTTCATTTAGAGGTTAAAGCGTCTGCCTCCAATGCAGGAGACCCTGGTTCGATCCCTGGGTCAGGAAGATCCTCTGGAGAAGGAAATGGCAATCCACTCCAGTATTCTTGTCTGGAGAATCCCATGGACGGAGAAGCCTAGTAGGTTATAGTCCACGGGGTCACAAAGAGTCGGACACAACTGAGCAACTTCACCTTCCCCTTCTTCAGAACATGTTCAACAAATTTATGGTGATAGAAATAAGATCATTAATTCCCCAGGGAAGAGAGATGGCAGTGGTGGGGCTGGGGTTGGGGAGTGGGGGTGTGGATTGCCTTAAAGGGGAATAAAGGAACTTTCTGGGGAAGTGAAAATGAAAATGATTTTTGTCTTTATTGATATGGTTATTTTGAGGCTGTTTATATTTGTCAAAATTCATCAGACCAGGGGCTTCTCTGGTGGTCTGTAGTTAAGAATCCACCTACCAATGTAGGAGACACAGGTTTGATTCCTGGTCCAGGAAGATCCCACATGCCATAGGGCGGTTAATCCTGAGTGCCACAACTACTGAGCCCACCCGCCCTAGAACCTATGCTCTGCAAGAAGAGAAACCACCCCAGTGAGAAGCCTGGGCACCACAACAAAGAGTAGCTCCCACTCGCCACAGCTAGAGGAAGCCAGTACACAGCAACAAAGATCCAGCACAACCAGAAATAAGCAAACACTTAATACTATGCATTACATTCTGTGTAAATTATATCATAACAAATGTGACTGAAAAATTCATACTGGAGTCTAGTCAAGGGTTTAAATTATTTTTTCCCAGAGCACACTGGTGGATTGTATATCAGCCTCTCTGTGAATCTGCATAGTTGTAGATAAGAGGAGGTGAGTTAAATCAATGAGGTCATGGGTCTATTGGTAAAACTTCTACTATCTGCCCCTATTAAATTCAACAGTCACTGAGCCCTTCAGTCTGCCAGATAACATGGTGGGCATTATTAGACATATAAAGATGAATTATTCAGAATTCCCACTCTCAGGTGATTGCTAATTATTTTTGGCCTAGTGGTGATTTAAAAAAAAAAGGCCATGCACTTAACTAACCACTGTAAAAGGAAGAATAATAAGTGGGTAGCATAGGACCATATTTAATGCAATCTTACTTAATACCAAGAAATGTCATGACAGCCCATGGGAGATCTTATTTATATGTGGTTGCTAAGCCCTCTAGGAAGGATTTTGAGGGGTACTTTGCAGTCCAAGAATGGATTGGCAAACACTGACATTACAACTCTTCCATAAAGAAGTTGGGATGGAGTTGCCTTCCTTCCCCTGGGGAGGATGGACAGCAAACTAGAAAACAAGCTTAAGAGGAGGATGAGTCAAAGGGCAAACAGCATCTGCCTTGAGACACAGGGAATGATAGGAGATGGTTAACAGAATTATCAAGATCAGGAAGCAGAGAACAGTTTCACATGGTCTTGGTCTAGTTCATACTAAATGGAAAGGAGAGCAGCCAAGGTGGTGGGCTGGAACACTAAGCTCACCTCCTCTTATGAGCGCACCAATCTGCAGAATACTCATGGGTGAAAAATTCTTAAACCAGAAAGGGTTTTCTACAACTAAAAGCATAAAAAAGGAACCACAGGAAGACTGGTAGAGGGGGTGGACTGGCAATATAATCAAATCGTATAACCCTCCCCCGTGGGCGACCCACAACATGGATAATGCCTATATGACAGAGGTTCTCTCTAGAAGTAAGAGTTTTGAACCCCACATGAAGCCTCCTAGCCCAAGGGGCCAGCACTGGGAGGAGGAACCCCCAGAGCATTTGGTCTTGAAGGCCAGTGGGGCTTGATTGCAAGGCCTCCTCAGGCTTGGGGGAAATTCACACTTCATTCTTAAAGGACACACACGACATTTCACATGTATCAGGACCCAGGGCAAAAGCAGTGATTTCATAGGAGCCTGGCCCAGACCTACCTGCTGGTCTTGGAGAGTCTCCTGGGGAGCTGGGAGGCAGGGGATGGCTAGTAGACAGTGGTGACCATCATTATCAGGGAGTATTCATTTGCATGAACTCTCCTAGAGGCTGACATCTTGTTTGGGCCATTAGCAGTATGACCCGGCCCCATCCAGCAGTCTGTTGGCTCCAGTGCTGGGATGCCTAAAGATTTCCTGTTCCACAGACACTTCTAGACACACCGCTAGACAGGGTCCTGCCTACCAGGAGACCAAGACCCAGCTCCACCCACCACTGGGCAAGCACACCCCATCGGGCTAGGACACCTGCACAGGCCTCTAGACCAGCCTCACCCACCAGGGGGCAGACACCAGAAGCCAGAAATGTATGGGCCCACAGACTACCAACCAAATTGGCAAACACAGGGCAGAAAATACTCTGGGACTATCTGGCCCCTGGCCGTTGGATGATAAGAGAGAAGTGCACTGCTAGGATGCACAGGACATCTCCTACAGAGTCGAGAAACCCACAGCTAACCTCATACTCGATGGTAAAAGGTTGAAGGCATTACCTCCAAGATCAAGAACAAGTCAAGTATGCCCACTCTAGCCACCTTTGGTTCCATATGTTTTTTGAAAGTCCTGGCCACAGCAATCAGAGAAGAAATAAAAGGAATCCAAATTAGAAAAGAAGAAGTAAAACTGTCACTGTTCACAGAAGACGATGCTATACATAAAA
Source organism: Aepyceros melampus (assembly GCA_006408695.1). NCBI lineage: Eukaryota > Metazoa > Chordata > Mammalia > Artiodactyla > Bovidae > Aepyceros > Aepyceros melampus. The sequence goes on from SJXQ01003242.1 coordinate 42,621, forward strand.
AAATCCTTTAAAGGCTACCAGTAAACTACTAGAACTCATCAGTTAATTTGGTAAAGTTGTTGGAAACAAAATTATATACAGAAATCTGGTGCATTTTTATAGGGCAGGGGTCCCCAACCACTGGGATCTAATGCCTGATGGTCTAATGTAATAATAAAAGAAATAAAGTGCATAATAAATGTAATGCACTTGAATCTTGAAACCATCCCCTCACTCGCAGCCTATGGAAAAATTGTCTTCCACAAAACCAGTCCTTGGTGCCAAAAAGGTTGGTGAGTGCTACAGTGTATACTAACAATGAAATATCAGAAAGAGAACTCAATCCCATTTATCATCACATCAAAAAGAATAAAATGCCTAGGAATAAACATATCTAAGGAAGCAGAAGACCTGTACTCCAAAATCTATAAGACACTAATGAAAGAAATTAAAGATGATATAGTAATAAACAGATGGAAAAATAAGCTTTGTTCTTGGATTGGAAGAATCAATATTGTTAAAATGACCATACTACCTAAGGCAATCTACATATTGAGTGCAATCCTTATCAAATTACCAATGGCATTTTTCAGAGAACCACTACAAAACAGTAGTGGTACTGGCACAGTAATCAGAACAGTATGGTACTGGCACAAAAACAGATATATAAATCAATGCAACAAGATAGAAAGCCCAGAAATAAACCCCTGCATTTATGGTCAATTAATCTACAATAAAGGAGGCAAGAATATACAGTGGAAAAAAGAGTCTCTTCAACAAGTGCTTCTGGGAAAACTGGATAGCCATATGTACAAGAATGAAATTAGAACATTCTCTAATACCATACACAAAAATAAACTCAAAACGAATTAAACACTTAAATGTAAGACTGAATACAATAAAAGTCCTAGAGGAAAATGTAGACAGAACACTCTTTGACATAAATTACAGCAATAATTTTTTGGATCTATCTTCTAGAGTAATGGAAATAAAAATAAACAAATGGGACCTAATTAAGCTTTTTCACAGCAAAGGAAACCATAAGAAAAACAAATAGACTATCTATGGACTGGGAGAAAATATTTGCAAAGGATGTGACTGACAAGGGATTAATTTCAAAATATACAAACAGCTCATACAGCTTAATATAAAAAAATCCAATCAAAAAATCAGCAGAATACCTAAATACACATTTCTCCAAAGAAGACATAAAGATGGGCAACAGGCATGTGAAAAGATGCTCAGTATCACTAAATATTAGAGAAATGCAAATCAAAATTACAGTGAAGTACCACCCCACATCAGTCAGGATGGCCATCATCATGAAGTCTACAAATAGCAAATGCTAGAGGGGATGTGGAGAAAAGGAAACCCTCCTCCATTGCTGGTGGGAAGGTAAATTGGCACAGCCACTATGGAGAACAGTATGGGGATTCCTTAAAAAAACTAAAAATAGAGCTACCATATGATCCAGGGATCCCACTCCTGGGCATATATCTGGAGAAAATTTTAATTGGAAAAGATACATGCACTCCAATGTTCATAGAAGCACTATTTATAATAGCCAAGAGATGGAAGCAACTTAAGTGTCCATTGACAGAGGAATGGGTTAAAGAAATGTGGTACATATATACAGTAGAATACTACTCGACCATAAAAAAGAATGAAATAATGCCATTTGCAGCAACAGGGATAGACCTAGAGATTATAATATTTAGTGAAGCAAGTCAGACAAAGACAAATATCACATATGTGGAATCTAAAGTATGATACAAGTGAACTTATTTAGAAAATAGAAATAGACTCACAGACATAGAAAACAACCTTATAGTTACCAAAAGGGATAGCAGGGTGGGAGGCAGAGAGAAATTAAGAATTTGGGATTAACATATACATACTACTATATATAAAATAAACAAGTATCTACTGGGTTAGCACAGGGAATTACACTCACTGTCTTACAATAAGCTACAATGTAAAATAATCTGAAAAAGTACTCATAAATGTGTGTGTGTGTATATATATATCTCACATTGTTGTACACATGAAATTAAAATACAATGTAAATTACCTATACTTCAATGTTTTAAAAAACTAAAAATATATTAAAGGGTGATGTAAAACTGAAAGGGCAAATATCATCAGAGCAGACAATCTCAGTGACTTTACACAATAAAAGTTTCTTTCTTCTCCCCCTTAAAGTGCTATGCAAACATTCTTGTTTGGGCAGTTCTCCTGAACCTGTGTCCTCCAAGTGGTGACTTGGGGATCTAGGTGCTTCCATTTTGTGACTTCAAGGTAGTTTTAGTGCCATGTAGCTAATAGGCAAAGAAACAAACACATGGATGATTGTGTGGAATGTTTCACAGGTCATGCCTGGAAGTTGCGTATATCAATTCTGCCCACATTTCATGGATCAGAACTGAGTCACATGATCCCACATAGATGCAAGGATGGCTGAGAAATTTAGCTTAGCTGTGTTCCCAGCATAGAAAAGAGCCAGACTGGTGAAAACCAACAACCCTGACCACGGCGAGACTACTTATTGAGCAATTTGACAGCCATAAATGCTCAGCGTTCAACTGTTCAAGGGAAGCTGAAAGAGATGACATAAAGTTGTGGGGAAGGGGAGGTAGGAAACATTTCTTCTCTCCAGAAAATGCTGTGTTCCTCATTGAGAATAAGAGAGCAAATCAACAGTTGAAACCAGAAGAGCAGCACTATGCCACAAATATCATGTGACCCAAGAGCCAGAGAAGAAAAACAGCAGAGTTCTGTGGTCAGAATAAGTCTGTCAAAGGCATTGTACAATGGCCCCGATGCTTTGCTGACCTCCAAGCCTGGAGTTGGAACATTGTTTAGAGCAGTAGGAGATTGAAGAGGGTCAACTGATTTGAATTATCAGTTGGTATCCCTAGTAGTTTAGCTGGTAAAGAATCCACCTGCAATGGAGGAAACCCCAGTTCCATCCCTAGGTCAGAAAGATCCCCTGGAGAAGGGATAGGCTACCTATTCCAGTTTTCTTGGGCTTCCCTGGTGGCTCAGATGATAAAGAATCTGCCTGCAATGTGGGAGACCTGGGTTCAATCCCTGGGTTGGGAAGATCCCCTGGAGGAGGGCACAGCCACCCACTCCAGTATTCTTGCCTGGGAAAATTCCAGGACGGAGGAGCCTGGCAGGCTACAGTCCATGGGGTCACAAAGAGTCAGACACAACTGAGCGACTTTCAATAGATAGATCATTCTAGAAGTTTAGCTGGGAGCTCTGACCAGATCTCTCATACATTATTAGTTGGGCTCCTGTTTTTTTTTAGGATGTCCCTGGTGGCTCAAATGGTAAAGCGTCTGTCTACAATGCAGGAGACCTGGGTTCGATCCCTAGGTCAGAAAGATCCCCTGGAGAAGGAAATGGCAATCCACTCCGGTACTATTGCCTGGAAAATCCCATGGACAGAGGAGCTTGGTAGGCTACCACCCACGGGGTTGCAAAGAGTCGGACACGACTGAGCGTCTTCGCTTTCACTTGTTTTGTTTTTTTTTCTTTCATTTGTTTGTATAGACTAAAAATTGAGGGATACTTCCTCAAAAAGTTAAACATAGAGGTACCACCTGGTTCAGGAATTTCACTTCTGGATATTTACCCAAAAGAATTAATGGCAGGGACTCAAACAGATATCTGCACTCCCATGTTCATAGCAGAATGATTCACAATGGCCAAAAAGTGGAAACATCCAAAATATCTATGAACAGATGAATGGATAAAGAGAATGCAGTATATATATGCAATGGAATATTATTCAGCCTCAAAAAAGAAGGAAATTCTGACACATGCTACACTGTCGTTCATACAGTAAAGAATCTGCCTGCAATGCATGAGACCTGGGTTTGATGCTGGTTTGGAAGATCCTCTGGAAAAGGGAATGGCAACCCACACTGGTATTCTTGCCAGGAAAATCCTATAGACAGAGGAGCCTGGTGGGCTATAGTCCATGGGGTCACAAAGAGGGGGACACAAATGTGCGGCTAACACTAACTAGCACAGCATGGATGAACTAGGCCAACACAGGTGAACTAAGAGAAATAAGCCAGACGAAAAGAACAAATATTGTACGATTCCACTTATATGATGTATCTAAGACAGGCAAATTCATAGACAGAAAGTAGAATAGAAGTTACCAAGTGCGGAGTTCCCTGTTAGTCCAGTGGTTAAGACTCCAAGCTCCCAATGCAGGGGGCCCAGGTTCAATCCCTGATGAGGGAACTAGATCCCACATGCCGCAACTAAGACCTGACACAGTTAAATAAATAAATAGTAAAAAAAAAAAAAAAAAAAATTTAAAATAAAATTTAAAAAAAAGATGTTACCAGGGGCTGTGTGTTTTGGCAGGGAGGGGAGTTAATGTTTAATGAGTACAGAGATGAAAAAATTCCAGAAATAGATAGTGTTTATAGTTGGACAGTGTTGTGACTGTACTTCACGTCACTGAAATGACTACCTAAAAAAGGTTAAAAGAGTAAATTTCATGTTATCCATATTTTACCATAATTAAAAATATTATTTTAATGAGGGACATGGACTCTCCAAAAGAGAAACAAATAATGTGTGCTAAGAGCCAGATAGAGAACAATTCTAGTCGGTAAATGGGGGTGGTTGGATCCAAGTAAAGCTTCATGGAAGAGACAACGACATCAGCTTGGCCTTGGAGAAGTTCAAGCTGGATTTTGGGAGGAAGGGGAGACAGGGAGGACATATTCCAGGCAGTGAGGCAATGTCAGCAAGCACGGAGTCATAGAAGTATGTAACATTACCTGGGAAATGCTGGCCAGTCCAGTTTATTCATTGCATCTGCTGCCTTCCCTGTTGGGGCCTCTGATGCGCTCCCGTTGGAGCTATATTAGGCGACAGCTGGCTGCTCAACGCTCCCTGGATGCCAGGCCCTGGGTCCCCATGTTGGGCACAGTAAACTCCTACTTTACTTACTTTGGACAAGCACAACCCTCAGTGACATACACATGAATATTTTCACTTGATTCATACTAAGGGAGTTTACATAATTATATAATACACCCATGTCAATAACCTCAGATATGCAGATGATACCACACTTAGGGCAGAAAGTGAAGAGGAACTAAAGGGCCTCTTGAAGAAAGACGAGAGTGGAAAAGTTGGCTTAACCATTAAAAAGTTGGCTCAACATTCACAAAACTAAGATCATGGCATCTGGTCCCATCACTTCATGGCAAATAAGTGGGGAAATAATGGAAACAGTGTCAGACTTTATTTTGGGGGGCTCCAAAATCACTGCAGATGGTGACTGCAGCCATGAAATTAAAAGACGCTTGCTCCTTGGAAGAAAAGTTATGACCAACCTAGAGAGCATATTAAAAAACAGAGACATTACTTTGCCAAAAAGGTCCCATCTAGTCAAAACTATGGTTTTTTCAGTAGTCATGTATGGATGTGAGAGTTGGACTGTGAAGAAAGCTGAGTGCCAAAGAATTGATGCTTTTGAACTGTGATGTTGGAGAAGACTCTTGAGAGTCCCATGGGGTGCAAGGAGATCCAACCAGTCCATCCTAAAGGAGATCAGCCCTGGGTGTTTATTGGAAGGACTGATGTTGAAGCTGAAACTCCAATACTTTGGCCACTTAATGCAAAGAGCTGACTCATTTGAAAAGACCCTGATGCTGGGAAAGATTGAAGGTGGGAGGAGAAAGGGATGACAGGATAAGATGGTTGGATGGCATCACCACCTCAATGGACATGAGTTTGAGTAAACTCCAGGGGTTGGTGACGGACAGGGAAGCGTGGCGTGCTGCAGTCCATGGGGTCGTAAAGAGTCGGACGTGACTGAGCGACTGAACTGAACTGTCACCTTTTTTAGGTGGACTTACTTTCTGAGGGATTTTGCCCTGTGAATCTGTTTATATATTGTCAGATGTGTGGATGTATAATATTTCTGAAATGTTAACTAAAATTTTTCTTCTCCATGCTTCCTCCTTTGTTTCTTCCTGCTCAAGTAGGTAGGTGAGTGTGTGTTCACTGCCTCAAGGGAGGAATGTGACAGGGTGGTCTTTTGATTTTTTAACTGAGGTATAATTGACATACCAGGGCTTCCTAGGTGGCTCAGTGGTAAAGAATTCACCTACCAATGCAGGAGACATGGGTTCAATCCCTGGGTTGGGAAGATCCCTTGGAGGAGGAAATGGCAACCCACTCAAGTATTCTTGCCTGGAACATCCCATGGACAGAGGAGCCTGGCAGGATACAGACCATGGAATCACAAAGAGTCAGACATGAATTGGCAACTGAATAACAGTTGACATACCATTATATTCATTTCAGACCGGGTGGTGGTTGACATCCTTCCAAAAGTTGGGTATGGCTCTTTTCTCTGAACAAGGCAGCACTTTGATCCCCCTCGAATCAACTGATAGAAGTTTCTGAACACCAGTAGTCAGGTTTGCCTATTTGTGTGTGTTGGGGTGGGGGGATGGTAGGGGTGGAATTTAACTCTTTATTCCCTGTCCGAGATAATTCTCAGTGACATAACGCAGTGTATTGTCTGCGCAGTTTCCAACCTTCTGCTGAAGATGGCTTCATTGTCGCACTCCCAGACTGGCCTGCATCACAAGCTGCTGTAGATCCTTAGGTCTAGGGAGTGGACTGACCCCACCCCACAGCCAAGTCCTGCAGGCCCACTCGGCACACTGTTCGAAAGGAGGGAGATCTCTGACCATTTTATTACTCATCCTGGGGGAGAAATGAAGGGCTGAGGGGAGAGCCAAACTGACATCCATGCCTTATCCATGGACGAGGATGAGGGCAGTCTCTCCCTAGTAACTGCCAACAAACAGGAAGTGGGCATAATTTCTCGACACATATTTTCATAGTAGAAAACTCAAAGTGTACTCTAGCCAAGTGATCAAAAATAACAGCACCAGAAAAGGGCAAACAGACATGCTGTACCTCTAGCTTAGACAACCTAGGTAGACACCTTGTTAGTATTTGTTGCTCAATCATGTCCAACTCTTTGTGACCCCATGGACTGTAGCCCACCAGGCTCCTCTGTCTATGGGATTCTCCAGGCCTGAATACTGGAGTAGATTGCCATGCCATTCTCCAGGGGATCTTCCCAGCCCAGGGATTGAACTCAGGTCTCCTACATCGAAAGCAGATTCTTTACTGTCTGAGCCATCAGGGAAGCCCACGGAGACACCTTAGCTCTTCCAAAAAATATCCCCAGGTTGCTCTCAGGGAACTTGGGAGCCTCCTTGTAATAAGTTCCCTTGGTAGAAAGATACACCCTCCTTGTAGCTCCCAAAGCAGTGCTTCTCAAACTTTACTGTGCTTGCCAATCACCCAGGAACCTTACTCAAAAGCAGATTCTGGTTCAGTATCTGAGGTGGGGCTCAACATTCTGCATCTCTCTTTTTTTTAAATTAATTCTTATGGAGCATAGTTGCTTCACAATGTTGTGTTAGTTTCCGCTGTTCAGCGAAGTGAATCAGCTATATGTATACATACATCCCCTCTCTTTTTGGATTTCCTTCCCATTTAGGTCACCACAGAGCACGGAGTAGTTCCTGTTCTATACAGTCGGTTCTCATTAGTTAGCTATTTTACACATAGTATCAATAGTCAATCCCAGTCTCCCAATTCATCCCACCCTACTCCTTTCCCCCTTGATGTCCATACATTCTACTAACACCTATCGTTCTCAAATTCTTCCAAAAAATTGCAGAGGGAGGAACACTCATTGTACAAGGCCACCATCACCCTAATACCAAAATCAACACTCTGCATCTCTAATAAGTTCCTAGGTAACTTGAGTGTGGCTGATCTTGGAGTAGCAAGATCCTAAAGCAATGTTTCTCAAAGTGCTGGATTCCTTGGACCAGCAGCATCTGTAGCACCTGGAAACTGGTTAGAAACGCAAATTCTCAGGTCTCATCTTGGGCCCCTCAGCCTAACCCAGATCTCCTTTTCTGAATCAGAAACTAAGTGTGGGGGCCAGTCCCACTGATGCCAAACCCTCCCTTCCCTGATTAACACCTGCTTGAAGCCGCCCTTTGGAACTCAGGGGAAGGTCACAGGTGGCTGAAACCTAATTCCTGCAAACAAGAAACCAGGTCCTGCTCAGTTTCACAGCTAGGGCTAGAACTAGGATTAGGCAAAATTGAAAGAGGTACCTACAGGGGTGGGGTTGTGCAAGTGTAAGGTCAACCCTTGTCAGCGTCTTCTGTGCCCTCCAGGAGAGTCTTATGAAGCCAGAAGTAGGAGAACCATTGTCTCCTTTCTTTTCAATAAATCACCTCAATGCAGAGCAGCTTATGTCACCCCACTCCAGAACTCTTGCCTGGAAAATCCCATGGATAGAGGAACCTGGTGGGCTGCAGCCCATGAGGTCGTGAAGAGTTGGACACGACTGAGCAACTTCACTTTCACTTTTCACTTTCATGCACTGGAGAAGGAATGGCAACCCACTCCAGTGTTCTTGCCTGGAGAATCCCAGGGACGGGGGAGCCTGTGGGCTGTCATCTATGGGGTCACACAGACTCGGACCCGACTGAAGTGACTTAGCAGTAGCAGCAGCAACGT
>SJXQ01003242.1:51433-63676 GCA_006408695.1 Aepyceros melampus
CCGTAAAGGGATGTGGTGTAAATGAGAATGCTCTTCAAAGCCTGTTTGCCCTGGGAAGAATTTGAAAGAGAAAAACAATGTATCAAGCATGATCCACTGGGTAAGCAAAATGTGGGGAGGCATACTGCAGTCACAGGCAAGGAGCCAGAGGTACCGCAGAGCAATGTGGCAAGGGCAGAAAAACAAAGCGTTGGATGAATATTGCAAGAAACAATTCAGAGCACAACACCATTTGCATAAATTTCAAATGCACACTTTTAAAAAATACACTATTTGGGGACTTCCCGGGTAGCTCAGTGGTAAAGAATCTGCCTGCCAACGCAGAGGACATAGGTTCCATCCCTGGTTCGGGAAGATCACACATGTGCCAAACAGCTAAGCCCATGCACCACAGCTATTGAGCCTGTGCTCTAGAGCCTGAGAGCTACAACTACTGAGCCCACACGCTGCAGCTACTGAAGCCTGCAAGCCCTAGAGCCCATGCTCTGCAACATGAGAAGCCACCACAATGAGAAGCCTGCGCACCACAGCTAGAGAGTAGCCCCTACTTGCTGCAACTAGAAAAAGGCCTGTGCAGCAATGAAGACCCATCATAGCCAAAAATTAATAAATAAATACACTATTTCTTTTTAAGCAAAGATCCATGAACAGAGAGGGTTGCAGAGGGGGAAATGGAATAAGAGTGAGGCCCAAGAATAAGCAGGGCAGGAGGGGGGCATGGAAAGGAATAAGCGAACAAACAAGCATAAAAGAAGAACTCCGCATGGAGATGACAGCACGCTCTGAACTGGGGCCTATGAGTCACTCACTTCCAGTGCAAGGTCCACAGGTTGGCAGGGTGCGTAGCAATTGCTGCAGATGGAGACGAGAAATCCATTGAAAACAAGAACCCCAGAGGAGTCTTCTGCACACCGTGGACATCTTTAATTCCAAAGTGTTTTGTTTTCTAGCACATCCATAATTTGGCTGCCACATAACTTTCCAGTCCCCCTGACACTTTGCAATCCAGTAATCCAGCAAATTCAGTTTCCCACCCCTAGATCTTTATTCATATCACGTCTCCTGCCTGAACACTTTTTAACTCTCTTTACCTGGGTAACTGTCATGTATTCTTTACAACTCAGCTCAGGTCCCGTCTCATCAGGACAATGTTTCTGACCCCTCTAGCTGGGTTAAGTTGATCCATGGGCTTTTACAGCATTGGGTTATTTGGTCGTGGAATATTATACTGTAATCACTGATTTGTATGTTTTTTAAATGTCTCTAACCCAAGAATATGCTCTTATCACCTTTGGTTTCTCAATGCCTGTCAATATTGTACCTGTAATTCAGTAGGTTTTCAAATGTGGTAGGGTTTACCCGTAAAGCAGGCGTAATAAGGCTTAATCAGCTCTAGGAATATTATTTATGTATTCATTCACTTGAGCTTCCCAGGTGGTTCAGCGATGCAGGAGAACCCAGGAGACCTAAGAGACACAGGTTCAGTCCCTGGGTCGGGAAGATTCCCTGGAGGAGGAAATGGCAATCCACTCCAGTATTTTGGCCTGGGAAATCCCAGGGACAGAGGAGCCTGGCAAGCTATACTCCATGGGGTCACAAAAAGAGTTGGACACAAATTTGCAACTGAACAACAAAACAAAAAACAATTCACTCACTTACACAAGACCTTGTTCAGAAAGCACTTAAGGCAGCACTCGAGAACTAAATTTCCGAGAAGAAGGTGGAATTTCACTGTAATAACCACCCCAGTATCAGCTCTCTGCGGTCACAAGGATACAACATGGCCGGCTGTCTGAACAGACCAAGATCCAGAGCAGGAGCCGGCATTCTTGCTGTGGCTGGTTAGCAAAATATCTCCATCCCTGCCTGCTACTGCCATCTCCAGGGGACTGGTTGATTTTCACCCAGCTGTAAGCCTCCAGCTGCTAGGAGAAAGTCACAACTCTGAATTCTTCCTTTGTCTCGTTCAGGTTTCTGAGGGAGGGGTTGTGTACCTTTGTCCTACAGTCAGGTAGAGACCAGAAGACCATTTTATACCGTTTCCCATCTACATCAAATATTTTCTGAGTTTATAGCCTCACATGATTGATGTAGAAAATTGGAAAGTTATGTCTTAAAAGATTCACAAACCCTTCATTGAGAAGAAATTTGTAATCATAGCCATGCTCCCCTCTCACAGAAAGGAAAATAAATCTTTTATTTAAATCAGTTATGTAAAAAAAAAAAAGCTGAAACACTGAGTCTATAATGAATTTGCCTCCAACATTGCTAATCATCAGGGAAACACAAATCAAATCACAATGAATTATCACCGCACACCTGTCAGAATGGCTATCATCAGAAAGAACACAAATCACGAATGTTGGCAAGAATGTGGAGAAAAGGGAACCCTAGTAATTTTGGTGGGAATGTAAATTGGTGTAGCCACTGTGGAAAACAGTGTGGTTTCTGAGGTTTCTCAAAAAACTAAGAATAAAACTGTTAGAGGACCTAGCAATTCCACTCCTGGGTATATATCTGAAAAAAGAAAATAATAAAGACACTAATTTGAAAACATATGTGCACATCAATGTTCATAGCACCATTATTCACAAATGTCAAGATCTGGAAGCAACCTAAGTGTCCATCAACAGATGAATAAAGATGTGGCATATATATGTGTGTGTGTGTGTGTGTGTATACTTATATATATTTATGTATGTATGTACTAAGTTGTAAAAAAAAATGAAATTTTACCGTTTGCAGCCACATGGGTGACTTGGAGGATATTATACTAAGTGAAATAAGTCAGACAGAAAAAGATAAATAATGTATGATATCACTTACATATGGAATCTAAAAAGTACAGTAAGCTAGTGACTATAACAAAAAAGAAACAGACTCACAGATTCAGAGAACAAACTAGATGTTACCAGAGGGGAGGATGGAAGGGGCATTATAGGGGTAGGGGATTAAGAGATACAAACTGCTATGCATAAAATAAGCTACCGGGGGAATTCCCTGGTGGTCCACTGTTTAGTATTCTGCGCTTCCACTGCTGAGGGCCCAGATTCAGTCCCTGGTGGGGAACTAAGAGCCTTCAATCTGTGAGACACCATCAAAAACAGTTTTAAAATAAAATAATCTATAAGGATTTATTGTACAGCACAAGGAACATAGCCTGTATTTTATAATAACTATAAATGGGGTATAACCTTTAAAAACTGTGAATCACTATACCTGTAACATGTAATACTGTATATCAGGCATATGTCAATAAAAACTAAAATAGAATGAATTTGTAGCTTATATCCAGAATTTTCTTCAGTATATCATTATTTTTCAAATAGAATCATCATAAACTTTTGGCTATTTTTTAACAGACCAAATTACATTTGCTTAATAATAAGAAAACATGATTTGGTAAACTCTAAATTCAATTGGCTAGAAAACCTTTCCTATAGTCTGTAATAGACTGTCCTGTGCGTGTGTGTGTGCTCACTCAGTCATGTCTGACTCTTTGTGACACCATGGACTGTAGCCCGCCAGGCTCTTCTGCCCATGGGTTTCTCCAGGCAAGAATAACTGGAGTGGGTTCTCCAGGGGATCGTCCCAACCCAGGGATGGATCCCGTGTCTCCTGTGTCTCCTGCATTGGCAGGTGGATTCTTTACCACTCAGCCACCTGGGAAGCCCAGTGTACTGTCTCAGAAGTCAAATAATCAAGGGGAGAAAATAGTATACTCACCAGAACAGGATTTCCCAGCGTTAGCACTATTGACATTTGGGGTGGGACCATTCTTTCTTTCGGGGGTTGAAAATGTTCCCTGCCTGATAGAATGTTTAGCAGTATCCCTGGCCTCTCCCCACCAGCTGTCAGTAGCACTCATCCACCCTCAGTCATCAACAACCAAAATATCCCCTGGGTGGAGGAGGGGGGCCAAATCACCTCTACATGGAGTACCACTGCCCAAGAGGAAGGCACGAAGGCACAAATCCACTCATGGAGATGTGTGCTGTGCTTAGTCGCTCAGTTGTGTAACTTGAGACAGAACACACAGGCCTTTCCTCTAACCCAAAGCCCAAGCATTGAACTCTCTTAATTCAAAGTGCCAAACTTGCCAACGCTGTGTGTGCATGTGTGTTCAGTCATATCCAGCTCTGTGCAGCCCCATGGACTGTAGCCCTCCAGGCTTCTCCATCCTTGGGATTCTCCAGGCAAGAATACTGGAGTGGGTTGCCGTGCGCTCCTCCAGGGGATCTTCCTGACCCAGGAATTGAACCCATGTTTCCTGCATTGGTAGGTGGGTTCTTTACCACTTCAGTTCAGTCAGTTCAGTCACTCATTTGTGTCCGACTCTTTGCAACCCCATGGACTGCAGCACGCCAGGCCTCCCTGTCCATCACCAACTCCCAGAGTTCACTCAAACTCGTCCATTGAGTTGGTGATTCCATTCAACCAACTCATCCTCTGTCACCCCCTTCTCCTCCCACCTTCAATCTTTCTGAGCATCAGGGTCTTTTCTAATGAGTCAGCTCTTCACATCAGGTGGCCAAAGTATTGGAGTTTCAGCTTCAACATCAGTCGTTCCAATGAATATTCAGGACTGATTTCCTTTAGGATGGACTGGTTGGATCTCCTTGCAGTCCAAAGGAGTCTCAAGAGTCTTCTCCAACATCACAGTTCAAAAGCATCAATTCTTCAACACTCAGCTTTCTTTATAGTTCAACTCTCACATCCATACATGACCACTGGAAAAACTATAGCTTTGACTAGATGGGACCTTTGTTGGCAAAGTAATGTCTCTGCTTTTTAATATGCTCTCTAGGTCATAACTTTTCTTCCAAGGAGCAAGCGTCTTTTAATTTCATGGCTGCAGTTACCATCTGCAGTGATTTTGGAGCCCCCCCAAATTAAGTCTGTCACTGTTTCCACTGTTTCCCTGTCTATTTGCCATAAAGTGATGGGACCGGATGGCATGATCTTAGTTTTCTGAATGTTGAGTTTTAAGCCAACTTTTTTACTCTCCTCTTTCACTCTCATCAAGAGGCTCTTTAGTTCTTCGTTTTCTGCCATAAGTGTGGTGTCATCTGCACATCCGAGGTTATTGATATTTCTCCCAGAAATCTTGTTCCAGCTTGTGCTTCATCCAGGCCAGCATTTAACACAATGTCCTCTGCATATAAGTTAAATAAGCAGGGTGACAATATATAGCCTTGACGTACTCCTTCCTGATTTGGAACCAGTCTGCTGTTCCATGTCCAGTTCTAACTGCTGCTTCTTGACCTGCATATAGATTTCTCAGGAGGCAGGTCAGGTGGTCTGGTATCCCCATCTCTTGAAGAATTTTCCAATTTGTTGTGATCCACACAGTCAAAGGCTTTGGCATAATTAATAGAGCTGCTGCTAAGTCGCTTCAGTCGTCTCCGACTCTGTGCGACCCCAAAGACGGCAGCCCACCGTCCCTGGGATTCTCCAGGCAAGAACACTGGAGTGGGTTGCCATTTCCTTCTCCAATGCATGAAAGTGAAAAGTGAAAGTGAAGTCGCTCAGTCGTGTCCGACTCTTAGCGATCCATGGACTGCAGCCTACCAGGCTCCTCCGTCCATGGGATTTTCCAGGCAAGAGTACTGGAGTGGGGTGCCATTGCCTTCTCCAATTAATAGAGCAGTAGATATTTTTCTGGAACTTTCTTGCTTTTTTGATGGTCCAACAGATGTTGTCAAATCTGCCTTTTCTAAATCCAGCTTGAACATCTGAAAGTTCACAGTTCACGTACTGTTGAAGCCTGGCTTGGAGAATTTTGAACATTACTTTGCTAGAATGTGAGATGAGTACAGTTGTGCGATAGTTTGAACATTCTTTGGCATTGCCTTTCTTTGGGACTGGAATGAAAACAACCTTTTCCAGTCCTGTGGCCACTGCTGAGTTTTCCAGATTTGCTAGCATAGTGAGTACAGCACTTTCACAGCATTATCTTTTAGGATTTGAAATAAATCAACTGGAATTCCATCACGTCCACTAGCTTTGTTCGTAGTGATGTTTCCCAAAGCCCACTTGACTTCGCATTCCAGGATGTCTGGCTCTAGGTGAATGATCACACCATCATGATTATCTGGGTCATGAAGATCTTTTTTGTATCATTCTTCTAAAGGCAACCCACTTCAGTATTCTTGCCAGGAAAATCCCTTGGACAGAGGAGCTTGGTAGGCTACAGTCCATGGGGTTGCAAAGAGTCAGATACAACTGAATGACTTCTCTTTCTTTCTGTGTATTCTTGCTACCTCTTCTTAACATCTTCTGCTTTTGTTAGGTCCATATCATTTCTGTCCTTTATTGTGCCCATCTTTGCATGAAAGATGTCTGTGTCCCTGGCTCAGACAGTAAAACATCTGCCTACAATGTGGGAGACCCTGGTTCGATCCCTGGGTCAGGAAGATCCCCTGGAAAAGGAAATGGCAACCCACTCCAGTACTCTAGCCTGGAAAATCCCATGGACAGAGGAGCTTGGTAGGCTACAGTCCATGGGGTTGTAAAGAGTCAGACACGACTGAATGACTAAGCACAGCACAGCACAAGCCATCTAAACTTGTGGTGATTTGTCACAGCACCAAATGTCAATACAGTGACAGTCTATGGACACAGCACCATCATGAGGAACGTCCAACAGGAATATTGCTGCCTGTGAGGCCAGGAAAGGGAAATCTTTTTTTTTTTTTTATTTTAATAAGCAGAATTAGTATTTTAAACAATAGTTAATTACCTCAGACCATATGACAACATACTATCTCTCCCTAATAATAGCTCATATACCCTGGATGAGGACAGGGCAACCCACTCCAGTATTCTTGCCTGGAGAATCCCATGGACAGAGAAGCCTGGCGGGCTACAGTCCATGGGGTCGCAAACAGTTGGACACAACTGAGCAATTAAGCACACACACACATATAGCTCTTGGGTGTCAGACACTATTATGAGGGTTTTTAATGTGTTAATTCATTTGACTATCATAAGAACACTATGATGAAAGCACTTTTCATTATCTCCTTTTTTCCAATGAAGAGACCAAAATCCAGAGAGGTTAAGCAACAACTCCAGGCACACACAGCTTTGAGCACTGGAATTCAAATCCAGGCAGTCTGGCTCCAGAATCTAAATAAGTGCCACCCAGTGAATTCTGTGAACTTGAGGGATGGAATGCTTGAAAACCAAAACCGTGGACTTCTACACCCAGAGAGGATGCTTGATCATGAGCACTGTGGCATCTATTATAATACGTTTCAAAATGTAGGAGCATCTGCTGTTTTTGTCCACCCAGCATTCATGCCACATCATTTGGTAAGTAGTGTGTCAAGTTTCCTTGAACAATAACCTCCTCCCACATTGCATAGTCACGTGGACTGTCTGAAGATGCCCCACACTCCCCCTGGCCAACGCAATACAAGCCAGACCAATGCACTCCCCTTCTCCTCCCACTTTGGAATTTCTCCAAAAAGTGTCCTTAATTCCTGTTCCTGGTCCCTGTGTTTTCTAAAGCCCATCAAGTTCTGTTTTTTTCTCTGATTTGGTGAGCAACCCCATATCCTTCCAGTAAAGTCTATTTTCATATAAATGTAGAAGAGTCAGTTACTTTACTTCCAAACAAACAAACTTCAACTGAAGCTGAGAATTCAAGAAAGTTCATATTTGTTAAGAACTCAATCTGTAAATTCTTTCCCATCAACTGAAAAGAGGCTGGAACACTCCTCTCATCCCTAGAAGAGGCAGGTCATAGGAGGCTGATCAGAGAACAGGCAGAGCTGGTAGTGAAGGCAACTGAGGACTGCAGAGTTCTGCAAGTAAATGAAGCTGCAGTCCAATAATCAATCAGAGGCAGTTTGGGGAGCAGGCGATTTTCCCTAGCAATTACTGTCGCATAGACTGTATCTAGAGTGAAATGTGAACCATGCTTTAACCATCCTAGCATCCACTAGCCTGGACCCAAACAATAAAGGAGGCACTGAACCCAGACGACATAGGAGGTGAAGTGAGGACCCTACTGGCATAATTAATCCTTGTGTTGTCTTCATATATGGCTTTCAGCAGCTATCTTGATCCAGTGAACATCCATGACTGTTGCAGTCAAAATACTATTGACGGAGTTGACAGATCAACTAAGGATTACTTCCAACAGAATGCTACAGTAATAGGGCTCATTCTTTTGTAGCTACCGTATAAAAGTAGGACATGAATAAAACTTATTTTGGATTCCCCAGGCTTCTGCAGTTCTGTGCATCATTGCACTCTAAAAATGTTTCATTGGGATGCATTTTCACTCGGCATTTTCCCTCTGCAGTACCTATTACATGTGCAGCTAAAAATCCACAGCCTCCAGTCTCTCAACATGAAGAATGAAAACTTTGAGATCAGCAGCAGCTTCAATGACCTGATTTTAACAGGTCTTAAAGTCACTTTCAGTTTTCAAAACATTTTTAATTACAAAAAGCCACATTTTTCCAATAAATGAAACGTCAAACGTTTTGAGATTGCCTGAGGCAGACTTTTTTAAGTGTTGTAGGTTTTATTTTTTAAACTCTCCATTTGTGACAAATTCAGGGACATTGAAGTACTTATGTATATTGTCATCACCCCCTCATCTTTTTCAACAATTTTGTCCTAGATTCAGCCTATGGAAGACAAGTTTTACTGTCACTCTTTAAGAATGTCACTAAGAAGTCATTCTACTTTTCAGAGACAGCTAACTCCATGATTAGTTGAGCTTATGAGAAAAAAACCTTCACTTTAGTCTTTTGACTGAATGTCATGCATTTCTAAGGACATTAAGAGAACAAGAGCATATCAAGAGTACATTCAGATTTCAGTGTCTTTCTTACAAAAATGTATTGCTGTGGGCCTAGAGTCAACAGTCAACAGAGTTTGCTTTTGTTTGTTTGCTTACATCCTCAGTATTTACCTTATAACTGGAAGTTTGTACCTTTTAACCACCTTCATCCAGTTCCTCCACACTTCACTTTCTGCCTCTCATAAATACAAATCTGATCTCTTTTTCAATGAGTTTGTTTGTTTTTTTGGTTTGGGTTTTTGTTTTTTACTTAAGATAACAACAGGTAAGTGAGATTCCAGGTTTATCTTTCTTTCTGAGTTACTTGAGTTATTTCATTTAGTATAATGCCCCCAGTGTCTATCCATGTTTCCATGTTGTTGCAAAAGGCTGAACTTCTTCTTTTTGTGGCTGAATAATATTCCAATTCTATTGAGCATGCGCGCATGTGTGTGTGTGTGTGTGTGTGTGTGTGTTGCAGAGACAGTGGGCAACAGAGAAGTATCAATCTAGTGTGTGCCCTTCCGAACATATATTACATAAAAGATTGTATTATAATTATATCTTACTTGTTGCAGATATTATATGTTTTTGTTTTACACAAATGAAGTAATTCTAGATCTATTTTTTGCAGTTTTCTCTTTCACTTACCAATATGTCTTGGAGATCTTTCCATATCAGGACATGTAGATCTGCCACATTTTTTTCAAATTGCAAAGGAAGTATGTACCATATTTCATTCAATCCTTCTCTTATCCCTGGACACTTCCATTGTTTCCAATATTTTACTGTAACATAATTATTCATATACTTTTTTTAAAAAAACTGCCTCCACAAATGTAATTATACATAATAGGGTTGTAAACATGAGAGCACTTCTATTTATAGAAATGGACATAGTTTTAACTTCCAAAAATACTCCCAAATTTACTCTCCCCAAAAAGCTATTCCAAAGGGACCCCAGGATATGAGGGTCCATTTCTACAGTACCAGTGAATATCAGATATTACAGGTATTTTTTTCCTAATCTAATTGGAGACATATAGCTTAATTTAAATTTTCCTGATTTTAAACTATGATATTTATTAGACAGTTTATTTTCTTCCTCAATAAATTACTAATTTATTTCCTATATTCAGTTTTAATTGGATTGTTTTTCTATTGCATGTGTGTGTGTGTGTGTGTGTGTATTAGTTGCTCAGTCGTGTCTGACTCTTTGCGACCCCATGGACTGTGGCCCACCAGGCTTCTCTGTCTATGGGATTCTCCAGGCAAGAATACTGGACTGGATTGCTGTTCCCTTCTCCAGAGGAACTTCCCAACCCAGGGATCGAACCCTGGTCTCCTGCATCACAGGCAGGTTCTTTACTGTTTGAGCTACAGGGAAGTTTACACACACACACACACACACACACACACAACACACATATATGTCATGGGTATTGATTCTTTGATACATGTATTTAAAATATACTCCAAGACTGTCATTAATATTTTATCTTTGTTTACGGTATGTTTCAATGTATAGAAATGTTAGATTTGCATGTATTCAAATAAGTCAGTAGTTTCCTTTATGGCCTCCAGGTTTTTAAAAAGAATTTTCTCCAGTCTGAGATTGTGTGTGTGTGTGTGTGTGTGTGTCTATACCTCTAGTACTTCCTAAGGGTTTTTTTTTTTTTTAAAAAAACAATTAGGTATTTAAGTCATCTGGAATGTATCTAGTATTCTATGTACAGAAGGGCTCTGCTCTTTTAAAAATTGTTTCTTTCTTTCTTTTTGGCTGCATTAGGTCTTCGTTGCTGCATGAGGGCTTTCTCTAGTTGCTGTGAGTGGGGGCTACTCTTCATTGTGGTGTGTGAGCTTCTTTTGTTGCAAAGCATGGGCTCTAGGGTGCGTGCACTGGCACATAGTTGTGGCACATAGGCTGTTACTCCGAGGCATGTGGGATCTTCCTGGAGTAGGGATCGAACCAGTGTCCTCTGCATTGGCAGGTGCAGTTTTATCTACTGCACCACTAGGAAAGCCCTGAAGGCTTTACTTTTAACCCAATGAATTTTCAGTTTTCATAACACCATCTATCACTCACCAACGCCAAAGTATTTTTATTACTTTAGCCATATAGCATGTTTTATGTCTGGTAGAGCAAGACCCCATGATTATTTGTATGTTTCAAAAACCTCTTGTTATTTTTGTCCATTATCTCTTTTCCATGATATTTAGAATCACCTTATCAAGATTCTAATAGACATTGTATTAAATGCATAGTTAATTATGAGGGGAAATGACAGTTCTATGTGGTCGGCAAACTAATGAACCTCCTTGCCCAAAGATGTCCATGTCCTAATGCCTGGAATTTGAGAATATGTTATTTTACACGGCAAAGGGGAATTACGGTTATAGGTGGAATGAAGCCTGATAATCAGCTGACCTTAAAACAGAGAGTTTTTCTGGATTACCTGGTGGGCCAAATATAATCATAAGGACCCTTAAAAGTGAGAGATAAAGACAGAGATTGAGATTGTTGCAGGAGGTCAGAGAGAGTTGACCACCAGTTGACCCTCAAGGTGGAGTCAGGCAATTGGAAGCTCCTCACCCCCAGCTTTGTCCTTGGAATGTGTCTTTTGCTTGCCTTCCCTACACAGAAGCTGCCCCAGGGACACCACCTTGAGAAACTAGTGTGTTGTTGCTACCACCTGGATAGTACCTGTGACAGAACCCTGATAAGGCCACCTACCAATATGGAGAGATCTTGCTCTTCCTTCCATTGCTCCATGCCCTCCGTGTATGAGGACTAGTTTCATATTTCACCTGGAAAGCTCCTGAGTTTGTGAACCAACAGAGGGAGACAGAGATGGTGATTTATACAGATACATCCTGCCTGCAATCTTTCCAAAAGCTTTGCCTATGAGATAAGGAAATGGGTGACTTATTCACACAAAGGTCATGGATATTAAATTCAAAATCTCAAAATGTGAGTGTGTAAAGATGTAACATTTAAATCTAATGTGTAAATATGAGAAAACTCAAATATGAGACAGTGTATTTTTTGTAGGACCTCAGTTCCCTGACCAGGTATTGAACCCGAGCCCCCTGCACTAGCAGTACAGAGTCTTAACCACTGGACCACCAGGGAAGTCCCAATTATGAGACAATTTTCTTTACTATTTAGAGTAATCACTATAAAAAATCCTTTAAATAATGTATTTTATAAGTGAAAGTGAAGTTGCTCAGTCAGTCGTGTCCGACTCTGCGACCCCATGGACACCAGGCTCCTTCGTCCATGGGATTTTCTAGGCAGGAATACTGGAGTGGGTTGCCATTTCCTTCTCCAGGGGATCTTCCCAACCCAGGGATCGAACCCAGGTATCCCACATTGTAGACAGATGCTTTACCATCTGAGCCACCAGGGAAGTCTTTAAAATAACTAAACTTTCAAATAACCT
>SJXQ01003242.1:63941-89038 GCA_006408695.1 Aepyceros melampus
GGTGAGGGTGGGGGAGGGATGGGTTGGGAGTTTGGGATTCACAGACACAAGCTAGTACATACAGAATGGATAAACAACAAGGTCCTACTCTGTAGCACAGGGAACTATATTCAATATCTTGCGATAAATCATAATGGAAGAAAATATGAAAAAATATATATGTGTAACTGAATCACTTTGTTACACAGCAGAAATTAACACAACATTGTAAATCAACTATACTTCAGTAAAATTTAAAAAAGAGCCCTTACCCTTGCCAATTCAAGGTAACAGCCATTTTCAGCTTGAAACTCCAGCTCTTAAATAACTTTGTATTCACCATCCCTTGTTTTCAGAAATAAGCTAGTTCTTTCTGGTGACTTATTACAAATTAGGCTTTGATCTGAAGAGAGTTCTTGACACAGAGATCCTGTCTTTTACCCGAATTAATCAGAATTTAGCTTGCTCATCTAATGTTCATGGTTCAGTTCTGGCATTCATTGCTTGAAGTCTCTAATCCCATCATGGTCTGTGGTCACCAGGACATAGTTCTGATTCTTCGCCACCCTCAGACCCACTCGTATGCTCTGAGAGGTTTTAAAACACTTCAACTCTTGTCCCCACAGCAGACCGAGGCGCATGGGCCTCGGTGAAGGCTGACCTCAGGGCCATCTGCTGGGGACCTCTCTTAGCATGGTGTCCTCTGCTCTGGAGGCTGGCTATGTGAGAATCTTCTCTTACAGGCTTGCAGTCTCCTGGATACATCTGAGATGTGTGGCATGCTTCCTTCCTTCTACCCTCACCTCACCTCAAACCCATCAGAGGCTGGCATCACTCCCGAAGGGCCCAGGCCCACCCCAGAGAGTGGAGGCCATGCCCCCAGCACACTCTCAGGGACACCCACTGATCCCTCATTTCCCCTCCATATTTTGAAACCAAGCAAGACCCTGTGGGGCTCCTGGGCAAGGAAGACTTTCCGTGTACCCCATTTCTTGTTTGTAGGGAACAGACTCCAGCCTCCTAGATCTTCCCTGAGTCCCAAAGGCAGATTCAGACAGTTGCTCATCAAGGAAGGGAGGGGATGCAGAGACAAAGGAGAAGCAGTCAAGAAACCACCTAAAACCAGATTATAGAAACCTGAGAAACTCATCAAGATTAGGAGATCCCCAGAGGCAAGATTAAAGGAACCAGGAAATTCATCAAGATTAGCAGACTATCTGAGGCCAGATTAAAGGAGTGCAGGCCCTCCACACACCCTAATCTTATCAGCAGTCCTTCCCTTGAACTGTTGCTATAAAACTCACCAAATTCCCACAGGTTGGGACACAGTTTTCGGGGGCAGGAGCCCTCTGTGTCCCCCTTTGCCTGGTAAGGCAATAAAGCTATTCTTTTCTATTTCACCCAAAACTCTGTCTCTGAGATTTTGATTCAGCACTGGTGCACAGAGGCTGAGTTTTCAGTATCAAAATCACTCTGTCCTTACTCTAATAGAATCAACCTGGTCTGGGATAGGAATTACTCTTACATCACCATGCATTCTTACCTTGTAGTTTATGGCTAAGCTTCATGCTCTAGTTCACTTAGGAGTTGATAAAGAGAGTGAAATGGAATAAAAAATTCTTTAAAAACTCTAAAGCTCTTTAAAAAAGGTGACATTTCAGCTACTGCCTTCATAATGGACAATATCTTCTTAATTTGAACTTAGTCTTCTTCAAACTTTTAGGGGAAAAAAATAAAAACAAAGCAGTTTGCAACTGATGATTCTAAAATCTGAATTTGTAAACTTGTTTGGGCATGATATTCTTTACCAAAATACCTTGTTTCTCTAGGGCATGATTCCCTTTTGCAGAAATTTGCATTAGCTATAATAGCAGCTGATTTTCCTTCTAGGCATCAAAACTACTTTAAGGCTTCATTTTTCTTTTTGTATCACACATAATTAGTTATAAGATGACTTCCTCAAAAAACATTGATTATACCATTAACATATTCAGGTCAGTCAGCCCAAACAGTCCATGGTTTTAAATTAAAATGGAAAGGAAAATGGGGACACTCAACTTGAAATAGAAAAAAGGTGCCCAGAAAGTGTCAGGGGGCTTCTACAAATCGGGAGAACTTTTCTTAAACCTTTCTCACTCTTGATCATGTATCAAGCTATTCCTAGGGTGGCTGGACCCACAATGCTTGATATTTGATGCTTCTTCCTTCTACTTTGAACAATTTTACCCTAGTATAAGTGGATTTTTAAAACTCAGTTACAGCCTTAAAGAAAAATTGTTATTGTAAAGAGAGCACACAGAAGATAGAAGGGATAACTATATCTACCTGCTTTACTTTGATGATGACATCCTATAATAATAAAAGGTCCCATTGGAGGTTAAAGACATTGAGGAATTTATCCAGCTATTCCTATTACCCCTGGGTTGGGAGTTGTCCCTGGGGCCATCAGCTGTCCCCTCATAGGTTGTGCCCCCATAAAGCTGAGCAAGCTTTTGCAGTGCCAGAGAAAGCCCTGGGCAAAAGAGCAGAGATATACAGATACTTGGCAATGGAAAGCTGCAGCTTACTGGGAATGTCCATAGCTTCAAGTGACTCAGGCAAGTCCAAAGAATATTAAACAGAATATCAAGGGCATTTATTATATTAGATACCTTATCTCCCCTAATGGCTCCTGTTCCAAGATCTCCAAGCAAATGTCTCAACACTTCTAAATTTAATATCTCCAAACTTATCATTCTCAATAACTCAGAAAGACCACAGTTCACCCCCACTTCCATGACTTTCCCCACCTTGACACCATACCTGAATAACTGGGAAAATGTTGTTTATTTTGTTGTTATATCCAAGTTTTTGAGGAGGAAATGAAGCTTTATTTTGTTTTAGTATTTATTTATATATTTACTTATTTAGCTGCTTCAGGTCTTAGTTGTGGAACTCAGGAACTTCAATCTTCGTTGCAGTATTTGGGTTTTTTCAGTTTCAGCATGTGGAATCCAGTTCCCTGAACAAGGATTGAACCCGGGTCCCCAGCATTGGGAGCTCAGCATCCTAGCCACTGGACCACCAGGGAAGTTCTGGAAATGTGGCTTAAACACTCAAAGACTGAGATTCCTACTCCCAGCTATGATGGAATAACTGGAGCTCAAAATACCTTCCCATCATAGACCACAAAACTGGTCAAAATATATGAGACAATAATTTTGGGACATTGAATAACAGGCAGTACAGGATCATAAGGATGTAAAAAAAAAAATTAAGGTAAGACATACAATCACTTCAACTTTCTTCCTAGAGGCAATTTCCTGACTGTGAGATAGAATTCCAAGCATAGCTGGGAGGTGCTGCTGAAATTAAAGAGACAGTGAGTGTTCAGGAAGACTTCAGATGGCTGGAATTTGTGGGGAGAGTACCGGGGAAGAGGGAGATATTCAGAGAAAACAGCTGCAAAAATAAACTTAGGAAAACCATTGAATCTGTTGCTGAATACTGAGGTATACACGCATAGGGCGAAAATACTTGATGTTGGTTAAAAGAGAAATCGGAGCTATAATCTGAATAATTCCCAGAAATCACACAGAACTATGAGATGTTTAAATTCTGGGCAGCTAGAGAAGTTTCATGTTGAACATTCAAGCCTTCACTGAAGAGCTCAGAGGATCATGCTTTAGTAGAGAGGCTAAACTAGCCATAGAGTAAAAGTTACTCTAAATCCACCCTAATAAAGCCAAAAACAAGCCCCAATGGGATCAGGTTGATTTGTAAGTGATTTAAATGTCTGTTAGGTCAATGCCCAACATGCTAAAGAAAAACATGACCTAGCATCCCACAATGTAATATCATAATATACTGCAACCAATCAAAAATTATTAGACATGCAAAGAAGCAGGAAGATGTGATTCATAACCAGGAGGAAAAAAATCAGTCACTAGAAATGGAACCAGAAATGACAGCTGTGATGGATTTAGTGGGGAAAGACTCTAAAAGAGCTGTTACGACTATGTTCAAGTATTTAAAGTAAAACACGAGCATAGAAGAGAAATGAAAGATATGATAAATGTCCTATCAAAATTTTGAGATGAAAAGTACACTATCTGAAAGGAAACATTATAATACTGAAAGGAAACTCAATACCTGGGCCACCATAGGTTGGACCTGAGACAGGAGGTAGATGCCCATTCCCTACCCCTGGGTGAGCGATTGGAGTTCATTCCTTGTGGACAGAAACACCAGAATATCAATAGTAGGACAGTTGAGAACAGGATGGGTTCTGCCCAGATAAGAGATAAGAGACCACATATTTCTCATTCTAAAAGTCAAAAAACCTTTCAACTAGAAAGCTCCTTAGAGGTCAAAAGGGGAGTGATGCTAAGCTATCCAAAAGCCTCTTTGCTGGAATCCATCTTGGTTCAGAGATGTACCTGCACACATGGAAAGATCCCGAGATGTACCAAATATGGGCTCTGAACCAGGCATATCACAGTGACTGGTGAAAAGAAACCCAGAAGAAATGCCCCATAAAAGTGATTGATTTAAAGGACCCCAAGGCGCAACTCTGAGTCCACCCACTTTCTGAGTCTACTCATGTCTATCCACACGTACTGTACTATTTTCCAACTGAGTGCGTGTGTACTGTCACTTTAGTCGCGTCTGACTCTCTGTGTCCCCTATGGACTGTACCTACCAGCCTCCTCTGTCTATGGGGATTCTCCACGCCACAGTACTGGAGTGGGTAGCCGTTCCCTTCTCCAGGGGCTCTTCCGGACCCAAGCATTGAATCTAAAGAAACCCAGAAGAAATGCCCCATAAAAGTGATTGATTTAAAGGACCCCAAGGCGCAACTCTGAGTCCACCCACTTTCTGAGTCTACTCATGTCTATCCACACGTACTGTACTATTTTCCAACTGAGTGCGTGTGTACTGTCACTTTAGTCGCGTCTGACTCTCTGTGTCCCCTATGGACTGTACCTACCAGCCTCCTCTGTCTATGGGGATTCTCCACGCCACAGTACTGGAGTGGGTAGCCGTTCCCTTCTCCAGGGGCTCTTCCGGACCCAAGCATTGAATCCACGTCTCCAGCAGCTCTTGCATTGCAGGCAGATTCTTTACCACTGAGCCACCAGGGAAGCCCCCTTTTTCCTCCTAACACACACCTGTTTCAGTATTCCCCATCTTCGTGGGAATTCTTTTCTGCAAAGCTGAAAAGCCAGGGCCTTATCCCTGACCACTGGTCTCCCGGCTAAGATTCAGTGCCCTCACCGCATAGATCCGGCCTGTCCCTGGCCTGGAACTGATACCCAGCTTCAAGCCGCTGCAGGCTGAGGCCACCCAAGATGCTTCATAGGGATCTCCTCAGTTGGGGGTGGGGGACGAGAGGAGGCCTTCTCTTGAGGCGGGAACAGCCGCAGGTGTACCCCAGATCAGTCCTGGATGCATCGTCTCTGCGCACCGGCCGCGGCCATCTTGAATGACAGTGTCGGGCCTGCGCGAGGCCGGCGGAGCTGAGACACCAGCCCAGCCCTTTCTCACTGCGACCCAGGTCTGAAGAGCCAGGTGGAAGAGCTCCGCACACGGCCGCCTATGAGCAAGCGGAATTAAACAAAGCACAAAGGCAAAGGAAGAGGTTAGACCTTGCTCCTCAGACTTTATTTTTATTTCCTGGGCCTTTCATCCTGCTCCTTGTGCTTGAGGGGCGCCGGTAGGGTCCGTCTTGTGTCACTGCTCCCTGATGCGTGTGACTATCTTCCTGTCTGCGGGTGGAGGAGCAGAACTTCTCCCACAGCTTCAGTTCTGTCTGCTCATCCCCAACGGTTCAGAGCTCTGCTGCTGCTGCTAAGTCGCTTCAGTTGTGTCCGACTCTATGCGATAAGAGGTTAGACCTTGCTCCTCAGACTTTATTTTTATTTCCTGGGCCTTTCATCCTGCTCCTTGTGCTTGAGGGGCGCCGGTAGGGTCCGTCTTGTGTCACTGCTCCCTGATGCGTGTGACTATCTTCCTGTCTGCGGGTGGAGGAGCAGAACTTCTCCCACAGCTTCAGTTCTGTCTGCTCATCCCCAACGGTTCAGAGCTCTGCTGCTGCTGCTAAGTCGCTTCAGTTGTGTCCGACTCTATGCGACCCCATAGACGGCAGCCCACCAGGCTCCCCCGTCCCTGGGATTCTCCAGGCAAGAACACTGGAGTGGGTTGCCATTCCCTTCTCCAGTGCATGAAAGGAAAAATGAAAATCAAGTCGCTCAGTCATGTCTGACTCTTAGCGACCCCATGGACTGCAGCCTACCAGGCTCCTCCATCCATGGGATTTTCCAGGCGAGAGTACTGGAGTGGGGTGCCATTGCCTTCTCCATCATAGCTCTGAGTGACCCCCAATTTAAGATACATGGCCCAAATGTTAGCAAGAGAGCAATGGGCACATGGCAAGGTGTTCCTAAAAGTGAAGGTCTCTAGTTTTTTGCCTGTAGGCAAAAGTGTGCTCTGGTGTCAAGGCTCTCTGCTGTCGCCTGAATCTCCCTGCTCATGCTTTTGTGGATTTTCTGCAGAGAAGCAACACTGAAGAGAGAGAAAATATATCAGAGAGAATATATAGAGTTCTACAACTCAACAACCAAAAAACCCAAACTACCCAGCTCAAAAATGGGCAAGATTTGAATAGACATTTCTCCAAAGAAAATATCCAGATGGCCAATAAGTACTTGAATAGATGATAAACACTATTAGTCATTAGAATATAAATCAAGGTGAGGGTGAAGTTGCTCAGTCGTGTCCGACTCTTTGCGACCCCATAGACTGTAGCCTATCAGGCTCCTCCATCCATGGGATTTTCCAGGCAAGAATACTGGAGTGGGTTGCCATTTCCTTCTCCAAATATAAATCAAAACCACAATGAAATACCACTTCATCTGGATTAAGATGGCTAACATCACACACACACACACATACACACACACACACACAGAAAATTACCACTGCTGAGAATATGGTGAAATTGAAATCGCAATCCTTATGCATTGCTGGTAGAATGCAAAATGTTACAAGCACTGCAGAAAACACTTTGATGGTTCCTCAAAAAGTTAAACATACAATTACCATATGGTGTAATAATTCAACTTCTCAATACATACCCCAAAAGATTCAAAGTGGGAACTCAAAGAGATGCTTGTATATCAATTTTCATAACAGTATTATTCACAATAGCCAAAAGGTGGAAACAAACTAAATGTGTGTCCACAGGTAATGGATAAGCAAAATGTAGTATATACATAGAATGGAATGTTATTCAGCTTTAAAAAGAAGGAAATTTTGACACATGCTACAACATGGGAGAAACGTGAAAACATTTTGCTAAGTGAAATAAGCCACACACAAAAAGACAAATATTGTATAATTTCACTTATATCAGGTACCTAGGATAGATAAATTCATAGGGGAAAAAAGTAGAATGGAAGTTACCAAGGGTTATGGTAATGGGGAATTACTATTTAATGAGTACAAAGTTTCTATCTAGGATGATGAAAAAGTTTTGGAGATGGATATTGGTGATGTTTGTGCAACACTGTGAACAAACTTAATACCATCGAATTGCACACTTAAAAGTAGTTAAAATGACTTTCCTGGTGGTCCAGTGGCTAAAATCCCAAATTCCCAATGCAGTGGCCCAGGTTCAATCCCTGATCAGGGAACTAGATCCCACATGCCACAACTAAGAGTTCAGGTGCCACAACTAAGACTCAGAGCATAAATAAAAACTAAATAAAACTATTTTGTTTATTTTTCATTTATTAAAAAAAATATTTTTAAAGTAGTTAAAATAAGTAATTTTTTGTTATGTATATTTTATCACAATAAAGTGTCAGAGAGAGGATAAGGGACATGGAAAATAGATTGTAAAGTTACATGATTTGCTTGATAGGGTTAGAGAAGAAGAGAAAAAGGATATAGCAAAAAGGGTGATATTTGAAGACATAGCATTTCAGAATTTTCCTGTGTTTAAAGAATTGAGTCCTCCATTTTTAAAAGAGTGTACCCAAAGTACTGCAAAATAAAGTGAAATCACAATCGAATACAGCTATATCTCATATGTACTGCACTTTGCATTTATTTTTTTTTACAAATTGAAGGTTTGTGGCAGCCCTGCATTGAGCAAATCTATCAGTGCACTTTTCTAAAAGCATTTGTTCACTACACATCTGTGTCAAATTTTGGTAATTCTCACATTTCCAAGTTTTTCATTATTATTTTATTTATTATGGTTATCTGTGACCATGATCTTTGCTATTGCAAAAAATTATTAATTGCTGAAAGCTCAGATGATGTTAGCATTTTTATCAATAAAGTATTTTTAATTTAAGGTATATATATTGTTTTTTTAGACATAGACAGTATGTCTATGTTATACAAATAATGCTGTTGCACTCTTAAAAGTTATACAACTTAAAAGTTGTATAAACACAATTTTATATGCACTGAGAAACAAAAGTTTGCGTGACTGCTTTACGTGATATTGACTTTATTGTGGTGGTCTGGAACGGAACCTATAATATCTCTCAGGTACACCTGTATATTATAGTGAAACTGTAAAATATGAAAGATTGAAAGAAAATTGAAATGGCAACCCACTCCAGGATTCTTGCCTGGAGAATCCCATGGACAGAGGAGCCTGAGCGGGCTACAGTCCACGTGGTCGCAAAGAGTCGGGCATGACTGAGTGACTTCACTACTGTCCTACTCCAGATAAATAAAGCTAGATGCTAAATATAACTGCATATATGGATTTGGGGATATTGTGCTAAATGAGATAAGTCAGACAGAAAGGACAAATACTGTATGATATCACTTGTGTGTAGAATCTAAAAAAGGCAAACTAGAAACAGAGAGTAAAATGATGCCAGGGGCCGGTGGGAAATGAGGAGATGTTGGTTAAGGGCACAGACTTACAGTTATAAAGTGAGTAAATTCTGGGATCTAATGTACACTATGGTAACTATAGTCAATAATACTGTACTGTATACTTGGAAGTTGCTCAAAGAGTTGATCATAAATGTTCTCATCACAAGAACAAAAAGGCAGTTATGTGACATGATAGAGGTATTATCTAACACTGTGCTGGTGATCATTTTGCAGTATATAAGTGGATCAAATCAACACACTGCACATCTTAAACTTACACAGTGTCACATGTCAATATATCTCAAGGAAGCTGGGGGAAAAAAGAAAAGCCTCTCACATGACCTTCTAAAAATCCAATATCTATTTGCTAGATCCTTGTGATCCTTGTGGTCTTCCACTGGTACTGCTGTATCCAGTCAGGAGATAAGAAAAGAGCATAGCAGGTCTTACTGCATCATATCAGAAATGATCCATCAGTTACAGTCACATTACAGGGGCAAGAACTACTAGCCACATGGCTCTGCTTAGATGCAAGGGGACTGAGAAATGTAGTTTAGCTTTGCACCCAAGAAGAGAAAATTGGGTTGTTAATCATGTAGCTAGTCTCTGCCACAGCTATCAAAGAGAGAGAGAGAAAAGATCTACTTCTGAATGACAGTCTGATGACAAATTGCAAAACTAAAATTCAAGAGTGGGAAATAGTCTGACACAGACTTACAGACTGGCCCTAAAATATTAATACATAGTAAAGGAAAAGATTTGGCCCATCAGAAAATGAAACGAAAGAAGTAGTAAATGAAAAACAACAGTGATTATGGGAATTACTAATATTTTCGTATATTTGTTATGGTTTTTTAAATATATATACATGCACACACACACACACACGTATATATATATTACCCATAAAACTAAGTATTTAAAAAGAGAGATCTCATTAGCAACAATAACAAAAATGCTTGTGTCACTACCAATCAGTTCAGCTGTTATTAAAGGATGTAAAAAAGCGACTTCCCTGGTAGTCCAGTGGCTACGACTGCACGATCCCAATGCAGGGGATCCGGGTTCAATCCCTGATGGGGGAACTAGATCCCATATGCTGCAACTAAGACCCAGCACAGCCAAATAGATAAAGGATGTAAAAGAATATCTAGAGAGAGAGAGAGAGAGGGTGTTCAAGGATGTTGCATCAGTCAGCTTAGGCTAAATTGTGCTGACCTTACAGGTAGGAATCTGTTGCTTCTATTCCTACAAAGTCCCAGAATCCAGGCCTCACTGTATTCTCTCATTCTTGATTACAAAGTAGACCACATCTTGGTCAGGTATATATCTCTTGCTTGTAGTATCTCCTCAAATGCAGCCAGTAGGAGTGAAGCCACATGGCTAATATTGTCTCCTGCCCTCTCTCCCTAAACCCACAGGCTCATTCAGCACAGTATCTGCCTCTCTGAGGGATCACTAGTGATTCGTACCGAATGTTTGCCACTGCATAATATGATTGCTCTTTCCAGACTTTAATAACTGTATCCTTTCCAAATACCACTTAACTCCAGAGCCAATGCCACATAATTGGATGTGTTTTATGGCAGCACCCTCACTTTGGGTCCTGATTATCTCCTTTTGTTAGTTTAGGCTGAGTTTTAAAGCAGTAGCAAGTGGCTCACAGAAAACTCTGTGCCTTACAACAACAAAGTGGACTTTTGCTTTTGTGCCATTTCTATCACAGGACAGCTGTGGCTTCGCTCAAGTTCCTCTTCATTCTGGTATGCTGGCTAAAGGGGCAGCTGCCATCTGGGGTATGGCTGCTCACATTGAAAGAGTGAAAGGAGACGAGATGACTAGAATTTTCGTTCAAATGCGGTACAGGTCACTTCTTACATCAACTGGGTTAAAATAAGTCATATGGCCAAACTTTATCTCAAATGGATGTGAATATATGATGCTCTCCCTGAAAGAGGAAGTGAACATTTTGAATAATTGTGTCATCAACCACACATAGGAAAAGTCAATATTTAAAAGACGTCAATTCTTCCAAAATAAAGTGGTTAGTTTGATGCAATAAAAAAAAAATTCCAACTTGGTTATTGCTGCTGTTGAGGGTAGGAGCTGGGGGAATGTATGTATATGTATGTATCCAGTTTTGGTTTCTCTCATCTGTTTTGATGTTGCAGAACCTGCAAAGCTGATTATAAAATTCTTATAGTTGTATACAGTACCAAGAATTGCTGAAGTCATTTGAAAGGAGATGATCAAGGAGGGGAGATTTCTTTTGTACAATATCCTTCCTTATTATAAAGCTATATAAACTGTGAGATTGGGACATTGGAACAGAAATAAACTTAGCAATTTCACTACTAGGAATATAGTAAAAAGATATTATTACACAGATGGTTGCAAAGAGATGCTGAAGAATTTTTATCCGTGATTTGAATTGCATTGTTTATAATAGCATAAAATTGGAAATAACCTGTATGTGGTAGAAATAACCAATATTAAATGCATAAGTAATTTGTGGTACATCAAAAAGCAGAATGCTAGATTAATTGTTTAAATGATCCAGAGTGACATATATCAATATACCTAAATCTCAAAAACAGACTATAAATAGAGAAAAGGAAGTTGCAGGACCCATTCTTTATAACGGCATTTATATAAAGTTTTTTAACTGCAAGAAATAACATATATACATATATAATAATTACATTTATACATATATGGAGTTATCATATTCATATTATTATGTGTAATATGTAATTCTGGAAAGCACCACATTTTAGCAAATTCAAGGTAGTGGTGAACTTGAGGGGAGAGAGAGGAATGGGTTGAAGGAGTCAATAGAGAGGCTGCATTTGTCTCTAGTGTTTCATTACTTAAAATGTATCTGAAGCAAATACAGAAAAATATTAACATTTGATAAAGCCAAGTGTTAAGTATGCAAGTATTTCACTTTCTATAACTTTGCGTATTTGCACTATTTCATAATAAAATATTCCTAGTTTACATTTTCTGTTGTAAACTTCTAGACATTTACTATACATATATATACAAATAACTTAGGTCATGTTTTAAACAATATTGAGCTCCTAGTTTTCATAGTACCTTGCTGCATTCTGTTTTCACTCCAAGTATCATAAATACCTTTTATGTTAATACATGTTGTTGTTGTTCAGTCACTCAGTTCTGTCCGACTCTTTGCAACCCCATGGACTGCAGCACACCAGGCTTCCTTGTCCTTCACTATCTCCTGGAATTTGCTCAGACTCATGTCCATTGAGCTGGTGATGCCATCCAACCATCTCAACCTCTGTCAGCCCCTTCTTTTCCTGCCCTCAATCTTTCCCAGCATCAGGATCTTTTCCAATGAGTCAGCTCTTCGCATCAGGTGGCCAAAGTATTAAAGCTTCAGCATCAGTCCTTCCAATGAATATTCAGGACTGATTTCCTTTAGGATGGACTGGTTGGATCTCCTTGCAGTCCAAGTGTCTCTCAAGAGTCTTCTCCAGCACCACAGTTCAAAGCATCTGTTCTTGGATGCTCAGTCTTCTCACATCCTTCTCACAATCTTCTTACATCCATACATGATTACAGGAAAAACCATAGATTTGACTATACAGGCCTCTCCCCTCTCATGCCTCCTCTCTTCTCTCGCCCATCTATGGTTCCTCTGCCTCTTCTAAATCCAGCTTGTGCATCTGAAAGTTCTCAGTTCACTTACTATTGAAGCCTAACTTGAAGGATTTTGAGCATTGCCTTCCTAGCATGTAAAATAAGCTCAATTGTGCAGTAGTTTGAACATTCTTTGGCATTGCCCTTCTTTGGGATTGGAATGAAAACTGACCTTTTCCAGTCCTGTGGCCACGGCTCAGTTTTCCAAATTTTGTGACATATTGAGTGCAGCACTTTAAACACATCATTTTAGGATTTGAAATAGCTCAGCTGGAATTCTTATCACCTCCACTAGCTCTTCATAGTAATGCTTCCTAAGGCCCATTTGATTTCACATTCCAGTACGTGACTACTGGAAAAACCACAGCTTTGACTATACTGGCCTTTGTCAGCAAAGTGATATCTCTGCTTTCTAATATGCTATGTAGGTTTGTCATAGCTTTCCTTCAAAGGAGCAAGCACCTTTTAATTTCATGGCTGCAGTCACCATCTGCAGTGATTCTGGTGTTCAAGAAAATCTGTCACTGCTTCTACTTTTTCCCCTTCTATTTGCCATGAAGTTATGTGGCTGGATGCCATGATCTTAGTTATGCATATATATTAATGCATATATATCTAAAATATCTTAATTGCTTATAATATTTTGTTACATATTTGTATCATAATTTTTAATCAATCTTGTCATATATTTGTTTCCATTTTTTGCTGTCATAATCAAAACTATGATTTCCCTGGTGTCTCAGTGGTAGAGAATCTGCCTGCCAATGCAGGAGATGCGGGTTCAATCCCTGGATCAGAAAGATCCCCTGGAAAAGGTAATGGCAACTAACTCCAGTATTCTTGCTTAGGAAATCCCATGGACAGAGGAGCTGGCAGGCTACAGTCCATAGTGTTGTAAGAGTTGGACATGACTTAGCAACTAAACTGCCACAATCAAAACCATAATAAATATTATTTAATAAATGTCTTTTTTCAGGTATGTGATTGTACTCTTATAAAAATTCCTTAAAGTTAAGGTGCCTAGAGAAAATGCACTTTTTGAAGCTTCAACATATATTGCCTAAATTGTCCTTCAGAAAAATCTATTCCAACTTACACTTCAAGTGTGCCTGAGATTGTGTTTTCCTCTGTTAGTCTTTACCAATTTTAATATTCATTATTATTTAAAGATCCATTTTGTAAACCTTAACTTCCCAACTGACAAAGGGAAGCCCGGGCTATGTCTCCATAGCCTAAGAGCACTGTGTTTGCCTAAATGTAAAATTTCTCAACAAACTAATTATAAATTACATTTTGCTGAGTGATAAGAAATGTGACACATCTTGGGAAAGTATTGTCTATACCCTTGAGACCAGTGCGCTATATTTTATTATAGGTATTTGGAGCTCTGTAGAACATGTATAGTTCTCTTCCATTTCAACTGATGACTTGTCCGGAAGTCTTAATTAGTCTAAGTGGATAGAGAGATTCAAACATTGAGAAAAGTATTCCAAAGCAAGAAGATTTTTATTTTTAATTCCACTGGCAATTTCCTGCTGTTTCTTGAAATTGCCCTCAGTTCCTGAGTGACACTTCCTCTTTCATTTCTAACAGCAGACCAATGAAAATTAACATCATGTTCTAGGTTTTGGTAAATGTGGCCTCACCCTCCCAGTTTCTGGTTTGACAAGTACTATTGGGATGCAACAAAAGAAAACAAAACTTTAACCTACATGGTGCCATGTGAAATGAGACACAAGAGAGGTCACCCTGAAGTATCTTATTAAAGTTAACCTTATTACAAACTTTTTATTGCCTGAGAGAAATGTTTTAAGTAAAAAATTTACATAGGTAAAACATGTCCTTAAACTCACACTGTAGAATAGAAATATCAGTATTTTTTTATTGATATGACTTAGTGATATCAACAGACAATTCTGTTATCTAATTATCATCAGAAATACTTCTTAAAACCATTTACTCTAAAACACCATTATTCTGGGTCCTGTATCAGAATTAAGCTTAGCTGGGAGTGATAGCAACTCTAGAAACATTGCTTGAACCCAAATGAAGTCTCTTTCCCTCTCATATACTGAAGTATAGCACTAATCTCTCACACTCCGGATTGCATGAGACTTACCTTGGCCTCCAGCTCACGAACCACTTTCTTCCTCATCCTTCCCAGTTCAGCATACATCATCAGTGTGATGAATCAATGCAGTATTCTGTGGGACTACCCATATCAGTTTGGACTATGTGATTATACAGGACGGGCAATTTAATATAGCCTTGTGGCAAAACTGTATGTGTATAAAACAATGCATATGTTTGTCCATTTCCACTAAATGAGAACTGCTTTTGATCCTCTTTACTGATTGGGATAGAAAGGAACACATTTGTCACATCAGTGGCTGCATATCATGTACCTGAATTTCATGTTAGTTTGCGATAACATAGATACCAGGTCTGGCATGGCAGCTGTGGATGGGCCTGTTATGCAGTGGTCCAAGATCATTCCCCAGGATCTATCCAGTTTCTGCAGGCTTCAAACTAGCAAATGAAAGGATTCATGAGATCCTTTTAGATCCTTAAGGGTAGCAATAATCTATGCCATCCCCTAGGATACAATATTGTTTCTGAGTTACTACTTTAACTACTGGGGATGAGAGTGAAGGAGTGTTTCATCCACTTGGTCAGCCCCATTATAAAAGCTCTTCCCTCACACACTGGCCAAGTTCCAGTGGGGGTAAAATCAATTGCCAAATCTGTCCATCCTAGGAAAAATGAGGAAAAAAATCCCCCAAGATGGCCCAAATCACCACCTTAAATACCATCTTCAGCTAAAGACAAAAGATGCTGGGGAATTAGGGAGCCAGTTATGGGAGGTTATCAGAAAAAGCACAGTAAATAAGGGTAAGGTCGTCATGTAGATGTAGTCATTGCCTTCTCCATTACTAAGAGTTCCTAGAGATTTAGTCATTCCTCCCTTCCTGAAGCATAAAGGGATACGCCCTAACAAATGAAGATTTTCCCTTATAAATGTAAATGTCTCTTACAAAAGGATAACTTCTACTCTGTTTTCAGAGATTCTTCTTTGCCTACCATTTCTTAAAAACAATCAGCTCAAGATAATCCTTATGCTAAAGAGACATATATTGGGATGGCAGGTTCTGTTCCTCTTCAAAATCGAAGTGAGCAAGAACAAGGAAGTTGTACTGGGCATTTGCTGTGTGAGTAAAGCACGGTTACTTCCCTTATATGGCACAAAAGGAAGTCTTAGCGCTGAGTCAGGTAACTTGTGCTGAGCACTCAGGCACTGATTGGTTGACCCAGACCTTCCTTTTCTGGGAGAGATAGCGTAGAAATTTAGGAAAGCTTTGGTTTTCTCATGTGGGGCTTAGCATGAGCAACTCCATCTTGGGCCTAATTTTTTTTTTTTTTTTAAATACTGGGAAGCCAAAATCTTTAGGAGCATCCCCCATACATCCTGATCCCATGTATCAGATTCCAAGACTGCCCAAAACAAGACTCTGACCTTGGTATCACATAATGTCTCAGTTGAGCATTCGATCATCTTTGAAGGTTCGGTTAATATTTGGCTTTTCCACTGCAGGAGATTAGGGCCTCTTTGTAAACTACTAAAGAAGGCTTCAGGCCTTCACACCTGTATTTCAGCTGTTTACTAACTGCCCTCAGTTTTTCATTATCTCTCTATAGAGTGAAACTAAAACTTAATAGCAACCAGAGAATTCCACAGCTTTACTTTCCTCATGCGAAGAGTTGACTCATTGGAAAAGACTCTGATGCTGGGAGGGATTGGGGGCAGGAGGAGAAGGGGACGACCGAGGATGAGATGGCTGGATGGTGTCACTGACTCCATGGGCATGGGTCTGGATGAACTCCGGGAGTTGGTGATGGACAGGGAGGCCTGGCGTGCTGCAATTCATGGGGTCGCAACAGTCGGACACGACTGAGCGACTGAACTGAAATGAACTGAACTGAACTTTCCTTATGTGCATTGCCACCTCTCCCCCTCTCCCCACTCCCACTCAACATCTCTTAGAATTCCACAGCTTTACTTTCCTCATGCGAAGAGTTGACTCATTGGAAAAGACTCTGATGCTGGGAGGGATTGGGGGCAGGAGGAGAAGGGGACGACCGAGGATGAGATGGCTGGATGGTGTCACTGACTCCATGGGCATGGGTCTGGATGAACTCCGGGAGTTGGTGATGGACAGGGAGGCCTGGCGTGCTGCAATTCATGGGGTCGCAAACAGTCGGACACGACTGAGCGACTGAACTGAAATGAACTGAACTGAACTTTCCTTATGTGCATTGCCACCTCTCCCCCTCTCCCCACTCCCACTCAACATCTCTGGACTTTTCAAGTCTATCCTGGTACCAGCCTGAGTATTCCCCTCACAACAGAACCTCCCTAATCACCACCAGTGTGAGTGTTAGCAATTAGACCACAACATGAGGCCTTGAACTGTCCATGTTCTAAATACAACCCAAAATGGGGTCTTTATTGCCAGACAGGCGGTAAGTGACCAGTCATGAATTCCCATCTTTTTTTTTTTCAATTTTGGCTGCACAGCATGTGGGATCTTAGTTCCCCAACCAGGGAATGAACTTGTGCTCCCTGCAGTGGAGGTGCAGAGTCTTAACCACTGGACTACCAGGGATGTCCCAGCCACTTCCGGTCTTTACTCCTGCTTTCTCAAACCACTTCCAGTACCAACTGTGTCAGGTGCCCTGGGCAGCAAATGGTGAGCCAGAGTTTACTGGAGCTGGTTGACACTTGGGGAAAATGAAAAAAGAGGAAATAGAAGCCACAGAGAAAGCCTTTGTTGCTAACTAGCATTCTTGGCTTCCTTAATCAATAGAAATTGATCAGAGGCCAGAGAAGAACTTCAGGCAAGGCTTTACTGGGGCCCTGTCTGCAGCAGAGGGAAACGAGAACAAAGGGCAGGTTCCCTTGCTTGCTCGATGGCTTAAGGGGGTGTGGTTGGGATGAGCTTGTTTTCCATATGGAGTGAGGCTAGGGAATGTGTGCAGAGTGTGACTTCAGTGGTTTGCACAGCCTTTAGGTGGTGTTGTATGCAGAGGGCATGTGTACACAGTACCCTGCTTTTGCTCCTGACCCCCTGCTTTTGCTCCAGGCTCTTCAAGGTGACAGTTGAGTTTTTTGGTCTATTTGTATCCTTTGTCCAGAATTTGTTGCAAATAGGCAGGCACAGAATTATTTTTAGTCCCATACAGTTACTTTGTATTTTGTAGCTCTAGGAGAAATGTATCCAGGTGCAAGCACTGCATCTCGGCAGCAAGGGTCCCAGGTTCCAGTCTGTGTCACCTTTAAACTGTGATGCAGATTAGACACCTATAGGGAAAAAATATGAAGGCAAAAGTATTAATAGAATCAGAGTGAGAGCACCTCAGGCTGCAATGCAAATCTGACAAAGTCTCAGTCAACCCATTGCGGAGCTCTGAACAAAGATTGCCTGTTAGTGAACACCTATGTTTGGCAGCAGTGGCTGGGTCCTTGTAGCCACATGATGCTCAGTCACTGGCTAAGGCTCAACCTGGAAGAGCTGGGCTTCACCATGATGTGCTGAGGCACCTGCTAAAGACATTGAATTTGGAGGCTATCAGCTAATAGCAGTCCTTCTTTCTTTCTTTTGTTGCAGTATGTGGGATCTTAGTTCCTGAACAGGGATCAAACCTGCATCCCCTGCCGTGAAAGCACAGAGTCCTAACCACTGGACCACCGGGCAAGTCCCAGAATAAGTTCTTTCTTGATAGAAGATACAAGTTTGCCATCACAGGAGAAAACAGATGTCTCCCTCATTTTCCTCAAGAATATGAATACCTTCTATGCTAAACAAGTAAGTTACAGAGAATTTGATTCTCATGGATCCTTTTTAGAGAAAACTGCCTCACCTACAACCTGCACAGGGAGAAACATAGACCAAAACTTTGTAATCAGTACTACAATATTCATTAATACTATTTTAAGCACCTGATATTTTTAAATACAAAACAAGTTACCCAGGAGAAATTCTCCTTAACCTTTACACTATTCATTGCCCATCAGATCAGATCAGATCAGTCACTCAGTCGTGTCTGACTCTTCGCGACCCCATGAATTGCAGCACGCCAGGCCTCCCTGTCCATCACCATCTCCTGGGGTTCACTCAAACTCACATCCATCGAGTCGGTGATGCCATCCAGCCATCTCATCCTCGGTCATCCCCTTCTCCTCCTGCCCCCAATCCCTCCCAGCATCAGNATTGCCCATAGGTAACCCTTATTTCCAAGGATGGACCATCCCACACTATTGGCAAAAGTGAACAGATCAAAAGCTGTCACCTTCCCTGACTCGGGTTCAGATTCGAACTCTAAATCTCTGTACAACTTTGGCTGACACATGTTCCTGGTTTCATCTCCGAGTTTCTTCTCCTTTTGGCTACACCTGGCTTTCCTTCTTGGCTCCTCACTCAGATACCATGGTACAGGCCTTGATCTATTTCCTGACCCACACCCTGGTACCCTCAGGTCTCTGCTCGCAGTCATGACAGTAAAAGGCACCTAGCTCCATCTTCTGCCTACACAGGGATTATCCCTGCTTGGTCTCCTCTAGTTGGGAAACAAGAAAAAATAAAATAATTAGGCAAAATATATATTGTTATCCCAATTTACAGATGAATAAACCGAGTCCAAGGGAACTTAGGTCATTGCTCCAAAGCTGCTATACTGCGCAGCTAGGTGTAGTCGTTATTAAGACACATTGTTTAAAACTTGAGAAACGAAAGGAAAATTGGGTTGCCTGTCCTTTCAGTGCTATCCTGGGATGTTGACAGGATCATCTGAGGATCTAGGGGATGTATGTGTATGCATTTGCCATTTACTATTAATTAAGGGCTCAGACAACAAAAGTTGTATGGTAATTTTTCTGTCTAGTAGAAATTATAAACTCAAAGTTATAGTTTCCTTGCCCTTCCTTTGGACATTAACCATTTTTTTCTCTTAGTAAGTTTATGTCAAACTGCCTTTCCTGGTGGACAACAAATATGCTGATCCTAAAAATGTCCTTTGAACCAGTATTACTTTCTTACTGATCCTCTCATTAACAAGTTGAATAAAATCATTGATATATGTCCATTCTGTATTGGTCTGAGAACCATGTTTTTAACTTTGAAAAATCAATCTTTGACACTATGATATTTGACTTCAGTGTCCTTTGTCTTTCCCCATATTAGACGATATTTCAAGATGGGCATTCTGGTATATATTGGAACAGAAAAAGAACTGTGACCTTCTGAGGTTAATTTTCTCTAGAATTGAGAGATTTTATACTGCATACCTTTGCTCATGACAAGGGTAGACCCCCATCTTGGGTCATGAGTTTGGGAAGAGTTTTCCTCTTCCAGTGATTTTAGAGGAGAGAATAGCTCAGGTACATTGACCATGTTCAGTTCAGTTGTCAATCGTGTCTGACTCTTTTTGACCCCATGGACTGCAACACGCCAGGCTTCCCTGTCCATCACCAACTCCCAGAGCTTGCCCAAGCTCATGTCCATTGAGTCGGTGCTGCCATCCAACATGCCATCCTCTATCGTCCCCTTCTCTTCCTGCCTTCAATCTTTCCCAGCATCAGGATCTTTTCCAATGAGTCAGTTCTTCACACCAGATGGCCAAAGTATTGGAGCTTCAGCTTCAGCCATCAGTCCTTCCAATGAATATTCAGGACTGATTTCCTTTAGGATGGACTGGTTGCATCTCCTTCCAGTCCAACGGATTCTCAAGAGTCTTCTCCAGCACCACAGTTCAAGAGCATCAGTTCTTCGGTGCTCAACATTCTTTATGGTCCAACTCTCACATCCATACATGACTACTGGAAAAGCCATGCTTTGACTAGATGGACCTTTGTTGGCAAAGTAATGTCTCTGCTTTTTAATATGCAGAGGTTTATAGGTTTGTCATACCTTTTCTTCCAAAAAGGAAGTGTCTTTTAATTTCATGGCTGCAGTCACCATCTGCAGTAATTTTGGAGCCCAAGAAAATTGACCGTGAGATGAAATCAGACTAAAAAAATTGTTCCTGAGATTTTTGAAACCTTGAATCAAAGCCTGCATGTTTGAAGCAGAGGCTTGAATTCCTCTTTGAGGGCTCTTTTGCTTTGGGAAGTCTTAGGGACACATAAAGGTAAAGCCAGGATCTTATTCCCGAATGGACTATGAAGAATCAATCTACTCTGTCTAATGCAAAAAGAATTGTTTTTCTTGTGGGCAGTGTGAAATTCTGAGAGTTTATGCTGCTTTGTGTCATGGGAACTATTGATGCCTAGCAAGATACTGAAGCCTCTTCTACTCCTAACATGTAGAAATGCTAGATTAAATAAGAAAAAATTATTTTTTAAAGCATAGCTGAGTTCAAAAGTAAATTTCCAGGTGTCAGAAGAACAAGGAATTTTAGAGTCAAAGCAGTGAGGAGGAATTGAAGGCAACAACTTTTGGAGTATTGAGCCTGAAAATATAACTCAGGGGCTGTACTGTCTACATGAGAACTGGACTGGATCCCAGGCTAAATGAGCCCGTCAAATCAAGAACTCAGACCTAGGCTCTCTAAACAAAGGTGGGCACTAGAAAAGGGTTTCTTTGTCCTTAGTCAGGGAGTAGCAGTAGAATGTACACAAGAAGAGTGCCCACTGTGGGCCACTGGAGGAAACAGAGCTAATGCAAGAAACTAGAACCCTGAGCATGATCTCTGCCTGGAAGTGGGTACAAGTTTGCACTACTTTAGAGTATGAGTTTCCTCTGCTGAAAAATGTATTGTTTGAAACTGATCTGGCATCTATGAATTTTGCAAGGCCAAAGCAGAGGCAAATCTTAAACCATCTGAGATACTTCCTCAGCCAGGGCACACAGAGGACTCTCATGGAGGAGAATTCCCACTGAAAATGAGCTCAAAATGAGCAACCAAAAAAAGAGAAAATTACAAAGTACATGAGGATACTCTGCCTGGAGGGTCTGCTCTGAGTGGTGCTGATAATCAAAGAATCCCTTGCAAGGAGCCACAGAGAAATGTAGTACGTATGAGGGAGTTATCCTCTCTGTTTTCCTTATTCTTAATGAGCATGTCAAAAAGGAA
Organism: Aepyceros melampus; assembly: GCA_006408695.1. Classification (NCBI taxonomy): domain Eukaryota; kingdom Metazoa; phylum Chordata; class Mammalia; order Artiodactyla; family Bovidae; genus Aepyceros; species Aepyceros melampus. The sequence goes on from SJXQ01003242.1 coordinate 85,596, forward strand.
CATTTGCAATGGAAAGGGTTGTGCTTTTGTTTGGGCACCATCGGAAGGTGATTCTGAGACATGCAATTTAGTGCAAGCAGATCATTCCGGCTATACAGAAATCACTTGGGGGTAGGGATGTTGATGCAGAGAAGGCAAGGCAGATATGGCCCTATTTCTTCCCACCACTTTTTGGCTGAGGTGAGGTATGTGGGATCTTAGTTCCCTCATCAGGGATTGAACACACACCTCCTGCATTAGAAGCGCAGATTTTTAACCATTGGACCACCAGGCAAGTTGGATGAGATGGCTTTTTAAACCAACTACTATGATGGATACCTGAACTTTAACTTAACTTTATGGGGCAACTCTGGAGAAATGGTATCAAATATACAGCTTGAATTATCCCACCCAAGGGAAGCCAGAGCTGGAGTATTAATAATGAGATATGACTTATAGTGAGGGATAATAATTCCAATGAGAGTTTTGGCTGAGGGCTGTTGGCAGTGAGTTCATTCCTTGGCACTTCTGCCCTGCTGCACCAAACAGAGTAGTTCCAGGAAAAAGAAAAAACCAGAACAAAACCTTTAGACATAGAGATGCAGCTGCTGACCAGTGGAAGTCAGAAAGAACACAGTGAAATGATTAGGATGAGAAGGTGATGGATGGGGCACTGAGAGTGGGACTGTGTCTCTGTCTTTCATTGGACTGTGGAATGTCTTTCATTCCCTTTCCCTAGATGGAGGTGGACACAGTACAGGCAGAGTATGGAACCCCTTCTCAGGAGCACATTTATGAGTTTCTTTTTCCCCTCTGACTCTCCTCTCTTCTAGTCCTGGGAAGCCTTTATATAGCTTTAGGTGATTCTGATTGATCTGGTTTCCTAGATATTTCTGAGTCTACCCTGAAGCCTTCAGGGCCTTGGCTTTTGATACCCAAACCACTCAGGCTCTTGGGATCCAGAATCTTTTCTCTCATAAATTTATATCAGCTCTGCAGAGAGCTTCAAAAGAATATTTTTGTAGCACAAAAGTAAATGATTCTTTCCTCTCTTTCTGCACCTGTTAATAAGGGAAGTGATGTGAGGTTATAAGGAAATTACTAATAAAGAAAATCATGTTGCTTTAAATTGCAAAATACTATTCTGCTATAGGAAATATGGCACTGCTTTGTTGTCTTTAGGTAGGTTTAATTCCTCAGTTGTGTCCAACTCTTGTGGACCCATGGAATGTAGCCCGCCAGGCTCCTCTGTTCATGGGATACTCCAGGCAAAGATACTGGAGTGAGTTGCCATTCCCTTCTCCAGGGGATCTTCCTGACCTAGGGATTGAACCCACATCTCCTGCATTGCAGGCAGACTCTTTACTGACTGAGCCACCAGGGAAGCCCTGGTTGTTGTCTTTAAATCACGTTAAATTCTTTTTGTTTCCATTCCCACTGGGCAGGTAATCTCAAGCATTACTGGGGCAACTCCCCTTTTGCCATTACATCAGAATCCAAGAGTCTTACAGAGAAAGAGGGGAAAGTCCCTTGCAGTAAGGAATTTGATCTTTCCAAATGAGTGGTCAGGTCTTTGTCCTGGCTCTTGGAGTTAACTATCAAACACTGGGAAATTTCCCTGTGATAGGAGCATCTTTGTTATGCATAGTGATCTCCTTGGACCACAGCTAGTATTGTATGTTAATAACTTAGGGTGGGACGAACTAGAGATCTCTTCAAAAAACTTAGAGATACCAAGGAAACATTTCATTCAAAGATGGGCTCAATAAAGGACAGAAATGGTATGGACCTAACAGAAGCAGAAGATATTAAGAAGAGGTGGCAAGAATACACGGAAGAACTGTACAAAACAGATCTTCATGACTCAGATAACCATGATGGTGTGATCATTCACCTAGAGCCAGACATCCTGGAATGTGAAGTCAAGTGGGCCTTAGGAAGCATCACTACGAACAAAGCTAGTGGAGGTGATGGAATTCCAGTTGAGCTCTTTCAAATCCTGAAAGATGATGCTGTGAAAGTGCTGCACTCAATATGCCAGCAAATCTGGAAAACTCAGCAGTGGCCACAGGACTGGAAAAGGTCAGTTTTCACTCTAATCCCAAAGAAAGGCAATGCCAAAGAATGCTCAAACAACCACACAATTGTACTCATCTCACACGCTAGTAAATTAATGTCAAAATTCTCCAAGACAGGCTTCAACAATACATGAACCATGAACTTCCAGACATTCAAGCTGGATTTAGAAAAGGCAGAGGAACCAGAGATCAAATTGCAAACATCTGCTGGATCATGAAAAAAGCAAGAGAGTTCCAGAAAAACATTTATTTCTGCTTTATTGACTATGCCAAAGCCTTTGACTGTGTGGATCACAATAAACTGTGGAAAATTCTGAAAGAGATGGGAATACCAGACCACCTGACCTGCCTCATGAGAAACCTAATGCAGGTCAGGAAGCCACAGTTAGAAGTGGACATGGAACAACAGACTGGTTCTGTAGGAAAAGGAGTACGTCAAAGCTGTATATTGTCACCCTGCTTATTTCACTTCTATGCAGAGTACATCATGAGAAACGCTGGACTGGAAGAAGCACAAGCTGGAATCAAGATTGCCGGGAGAAATATCAATAACCTCAGATATGCAGATGACACCACCCTTATGGCAGAAAATGAAGAAGAACTAAAGAGCCTCTTGATGAAAGTGAAAGAGGAGAGTGAAAAAGTTGGCTTAAAGCTCAACATTCAGAAAACGAAGATCATGGCATCTGGTCCCATCACTTCATGGCAAATAGATGGAGAAACAGTGGGAACAGTGACAGACTTGATTTTGGGGGTGTCCAAAATCACTGTAGATGGTGACTGCCGATGTGAAATTAAAAGACGCTTACTCCTTAGAAGGAAAGCAGAGACATAACTTTGCCAACAAAGGTCCATCTAGTCAAGGCTATGGTTTTTCCAGTGGTCATGTATGGATGTGAGAGTTGGACTATAGAGAAACCTGAGCACCAAAGAATTGATGCTTTTGAACTGTGGTGTTGGAGAAGACTCTTGAGAGTCCCTTGGACTGCAAGGAGATCCAACTAGTCCATCCTAAAGGAAATCAGTCCTGAATATTCATTGGAAGGACTGATGCTGACACTGAAACTCCAATACTTTGGCAACAATGAAGACCCAGCACAGCCAAAAGTAAATAAATTCTTTTTTAAAAAGAAAAATGGGAGCGGGAGAAGGGGGAATTGGATGAAGATGGCCAAAAGTCACAAACTTCCAGTTTTAAGATAAATAAGTACAGATCATCTCTGACTTATGATGATTCAGCTAACCATTTTTTGACTTTACAATGGTGTGAAAGTGATAAGCATTCCACAGAAACTATATTTTGCATTTTGAATTTTGATTTTATTCCCAGATTAGGGGTATGTGCAACAATGTTCTCTCATGTTGCTGGACACCAGCAGAGGTGAT
>SJXQ01003242.1:89205-104805 GCA_006408695.1 Aepyceros melampus
CTCCCAGTCAGTGACATGATCATGAGAATAAACCAGGAGAGCACTAACAATCATTCTGTGCCTGTGTAGCCATTGTGTTTTTCACTTTCAGTAGTGAAAGTGAAGGGTGAAAGTGAAAGTTGCTCAGTCATGTCTGACTCTTTGTGACTCCATGGACTCCATGGAATTCTCCAGGCCAGAATACTGGAGTGGGTAGCCTTTCCCTTTTCCAAGAGATCTTCCCAACCCAGGGATCGAACCCAGATCTCCCCCATTGCAAGTGGGTTCTTTCCAGCTGAGCCACAAGGGAAACCCCACTTTCAGTAGAGTATTCAATAAATTACATGAGATTATCAAACAGGCTTCATGTTAGATGATTTTACCTAAGCGTAAGCTACTGTTAAATGTTCTGAGCACGTTTAAGGTAGGTTAGACACAGGTGTGATATTCAATAGGTTAGGTGTATTATGTGTATTTTATTTATTTATTTATGGTTGTGCTGGGTCTTCATTGCTACATGGGCTTTCTATAGTTGTGGCAAGTAGGAGTTACTCTCTAGTTGCAGTGTGAGGGCTGCTCACTGCAGTGGCTTCTCATGTTAAGGAGCATGAGCTCTAGGGTACACCAGCTTCGGTAGTTGTGGCACAAGGGCTCAGTAGTTGCAGTTCCCTGGCTTTAGGGCATAGGTTCAATAGTTGTGGTGCTGAGGCTTAGTTGCTATGTGGCACGTGGGATCTTCCCAGAGCAGGGACTGAAACCGTGTCCCCTGCATTGGTAGCTGAATTCTTAACCACTGTACCACCAGAGAAGGCCTAAGTATATCTTCAACTTACAGTGTTTTCAACTTGCAATGGGTTTATCTGGATATAACCTCATTGTGGGCTTCCCAGGTAGTGCTAGTGGTAAAGAACCTGCCAATACAGGAGACGTAGGAGACGCCAGTTCAATCCCTGGGTCAGGAAGATCCCCTGGAGGAGGAAATGGCAAACCACTCCAGTATTCTTGCCTGGGAAATCCCATGGACAGAAGAGCCTGGTGGGTTACAGTCCATAGGATCACAAAGAATTGGATATGACTAAAGCAACTTAGAAAGGCAAGGCAACTTCATTTTAAGTCAAGGAGAATCTGTATCAGAGGTGTAGTGTAAAACATGATAGTTAACACTGTTTTATGATAAATTTGAAAGTTACTACAAGCTGGAATCAAGATTGCTGGGAGAAATATCAATAACCTCAGATATGCAGATGACACCACCCTTGTGGCAGAAAGCAAAGAGGACCTGAAGAGCCTCTTGATGAAAGTGAAAGAAGAAATGAAAAAGTTGGCTTAAAGCTCAACATTCAGAAAACTAAGATCATGACAATCTGGTCCCATCACTTCATGGTAAATAGATGGGGAAACAATGGAAACAGTGTCAGACTTGATTTTGGGGGCTCCAAAATCACTGCAGATGGTGACTACAGCCATGAAATTAAAAGATGCTTGCTCCTTGGAAGAAAAGCTATGACCAGTGTAGACAGCGTATTAAAAAGCTGAGACATTACTTTGCCGACAAAAGTTCATCTAGTCAAAGCTATGATTCTTCCAGTAGTCATGTATGGATGTGGCAGTTGGACCATAAGAAAGCTGAGTACCAAAGAATTGATGCTTCTGAATTGTGGTGTTGGAGAAGACTCTTGAGAGTCCCTTGGACTGCAAGGAAATCCAGCCAGTCCATCCTAAAGGAAATCAGTCCTGAATATTCATTGGAAGAACTGGTGCTGAAGCTGAAACTCCAATGCTTTGGCCACTTGATGTGAAGAACTGACTCATTTGAAAAGACCCTGATGCTGGGAAAGATTGAAGGCAGGAGGAGAAGGAGACAACAGAGGATGAGATGTTTGAATGGCATTACCGACTTGATGAACATGAGTTAGAGCAAGCTCTGGACTTTGGTGATAGACAGGGAAGCCTGGCATGCTGCAGTCCATGGGATCACAAAGAGATGGACATGACTGAGAGACTGACCTGAAAGAGAGTGCTGCTAAGCTGCTAAGTCACTTCAATTGTGTCCGACTCTGTGCGACCCCATAGACTGCAGCCCACCAGGCTCCCCCGTCCCTGGGATTCTCCAGGCAAGAACACTGGAGTGGGTTGCCATTTCCTTCTCCAATGCATGAAAGTGAAAAGTGAAAGTGAAGTCGCTCAGTTGTGTCCAACTCTTAGCGACCCCATGGACTGCAGCCTACCAGGCTCTTCCATCCATGGGATTTTCCAGGCAAGCCTACTGGAGTGGGGTGCCATTGCCTTCTCCTGAAAGAGAGTAGTAGATCCTAAAAGTTTATATCTCAAAAAATTTTTTTGGTAACTATATGAAGTGATCGAAGTTAATTAAACATTGTAGTGATCATTTTGCAGTATATATATGTCAGGTCAGTATGCTATATATCTTAAAATTATACAGAATTGTGTGTTAATTAGAGCTCAGTAAAACTGCAAAAACAGGGAAAAAAAACTTCTGCACTTGTAGTTAGTGTCAGAGTTCTTGGGCAGAATTGGCAATCTCTTAGACTGTGTCTTTAACCTTGCAGTCTGGCTAATTCCAAGTAAGCCTCTAATCTTCATTTCATGCGAGCTGATTATTCTGTAGTCATAGATTGAGTTACCCTTGAGATACAACAGTCTTTTGCTGTTTTTATAAATGCTTTTGTTAAATAGCTTTATATGTGTGTGTGTGTGTGTGTGTGTGTATGTGTGTGTAGATATATAGAATATATATGTAAGTTGTGTCCAATTCTTTGCAACCCCATGGACTGAAGCACACCAGGCTCCTCTGTCCTTCATTATGTCCCAGAGTTTGCTCAGATTCATATCCATTGAGTTGATGATGCTATCTAACCATCTCATCCTCTGCTGCCCTCTTCTCCTTTTGCCTTCAGTCTTTTCCAGCATCAGGGTCTTTTCCAGTGAGTCATATATATATATTTATTTATTTGGTTTCTCCAGGTTTTAGTTGCCACCATGTGGGATCTTGACTTGAGGAATTAAAACTCTTAGTTTCAGCATATAAGAACTAGGGATTGAACCTGGGCATCTTGCATTGGGAGCATGGAGTCTCAGCCACTGGACCACCAGGGAAGTCTCCAGCTGTTTGCTCTTGTGCCCTGCGTGTGTCACAGAATTTGTAGAGGTAAGAACCACACTCCCCATGGCTATGTCCACCTTGCACTAACCTCTTTGAATGTTGCTGCCTCCCTGAGATTTTGCCAAATCACTGTTCCCTTTCTCTCCTTAGCAACAAAAGTTTTCATAGTAACGCTGTCCATAATAGCCCCAAACTTGAAACAGTCCAAATGTTCATCACAGGTAGAAAGGATAGTAAATTGTGGTATAGTCACACAGTGGGGTATTATACAGCCCCAAGAGTGAACAAACCGACATGCCACACAACAATATGAATGAATTTCACAATGTTAAATGAGAGAAACTGGAAACAAGAACATTTAGGCGAGTAGAATTTGTCACCGTAAAGTATGTCTCTTTGGCATATTAATTGTTTTAACAACTTATTGACCAGAGATATATTAACATGTCTTTTGTTACCCAAAAGTTATTGACCAAAGTGTTTCAATATTCACTTACATAACAAATCACTGGCCACAGGCATTAGTTTCTATAAAAATCCCCTAGTCAATATGTGTTAAACTGTTATTTTCTGAGAAACAGCGGGCACAGAAAGCTTCCATCTCTGTACTTGGAAAAGAAGGATGACCAAAAATCTAGAAACTATCTATGGAGAAGGCAAGGACTTAAATGTGCAGCACAATCACTCTTGTTTACTGTGAAGGGAACCTTCCAGGGAATCTCCCATAACTGACTCTCCCACCCCTAGTCATCCTCTTTTGTGTTTAGCTGTAGATGATATTTAAGGTGAGGGCTTTGGCCATCTTGGTGAGTTATTCAGTATTCCTGGGTCTCTCTCATGTCTACCTTTAATTAATTTGTGTTTGATTGTCTCCTGTTAATCTGTTTCTTGTCAATTTGACTTTTAGACCAGCCAGAAGAACTTGGAATTGTAAAGAAAAATTTCTTCCTCCCTAGCAAGTAAAAACTGTATGGTTTCATTTATATAATTTTTAAAAACAGGTAAAACTAAAGTATTTAAGGATACTAGTTGAACGAGAGCAGAACATGCTACCCCCAAATATGCCTCTTTGGCATAAAGATTATTTTGAATTGACATATTTTTGAGAAAAAGTAGACAAAGGAGAGGGGCTTCCTAGGTGGCGCTAGTGGCAAAGAACCTGTTTCCCAATGCAGGAGACATAGGAGACGCAGGTTTGATCCCTGGGCCGGGAAGATCCCCTGGAGAAGGAAACAGCAACCTACTCCAGTATTCTGCCCGGAGAATCCCATGGACAGAGAAGTCTGGTGGGCTACAGTCCAAGAATCACAGTGTCGGACAAGACTGAAGCGACAGCATGGACAGACACAGGAGAAGCTCTAAAATCAGAGTAGAATTTACTCTTTTGTGAGGAAAATTTACACATTCCTAAGGTTAATCTCCATTTTTAAGGGTGTCTCTCTCTGTACCAGGAAGAAGAGGAGAACTTTAAATCACAAGGAACTCTCATTGTGGAGAAGGCATGAACTTAAATCTACTAACAGCCTGTGTTTTTCTCGTAACCTTCCAGAACCCGTCTCCTTGCATACGTGTTCAGTTGCTTCAGTTGTGATCCCATGGACTGTAGCTCACCAGGCTCCTCTGTCCATGGGATTCTCCAGGAAAGAATACTGGAGTGAGTTGCTGTGCCCTCCTCCAGGGGATCTTCTCGACCCAGGGGTTGAATCCAGGTCTCTTACATCTTCTGCATTGGCAGGTAGGTTCTTTACCACCAGCACTTACCCCCTCCTGAAAATGGCATTTAAAGTATTGTCTTGGGCCATGTTGGATAGCTTTACTCAGTTTCCCTGGGTCTCTCCCATGTACACAGAAGAAATATATATAAATAAACTGTTTTGTTTTTCCTCCCGTTAATCTGTCTCTTATTACTGACAGTCTCAGCCAAGAGCTCAGAAGGGTAAAGGGAAATTTATTTTTCCTTACTCATGTGGTTATTCAAGGGAAAGAATGTGCAAGAGGGCTTCTGGAACCCTGAACATATTCTCTTTCTTGATCTGGATACTAGTTACATGTAAGTGTTCACTTGGTGAAACTTTGTATAGCTACACACTTATGATTTGCACATTATATATGTTATATTTCAATTAAAAGTTTACATTAACATGGTATCCCACTCTCCCTGGCCCCTGAGGGCCAGTTCTCTTCAGTGAACTTGGGGTTTAGAAAAAATTCCGGGACGGGAGGTATCTTGTACTAACGTTTGCCTGGGGTGACCAACTTGTCCCAGCTTGCTTGGGATTTCCCACTTTTTGTACTGAAGTTTCACATGCCAGGAACTCCCTCTAAGCAAGTCCTGGACAAACTGAGAGAGTCGGTCCCCCTATCTCATTCTACAAATACAAGTTTGAGAAGGAGCGTAAAAAGAATTGACTGGAATGAGGAGAGGAAGAACATACATTATGCTGTCAGTAAATCATCTCACCACAATATTTAGAATTTACTCATGCCCATAATTAACAAAAGTTCTCTCTGTTTGGGCAATCAAAGGAACACTGTATCGCTTTAAAGGTAAGAACCTACATTAATCTAAAAGCTCAGGGCACACATACACAGAAAACCGACGTCTGAACCTAGATCCAGAGGGAGATATTCAGTTGGAAAGTTTACTTTTAGAAAGGTCAAATAATTCTCCCTGAAGTTCCTGTAGACAAGTGATTTTAGAGATAGAGGCCCCCTGAGATCTGAAGGAAATGCTGTTATAATACAAATAAACCTTCATGCAACCCAGCTGTGACATTTGATACCAGAGAGAATATGAATGAAAATATCCAGCACCACTCTGGCTTTTCTCAAATGCAAAGGGAATTGTCAGAGACAACTATAATTTGCAAAGACAAAAACTGAAACATGTGAATTTCTGTCTTTAGGTCAAAGGATGAAGATGCAGCTACCAGAAAGATTGAGTTCAATCCTGACAAAACAGTTCCAAAATGAGAAGGCAGAGAAGAGAGGACCTAGTTTAAATGAACTTCTCAGTCAGTAAGTCCCTTAAACAAAGTATTGTTCCTTTAACATCTTCCATTGTCCAGTGATTAAATAGGCTCCCACACAGCCCTGATTAAAAACACTTTCTGGGGCACATTTCTTCAATTCCAGTTCTATAGCACTTAATGTTCCCTCCAAAATTGCTTTGGGAAGAGCAATCTCATGTCAGCGAAATGAATTCAAAAGTGCTTCCTTACAAGGGCTGAAGGAAATTCGTACCTTCAATCCCCAACTTGCAAAATACCAAGCTTTAGATTGGTTTTGGAAAAAAAGTTACAAAGTAAATTCAAGAAGCCTGATATTGAATGAGATAAGCTTTAGTGAGTCTATACACACATTTAGTCTTTGAAACTATCATTTTAAAGTGATTACCAATATTTTTCAACAGAATGTCCCTTTCTACCCAAGTAAACTATTTGGAGAGTGTGTTTTATAACCATTAGCTTTTATAGACTGTCTCCTTTTCAGAGGCAATACTTTAAACTTTTGCCTTCACAGCTTCTTGACACACTATGTATTTAAATCCTGCATGCACGCAGCTTAGTATTCAGACCTCAAAGGGACCTCATGTGGGTTTATGGATCTTTTCTGTCTAGTGCCTTCTAGTACTCTGCCCAGCATATACACATCTTCCTCCACTGGACAGTCTTTCTGGTTTTGGGGTTTTGGTGTTGTTTTTTATTTTTGGCTGCATGACACGCACAAACCCATGCCCCCTGCAGTGGAAGCTCAGAGTCCTAACCACTGGACAGCCAGTAAAGTCCCTGGACAATTTTTCTCGATTCACAGGTGAAAGGAAACAGAATTTGCCACCCCTACATATGCCTCTTTGGCATATTGATTTTGGGGGGCTGATTATCATTATTTTTTCTCATTTCATAAACTTCCTTTATTCTGGGGTAAAAAACACGACTATCCACAGAGGTAAGGGTCAGTATGAGCCTTATTTCTTCTAAGGAATCCTGTAAAGGTAACCTTTCTAGATGTATAGCCTCAATTCTCATTCTCACCTGGCTATTCAGCTTTTGACTTAGACTTCAAACTGAAGATGTCCAAAACCAGGTTCCTGCTCCCATCTGCCAACCTCTGTGTCCTGTGCTCTTTATCTCAAAGGGAAAAACAGGCTTATAGCTGCTCAGGCAAATTCTAGGTTCAGTCCTTTATCTCTCACCACCTGACTTAAATAGTGGCTGGTGAGAACATACCTGGATCCAACCAGTTCTCTCCAGCCCAGCTCCACCAACCAGTCCAAACTGGCCCATGCCTGAGTGGTCACAGCCACCTCCTCTGGCGTTTCTTCCTGCCCATCTGTTTTCCACCAGGTGCTTTTAAAAGCAAGTACGAATGTGTCTTTCCCCAGCTCAGAACCTTGGGAAGTCCTCATCCCCTTAGAAGAAAACTGATTCTTAGCAATTCTTCCTTTTACCTGAAGCTGCAGAGTAGGACTAACCTGGGAGCCCTTAAAAATAGTCATGCCATTTACGGAGCTGAGCTGAGTGAAATCTGCATCCTTAGTGAAGGGGTCTGCAAATTGTTGAGCTGATTGTTTTTTGAGAGACTTCAGTCAGGAGAATCTCTGAAAACAGAGAATATGCACTTTTGTAAGAAACATTTACATGTAGAAAGGAAATCTCCATTTGTCAGGGCTCCTTTTTCTTTGCTTCAGAAAGAGGAGGATGACTTTGAAGTCTCTAGAACCTGTCATCAGTGGAGAAGGCAGGGGCTTAAATCTGCAAAACCAACTTATCCTTGATTCCTTACCCTTGATTCCAGATAGCCTCACATAACTGGCTGCCCTCCCGTCCCCCAACATCCTCCTTTCTCTTGACTTGGAGATGGTATTTAAGGTGGTGGCTTAAGCCATTTTGGGGAGTTACTCACTTTTCCTAGGTCTCTCCCATGTATACAGGAGGAAGATATGTTACTAAATTTATGTTTGTTTTTCTCCTGTTACTCTTTTATTTACAGGGGGGTTCTCAAACAAGAACCTGGAAGACTAGAGGGAAAATTAGTTTTCTTTCTCTATACGCACAATGATGTGAATTGGGACGGTGCTTCGCCTGTGTCCACTTGGAACAGATCCCTCACAGCCTTTTTCATGTGTGACTCTAATTCTTCCCTCCAAATGGATCCATAGCTTAGCACAATTCTGGGGAGCATCATTCACATACTTGATCCAAAGAGTGCCATTCAGTTAGAGCTATATGCTGTGTAGACCCTGCCTCACCCTCCAGTTCTATTTCTGTGCACTTGAAATGGGTCACTTGTTCACATTGCCTTTAAAGCCATGGCTTCCATGACTTTTTTTTTAATATTTAATTTTTTAAATTATTTTTGGTTCCACTGGGTCTTTGTTGTAGTACACAGGCTTTCTCTAGTTGTGGCCAGCAGGGGCTACTCTTCATTATGGTGCTCGGGCTTCTCACTGCGGTGGCTTCTCACGGCCTCTAGAGGGTAGCTCAGTAATTGTGGTGTGCGGGCTTAGTTGCTCCATGGCATGTGGGATCTTCCAGGACCAGGGATGGAATCCATGTTCCCTGCATTGGCAGGTAGATTCTTAACCTCTAGACCACCAGGGAAGTCCCTCCATAAATTTTTGATTGTTTACCCTATTACTAAAAAGATTTTTGATCACACTCTCTAATATATATGTGTGTCTATGTGTGTCCCTTTATAAAATATATACTTAGGCACACAAACACAGTAAAGAATTTTTAAATGCTTGAAATAGAAAATAAGCATGTGTAGAACTTCTAACAATTTTTGAGATCATCAGATTGGATGCAAAAGCAAAGTCCAAATATTTGGCCTTCAAAACCCCAGTTTGGATTTAAAGATTATTTTTGTTGCTGTTCAGTCGCTCAGTCGTGTCTGACTCTTTGCGACCCCATGGACTGCAGCACAGCAGGCTTCCCTGTCCATCACCAACTCCTCGAGCTTGCTCAAACTCATGTCCATCGAGTTGGTGATGCAATCCAACCATCTCATCCTCTGTCGTCCCTTCTCCTGCCCTCCATCTTTCCCAGGATCAGGGTGTTTTCCAACGAGTCAGCTCTTCACATCTGATAGCCAAAGTATTGGAGCTTCAGCTTCAGCATCAGTCCTTCAAATGAATATTCAGAGTTGATTTCCTTTAGGACTGACTGGATTTAAAGATGCAAATAAGTTAAAAGTGTAAGCAAAACATAGAGAAATACATACCATATCAAAATAACACTTATCAAAATAAAGCTACAGTGGTTATATTCATTGTTGTTGTTTAGTTGCTAAGTCATATCTGACTCTTCTGCTTCCTCATGGACTGTAGCCCACCAGGTTCCTCTGTTCACAGGATTTCCCAGCAGAAATACTGGAGTGAGTTGTCATTTCCTTCTCCAGGGGATCTTCCTGACTCAGGGATAGAACTCACATCTCCTGCATTGTCAGGCAGGTTCTTTACCACTGAGCTACCAGAGAAGCTCAATTATATTAATATTAAAGTAAATTTCGGGGAGAAAAATAGTACCAGCGGTGAAGAGGGAGACAAATAGTGTTCCTACTAAACAGCTTTCCCAGAAATGTGTAACATGGCAGATTGCTTGTGGGGAATTCTGGGACTTTGGCTCCCATCATCATTTCCTTGTTGAAGACTCGGCAAATACTGTATATCACTTTGGACACTAAGAGGAAAGAAGCCCTTTATTAACTTAGAGCACATAATGACATTACAACATTAATACAATATTCTTAACAAGAAAGGGAGGTATGCTGCAGAAGTGGGTGAGAGGCAAAGAGAGAACCTCAGAGTAGCTGCATGCCAGTGGAGCAAAAGCATGAATTTTATCAAACATGCACTTGGTTGTTAAAGACCTTTGGATCTTGGCTCTACCAATCATGAGCCATTATGGGACTTCAGGCAAGTTATTCTCCTGTGTGAAGCTCATTTTCCACATTTGTAAATAGGGATAGAATAGTAATAGAAAGCACTTCTCTAATTTGTTGTGAGACCAGGAGACTATATGAAGAGCATGAAAATGTTGTGTCATATTAATGTTGCCAGTCATTTGGTCTGGTGTCTTCTCAGCCATTATCTCCCACCAGAGATACAGAACTGAGATGCTGTATCACATAATTGTGTTTCCACAGTTTGTATCCTTAGTCCTCTCTCTTGGTTGAATATTCAGAGACATTAAAGTAAGGTTAAATGTCTTTTTACCCAGTGTGACTGCTTTCATGAATTTTAATAGTCTGAATTATATAATCCCACCATGCCTTCTCCTTGTTAGACTAGGAAAGATCCAACTCTCTTGCAACTACTTTGGTTAAATATATTCCAGTATATTTTAGGATTATTAAAAGGAAAATACATTAATTCATTAACCAATAAAAATTTATTGAGTGTCCACCAAATAACGTTATAGGTACCAGGTATAGAGCAGTGAACAAAATAGACCAAGTAGACCCTTATATGTCATACCAGTATAAATAACTATAATACAGATTTCTTAAAATCTGTTGACTTTGTTCCAGAACTTCCTGTTAGAATGGTCATTGTCTCCATTCTCAAATAAAATTGGTTTTTAATTTGTATTTAGACAGTGCAAATTGATGAAGCTATCTTTAGTACGAGAAGAGATAAAGGAATCTGGAATAGATTTAGCATACAAAATGAACATCAACAAAATAACATATAATAAAAATGAATGTGCTGAGAAGAGAAAGAAAAATCCCCTTGTGACAATCATTAATTTTTCATCCTTTTTAAAGGTTTATTTTATAAGAAGGGAGAAACACTATCAGGTACTTGGAATATGTTCCAAGCTCCAAATTCACATTAAATATATCTGAAAGAGAATAAGACGATTTGGGGAAGTAACATCAGCAGTCTGACAAGCATATTAAAAACTTATAACGGTGCATGTTTTTCTCATGTTTACAGTTACTGAAGTCACTGTGTTGCTGTTTTACTCAACTTTCAAAATCAAGTTTTTGACAGAGCCCAGAAAGTCAGTTCCATTGCTAGTTATGAGACACAATTTGAGCACTTATACCAATCATACCAAAACTAGCAAAAGTTTAGCTGCAATTTTTTTTTTGTGGGAGGAGCTATTTCCTTTTTGAAAGTGAGTCCTTTGCTACTATATGATATGGCAATCTATGGGTGCCAGTTTTCTATTTTGCTGGCCCCTGTGCCTTCTGCAAGTTGCTGACTCACTTTATGGGGTGAAATTAAGAACCTGTCTGAATCAATAGGCATTTGTGGCAGAAAGTGCTAGTTCTCCCCTGGCACATATTTGCTCTTTCTTTTAAGGAAATAGAATCTTAGCTGGGCACAGCATTTTCCAAGGTTGGCAAGATCTTGGAAAGCAGCTCACAGGCATCAGAGGCAATAGCATTGGGGTAAATAGAAAAATTTACAAGCTGAGTAGTCTGTGGCTTCTTCCTACTTTTAGCAACATCCTATAGAGGGATGGACCCTAAGTCAGAGCTAGCCAGACAACAACCTAAAATGGAAGAAAACCTAGCTCAGTCAGGAGTCATTCTTTGCATGCAGCCTGTGATTTCAGAGCCCCACACAACTGAAAAAGTCAACTGCTTTCTGCAACTCCACAGTGAAGCCATTTAAAGGGGCTGCTGAAGAGGAAGACTTGGCCAGAGATAATACTGTGGCCTCCCAAGGACCTTCCCTCTCAACCAATAAATGAGGGCTGGAGCAGAGGTAAAGACCATACCTCAGCTCTCTGTATCTGCAGGATCTGTATCTGCAGGATCTGTATCCGTGGATTCAAACAATCTAGGATAGAAAATTTTCAAGGAAAAAAAATTTCAGAAAGTCTCAAAAAGGAAAATTTGAATTTACAACACTGGCAAATATTTATGTAGCATTTTACATTATATTTGTAACTATTTCCATATAATTTGCATTATATTAGATATCATAAGTAATCTAGAGATGATTTAAAGCATATGGGAGAATGTGTATGCTGCTGCTGCTAAGTTACTTCAGTCATGTCCGACTCTGTGAGACCCCATAGACGGCAGCCCACCAGGCTCCCCCATCCCCGGGATTCACCAGGCAAGAAGGGTTACATGCAAATACTATGCCATTTTATATAAGGGATGTAAACATCCATAGATTTGCATATCATGGGAATCCTGGAACCAATCTCCCTAAGGTACTGAGGGACAACTATATTAAGGATGTCAAATTGCCCACCCAAACCTATTAAGAAGAGCTTAAGAAAGCAGCCATCAAGTTGAAGGAGAGGAAGATGAGTCAGCACAGAGAAGAGTGGAATAGTTAAGAGAATTTGCCTGGAAGAGATCTTGGGCTGTGGTTACTTCTTTCTTGTTTAACTTTTCTGTTTTGATTATCTTTTTACATTTTTTAAAAAGTGAATATATTATTGTTGGATCAACCTTTACCCCTGGAGCTGTGCTTGGGGCCACTCTGACACTGTCTACTCATTACCAGTAGGGGGAGACAGGCTTTGACATAAGGCATAGCTGCAGCGCCTTCTGGAAATACTTGGGAAACAGGAAGGCATTAGCATTCCCTGGAATCAGGATCACCACACTGACGGAGAGGAAGAAGGGTATTTCATCTGCCAGGGCCAAGGGCCCATTAATGAACACGGCCACTTTGCAGTTTGGCTGCATGCCACTGATGACACCATGATCCCCAGGGAGCGCTGAGGTGAAGTGGATGCATCTTCCCCAGCAGGACGGGCCTTTGAGCAGGATGGACGGCCAGTACTGCCGCAGTGTGCTATAAGCGAGCATCCAGCACGCAGCCTGTGGGGTTGCCAAGGGTATCAATCAGATCCAGACCCAGGCTGGCCCAGATGAGAGCCAGTGCTGGGGTCTCCCGGCTGCAGGGGGGACCACTATTTCCCCTTGGTGTCCACCCATTGCTACACATCTTCAGCTGAGAAGCTGCAGAACTGGGACAGCTGTAGGAGGGTGCCTGGGGCAGGATGGCTTTGGATCTGTTGGAAGCGCAGCTCCAGAGGGCCATGACAGGTCATAGGACCGGGCCTTGGGCGCTGGCACCTCGTGGTCTAGTTCCTGGGGATGGTGAGCCCATTTATCCCTAGGCTGTTACTTCCTTCTGCCTCCTTCATCCAGAGAAGTTCATGGTCAAGACAGACTTCTGCTGCCTAGCAGCTCCTTACTTCTATATGTAATTCACAAGCAGCAAATAAAACAGAAGCCTATTAAGTGTTAGAGGAATTTGAAAGCCAAAGAAACCAGAAACCTGGCAAATGACCATGATTATTATTAAGAGTCACTGTAGGGGAGGAAAAGTCATTTTCCCTCTAATCTTCTGGTTCTTCGCTGAGACCCTCCTGTAGTAAAAGGCAGGTTAATGGGAGAAAACTGGAAGTTTAGCAACATGTGTACTTCCCCGTAAACATTTGAGATACCTAGGAAAACTGAGTAACTCCCCCAAATGACCTGAACCATCAAAGATTGGGGAGTTTACCAGGCAAAGCAGAGTGAATAAGGGTATGGTGGGTATATAGATATAGGTCATTGCCTTCTCCTTTGATTACAGTTTCCAGATACTTAGAATCTTTCTCCTCGTCCTGGTACAGAGAGGGAGTGTGTGTATGTGTATGTGTGTGCGTGCTTCATCGTGTCTGACTCTCTGCAACCCCATAAACTGTAGCCCGCCAGGCTTCTCTGTCTATGGAGTGTTCCAGGCAAGAATATTGGAGTGGGTTGCCATGTCCTCCTCCAGGGGATCTTCCTGACCCAGAGATTGAATCCACAACTCTTTCCTCTTCTGCATGACAGGCAGATTCTTTACCACTGTGCCACCTGGGAAGCCCACGGAGTGGGAGACAGCCCTACAAATGGAGCTTTCCCTTATAAATGTAAATATCTCTTTAGAAAGGGTAAATAACTTCTACTTGGTTTTCCGAATTTTTCCTGTATCTGCTGTTTCTTGAAAACAATCAGCTCAAAATAATCCTTATGCCAAAGAGACATATTTGGGGATGGTAGATTCTGCTCCCCTTTACCTCCAAGCTTCCCAGGTGGTGCTAGTGGTAAAGAATCCAGCTGCCAATGCAGGAGACACAAGAGATGTGGGTTCAGTCCCTGGGTCAGAAAGATCCTCTGGAGTAGGAAATGGCAACCCACTCCAGTATTCTTGCCTGGAAAATCTCGTGCACAAAGGAGCCTGGCAGGCTATGGTTCCAGGAGTCGCAAAGAGTTGGATGTGACTGAGCATGGATGCTTTACCTCCAAGCAGTGTTAAGACCCCCAAACTGCTCAGCAGGAAACAGGCTGTGAAAATTGAACAATCCCCAAGAAAGACCCACTTCAGATGTGGCCATAATAACCAATAGAAATGAAACTTCCAGAGGGCAAAGACAAGGGCCATAGAGGAAAACAGACATGGCGTTCCTTTAAGAAAGTAAAGCTAAAGATTATCAGATGAGCTAATTAAGGGATTTAATCCAAGCCAGGACAAGCAGCTTGTGCATTTCCAAACCAGGACTCAATAATTGCCATGAACAGATGACTGCTGAGTGGTTCCACTTCTCCCTTTCTCCCTTGGTGTTTCTGTGTTTGTCACCTTGCTCCTACTCCACCATGATGATGTGGATGAGGCACATCACTATCTTATTTTTTATAGAGTTTTTAGAGATTTCAGGATCACAAGGAAACACATCTGATCCTTACATTGGGGGTCACATATCACTCAGAGGTCCTGGATTTTGAGCTGTATGTAGTTTAGGGGAGGAAAAATCACTTTCCCTCTCTCATTCTAGGTGCTTGGCTGAACATCCACCTCCCTGAATAAAAGACAGATTAGCAGGAGAAAAATAGAAGTTCAATAACTTGGATACCTCCTGTAGATATGGATGAGACCCAGGAGAACTGAGTAATTCCCTGAAATGGTCCAAGCCACCAGCATTTTCAGTTAAAGACAAAAGAAGGATGTTGGGGGAACAGGGAGGCCAGTTACGGGAGGTGACCAGGAAAAGCACAGTAATGATGGGTAATATTGTGAGGCAGATCTAAGTTTTTGCCTTCTCCACTAGAAGACTAAAGTTTTAGTCACCTTCCTTTTCCTGGTACAGAGAGGGAAAAACCCTTACAAACGAAGATTTCCCTTATAAATGTAAATATCTCTTACAAAAGAGTAACTTCTATTCTGTTTTCAGAGCTTCTCCTATCTTTTCCTACTTGAACTTAACTAGCTCAAGATAATCATATTTTGGGGGTAGCAAATGTTGCACCCCTTCAGTAGAATGGGATTGTACTTGAGAGTTTCCCTTGGCAATGGGTATGTTCCATTAATACATATGGGAAGAAGAGCACTCATAAATGTTCCCATGGCCAGAATAGCAGAATGGGAGAGGCCAGTAGTTCCCCCCACCCCATACCTGTTTGCCACTTCTATTATCATAATAGAAGTTGGAGCTGAGTAGATGGCCACCTAAAATTAAAACTTCATTTCCTAGTCTCGGTTGTACTTA
>SJXQ01003242.1:104956-169976 GCA_006408695.1 Aepyceros melampus
TTGTACTTAGATGTGGTCATGGAACTAAGTTCTGGCCAGTGGTCTGTGAGAGGGAGGGGTAATACCGGTTATAGGGGAATTGACATCAGGTGGGTTCATTATTAGTTACCAGGGAAACAAATAGAGGGGCACACCAAAGGTGATAAGATAGGGTAAGAACAATCATTAGCTGGGGCCTGGGGCAAGTATCCATACAGAAGAAGGTCAGTCTTGTGTGTAGGGTAGAGGTGAAGCGGGCACAGTGGTCAGCCCGGGGATGTACAGAGAGCAAGAGAACAGCTATCTGTGTGGCCTCACCAAACAACCTATCTCATGCTACACATTATGCTAAGTGTTTTGTATTTATATTCATGTATTTAGTCTTCACATCTTGTTTTCTGGCCGGGCCACATGGCTTGCAGGATCTTAGTTCTCTAACGAGGAATTGAATCCTGCAGTGCAAGCATATAGTCCTAATTACTGGGCACCAGGAAGTTCCCATCTTCACAATATTTTCTTTTTTTTGGCCATGCCACGTGGCATGCAGGATCTTAGATCCCCATCCAGGGATTGAACCCATGCCGCTTGCAGTGGAAGCATGGAGTCTTAACCATGGAACTGCCAGGGAAGTTCCTTCACAACAATTTTATATAAGAGAATCTGAGGTTTAGCAAATCACTCAAGGTCATGCAACTAGGAAAAGCTCTGAGCAGGTTTCAAATCCAAGAGTGACTTCAGTGTCAGTACTCTCAACTACTAAGTTACATTGCATCTCATGCCACGATAGCAACATTTATAACAATGATAATGTACAATGCTGGAAAGACTGGTTAAGTGGTTTACTCATCCATTACTGTCGGTTTGCTTTCAGACATCTCACTGCCCTTCTCTTGCCCTCTGTGTCATAGAAAACTATATTTTCCAAGTTCCTTTGTTCTCTGGCTTCAGAGTAGGTTTGCTCAACGGACAATACTTGCAGAAGATTGGAGAGCAAGAAGATGGAAGAGGCCAAAGTATTTTTCTCTGTCACTTTTTCTGTTTTCTACAGCATATCTTCCATGGGTCCACCTTTTCCCAAACCATACCTTCCTTGATGATCTCAGCTAATGGAGAGTTTGACCAGACAGACTCCATCATAGTTCTATTTCTGTTTAGATGGTCCTAGTTTCTGGCCCCGGTAATACCAGCTCATCCAAATGTTCCCTCCATCCCTAAGTTTGGCAGAATCTTTCTGCTATTGCCAACTTCTGGGTTATTTCACTCTTGACTTCTTAGCTTCCCCATTACTTATAAAGCCAATTTTCTGCTTTATTTTCCCTCTGTTAAAAGTATTAGAGTGGTTTTCATGACTTTTGCTGAAATGTGACTCAATACACAGACAATATACCCGTTTGGGGAGTAAGAGCCATAATGATGTTCATACATGCTGATCCAGTTTTCTGTGCTGAAAACTGTTTCCTAAGGAAATAACTGAAGAGAAACAACAACAAAAATTGTACATAGGTGTCCATTTCTGCATTATTTATATTAATAATACAGTATCAGAACATTGGAAACCACCAAAATGTCCAATATTGGAAGAGTGGACTAAAAAAATCAGGGTACATAACACAATGGAATAATATGCAGTTGTTATTGTGCCAGTCAGCTTTTGCTAGATTTTGCTGCAGTAGCAGATAATCCCCAAATCTCGGTGATTTATCACAGTTATTTCTCACTCAGTTACCTATCCTTTGGAATTCAGTTGCAACTCTTCTTCATCCCAGGACCCAGTTGGAAGGACTAGCTCCATATTGGTCTCAAGGCAGTGAAGAAAGAGAAAGGATAGATTAGTACAATGATTTAATAAAAATTTAATAATTTAAGAGCTAAAGCTTATGTCAGATGTGGGATATGTCAGATTCCACTGACCAAAGCAAGTCACATGACCAAGCCTGATATCAATGGGGTAGACTCCATGTCACTACTGCAGGGAGGCCCCAGGAACTGGTTCTGTTAGGGATGGCCCCAGAGGGAAAGGATAACAAATATTTTCAGAAATAGTAACATCTTCCATGATAATGAAGACTGAAAATAACAGAAAATGTTTGATATAATGATAGGTAAAGTAAGAATCTACAAAAACACATATACTAAAATCCATTTCTAACCTGCTTCATGGGCATATGAAGTTAGACGCCATATGACTAAGTTCTAGCAATGACACCATCTACCTGGAGATAGTGTTAGATCCCACCAGACTGCCCCATCCCTTTCCACTTCAGATACCAATTCAAAGTCTAGGTTATCACCTATGCTTCTGAATGACTGACTGTGAATTGGAAGTTCTCATAACCCCCTCCTCGGGTTTGATTAATTTTGCTAGAATATATCACAGAATTTAGGGAGACAATTTATTTACTAGACTACCTGTGTACTATAAATGGATATAACTCAGAAACAGCCAGATGGTAAAGATGCCTAGGGCAAGGTATCAGGAAAGGACATGGGGCTTCTCTACCCTTCGAGAACCTCCATATGTTTACCAACCTGGAATCTTTGCCAACCCTGTCCTTTTGGTGTTTTGTGGAGACTGAATTAAGTTGGCATGGTTGATGAAATCATTGGATATTAGTGATTAATTCACCTCCAGTCCTTCTCCCCTCAGCTCCAAAATCACTGTGGACAGTGACTGCAGCCATGAAATTAAAAGACGCTTGCTCCTTGGAAGAAAAGCTATGACAAACCTAGACAATGCATTAAAAAGCAGAGACATTACTTTACCAACAAAGGTCCATCTAGTCAAAGCCATGGTTTTTCCAGTAGTCATGTGTGGATGTAAGAGTTGGACCATAAAGAAGGCTGAGCACCGAAGAACTGATGCTTTTGAATTGTGATCCTGGAGAAAACGCATGAGAGCCCCTGGACAGCAAGGAGATCAAACCAATCAATCCTAAAGGAAATCAACCTGAACATTCATTGGAAGGACAGATGCTGAAGCTAAGTCCCAGTACTTTGGGCACCTGATGTGAAGAGCTGACTCTTTGGAAAAGACCCTGCTGCTGGGAAAGATTGAGAGCATGAGGAAAAGGGGGTGAGAGAAGATGAGACAGTTGGATAGTATGATCAACTCAATGGACATGAGTTTGAGCAAACTCCAGGAGATAGTGAAGGACAGGGAATCCTGGTGTGCTGCAGTCCATGGGGTCACAAAGAGTCAGACAAGACTGAGTGACTGAACAACAACACAGGTTGGGGGATGGGACTGAAATGTCCAACTCTCTAATCGCTGTTGTTGGTTTCCTTGGGAACCAGCCCTGGTGACTAGGAGCTTCACTTAAGAAATTCCAAGGGTTTTAGAGTTCTGTGCCAAGAATGGGGACAAAGACCACATATAGTCCTTATTATAAATTGCATTAAAAATAAAATTTGAGGACTTCCCAGGGCTTCCCCTGGTGGCTCTGACAGTAAAGACTCTACCTACAAGGCAGGAGACCAGAGTTTGATCCCTGGGTCCAGAAGATCCCCTGGAGAAGGAAATAGCCACTTACTCTAGTACTCTTGCCTGGAGAATACCATGGACAGAGGAGCCTGGTGGGCTACAGTTCATGGAGTCACAAAAGAATCGGACATAACTAAGCAACTGACACACACACTGGTGGCTAAGTGGTAAAGAATCTGCCTTGTAGTGCAGGAGACATGGGTTCAGTCCCTGGTCTGGGAAGATTTCACATGCAGCCATGAGTAAGACTCAATACAGCCAAATAAATAAGTAATTTTTTAAAAAATGAACAGATATTAGCTAACAAATTTAAAAAATAAAATTTGGGATGTCCCTGGTGGTTCAGTGGTTTAGATTATGAGCTTCCACTATAGGGAGCCTGGGTTTGATCCCTGGCCTGAAAATTTGTGAATGCCATGCAGTGCAGCCAAAAAAAAAAAAAACACCAGAAGCATCAGAAAGAATAAAACATGTAGGGGTAAATTAACAAACAAAATTCAACTGAGTAAAATTGTCTTCATTCAACAATTTATGGGGGATTTCCCTGGTGGTCCAGTGGTTACTCCACACTTCCAAAGCAGGGGCCTCGGATTCAATCCCTGATTGGGGAACTAAGATCCAGTATGCTGTGGCATGGCCAAAAGGAAAAAGAAAACAAGGCATGCCTTGGGCAGCATCCCATCTAGCAGATCGAAAGGAGCTCCAGAATGCTATAAAAAGTGGAAGACTTATAGGCAGAAGGACGCGGGATTAGGCAGTTATTCTAGCAAAGAGCTGATTGTTTCAAGCCAGGTCACCTTTCTTTGGGGGACAGAAGGGAATCTATCAGATTACCTCACTACTACTGACCAGGTAGTTCTAGATTGACTGGTTTAAGATTCCATTTCTGAAAGGGGTTGAAACTGCAATTTAGATATTAAGTCTCGGTTTGGTGTTGTGAGCTTAGCACAAGTGACTCCATTTTAGGCCTGTTGTTCCCTTTTTAACAATCACAATATCACAAGAACTCACTGTCATGTACCCTGATTTATCATCTCCCAGTTATCACCTCCCAATTTGGTATGCCAATGGCCACAGGTCAGAAGATTATACAATGAGAAGTTAAGGAAGAGTTCCCTCTGATTGGGAACATAGGATTTGAGAGACAGTGATCTTTCTAGGTATGAAAAGGACAAATTCTAAAAAATTCTCCATATAATTTCTCCTTGGTAAAATTAAAATAACAATATATTTTAACTGAATATTTATTATTTCATTTATAAGAACTGAGCATATATTTACTTATTTTGAGTTTACACATGACCTCTTTCAAGACAGTCTCCCCAAATGTCTTCTTCTTGTAACTTTTCCCAATTTGCCCTCTCCCAAACACTTTCTCTGGAACCATAGTTTCTAGAACACCAAAGGCATGAACTATGGCTTCATTTTCTACACTCCATTACATTTATTGGGCTTCTCTTGTGGCCAGCTGGTAAAGAATCTGCCTGCAATGCAGGAGACCTGGGTTCAATTCCTAAGTTGGGAAGATCCCCTGGAGAAGGGAAAGGCTATCCACTTTAGTATTCTGGCATGGAGAATTCCATGGACTATATAGTCCATGGGGTCACAAAGAGTCAGACATGACAACTGAGCAACTTTCACTTTAATTATAGTTATTTGTTGATGTGATATTTTTCTCCAAAAGACTGGAAAATACCTCTAAGTCAGAAAATTTGTCTTCAGTTAAGTTCAGTCCCCCAGTCATGTCTGACTCTGAGACCCATGGTCTGCAGCACGCCAGGCCTCCCTGTCCATCACCAATTCCTGGAGCTTGCTCAAACTCATGTCCATTGAATCGGTGATGCCATCCAACCATCTCATCCTCTGTCATCCCCTTCTCCTTCCTTCAATCTTTCCCAGCATCAGGGTCTTTTCCAATGATTCAGCTCTTTACGTCAGGTGGCCAAAGTACTGGAGCTTCAGCTTCAGCATCAGTCCTTCCAATGAATATTCAGGACAGATTTCCTTTAGGATGGACTGGTTGGATCTCCTTGCAGTCCAAGGGACTCTCAAGAGTCTTCTCCAACACCACAGTTCAAAAGCATCAATTCTTTGGCGCTCAGCTTTCTTTATGGTCCAACTCTCACATCCATACATGACTACTGGAAAAACCATAGCTTTGACTATATGGACCTTTGTTGGCAAAGTAATGTTTCTGCTTTTTAATATGCTCTCTAGGTTGGTCATAACTTTTCTTCCAAGGAGCAAGCGTCTTTTAATTTCATGGCTGCAATCACCATCTGCAGTGATTTTGGAGCCCAAGAAAATAAAGTCTGTCACTGTTTCCATTGTTTCTCTATTTGCAATGAAGCGATGAGACCAGATGCCATGATCTTAGTTTTTTGAATGTTGAGTTTTAAGCCAACTTTTTCACTCTTCTCTTTCACTTTCATCAAGAGGCTCTTTAGTTCTTCTTTGCTTTCTGCCATAAGGGTGATATCATCTGCAATCTGAGGTTACTGATATTTCTACCAGCAATCTTGATTCCAGCTTGTGCTTCCTCCAGCCCAGCATTTCTCATGATGTACTCTGCATACAAGTTAAATAAGCAGGGTGCCAATATACAGCCTTGATGTACTCCTTTCCCAATTTGGAACCAGTCTCTTGTTCCATGTCCAGTTCTAACTGTTGCTTCTTGACCTGCATGGAGATTTCCCAGGAGGCAGGTAATTCCCAGCAAGGGACATAGATGTAAGCTGTTGGAAACTGGTAGCTCCAGTAACTCAGGAGCAGATACATTGCTCTGAAGAGGGGATCTTGGTGGCATCACAGTATTCACTACATATGTTCTGTACCATTGCTGTAATCTTAGTGAGTCACTCCATATGAAATTCTTCCTAATTTACCTATCCATTCATTCTCTTCTACCTGTCTAGTCAGGAATGGTGTTTTCCTCTCCTGTCTAGGAAGGATCCTGTACACCATTTATCAACCCACTGGATCTGTAGCAAACCTACTTTGCTGGCTTTCTAGAGAAGGGATTTTTTTTTTCCAAAAAAAAAAAAATCTATTTGTGATTGTTTCAACCTAACGGTTTGGGAAAGTGAGCTCTCTCAGCCTGTGTATGAGGATTCACTTACAGCATCATTGAGCTGATCTAGCATGAAGGAAAGTCACAATACATTTATTTAAGAGTAAATATAGAGCATATATTCTGTTTGAAATGGACTTTAGGGAAACGAAATTAGAGATAACTTTTTACTGGTTTAGAGAACTGACTCCCTAAATGTTTTTATTCCTATTATTAATTGACTTTTGACTGCAGACAAGAAAAAGATGATGAGCCAATTTTAATGAGACTCTTTCTTCTGATAGAAAGGTTATCACTACTGAGATGACTGCCTTGGTAGAGATGATCCAGTGAGGAACTGACCACTGGATAGCAGCATTGGTGTTTAGAAATGGGGGCTAGCAAAGAAAGGGAGGGATGTGAAAGGACTGATCCTGGTCACCAGCTGAAGTTGCTGAGATGCGGTACTATAGGCATCCAGCTCAGGTCATATCCTGAGACCCAACTCTTCCTCTGGGTTGTTCCAAAAATAGTCCTGGTGAGTGTAGGTGAGTCATGTTCCAGGAGGAGCACTAACCCGCTGCTGCTGCTGCTGCTACTAAGTCGCTTCAGTCGTGTCCAACTCTGTGTGACCCCATAGACGGCAGCCCACCAGGCTCCGCCGTCCCTGGGATTCTCCAGGCAAGAACACTGGAGTGGGTTGCCATTTCCTTCTCCAATGCATGAAAGTGAAAAGTGAAAGGGAAGTCGCTCAGTCGTGTCTGACTCTTCGCGACCCCATGGACTGCAGCCCACCAGGCTCCTCCGTCCATGGGATTTTCCAGGCAAGAGCACTGGAGTGGGGTGCCATCCATCCCCAGATACACAGCTGTCAAGTTGGAGAATTGTGAAACAATGAGTACATTCTGCCCTGGGATCAGGGGTAAAAGGGCGGGGTGATTGGCAACTGGGATCTCTTCATTCTTTGTCTTTTGCACTTCATTGATAATTTTTCCCCTCTTTAGGTGTCTTGTTATAAAAAGGCTCAATTTTGTTGTTCATTGTGGTTATGATAGGAAAAGTAAGCATAGGCTACCTTTAGTTCTTTCAGCAGGCTCAGAAAGCATTCTGACACCCTCATTATTAGGATGCTGGCCAATACCGAGGGACATGCTAAGTGAAGCTTAGGTGGGAAGCAAAGTAGATTATAGGGGAAATTTTAGATTATAAGGAACCCCTTTCTCATTGAGAACCACCAAAACACAAGGTAAAAGTAAATCAAGGGCCTACACAGAAGTGAAAATTAACATTATTTAAATATAGGACTTTTAATACAAATTTGTCTGAAAGTGATTCTGAAAATTCATGCCAGGAGAGGACATATGTATACCTATGGCTGATCCATGTTGGTGTATGGCAGAAACCAACACAGTATTGTAATTATCCTTCAATTAAAAATAAATTTTTAAAAATTCATGCTGGGTTTCAGGCATAAAGCTAACTGAACCAGAGACCTGCCCTTCTCCCAGAGGGGTGGGTTGCACCGGAGCTCAGTTTCCCATGGGACTTCCTTCTCTCACAGGACTCTCACGTCTCTTCAGCCTCAGAGTCCCAGACAATGCCTCTAAGCAGCTGGCACCCCAAATCCAGATTTCCTGGCACCCAGCCGCCTATCACCAATGTTTCCTCATAGGGTTGCTCTACGAGGACACGGAGCCAGTGATCCTGTCAACAGAATCCAGGCTGGCTCTTCAGGTTCGACAAGGGTTCCCTCTCACTCAGGCACAATTAGCCACTGCTGGCCCGACCCACCACCTGCAGAAACCAACACTGAGCCACATTATGGCACCGTTTCTCAAGGAGACCAGCCAGCCACTTGAGCAAATTGATTGCTTTGGATCCCTTCCACATGGGGTGTGTGTGTATGACTGTGGGGCAGAAATTCATTCTTTCCAGAACTGATTCATACTCTCATTATGAGTTTGCCTTTCCTAGTCACAGTTCCCCCAGCAGCACCACCATTCAGGAGTTTACAAAACGGTCACCTATTGATGTGGTCTCCCACACCATATTGCTTAAAAGCAATGGAACCATGTTAACTGCAAAGAAGTTGCACCTGACCATCAGAATCACTGGTCTCATCACATACCTTAGACAGCCTAATGAAATGGCCCATTAAAGGCCCAACTAACATTTTAGCTTTTAGACCATACTCTGTACAGTTAGAGTGACTGGGTGAGAGGGAGCCCTTGTTGGTACCATGAATTGCCTCTATTCTTATCACCCTAAGTGACCTTGGGTGAGACCAGAAGTGCTGCCAGCTGAGCCCAACCCAAATTGCAAATCTATTGCATAATGAGCAAATAAAATGGTTATTATTCTAGGCTATTATGTTTTAGAGTGCTTTGGTTACGTGGCAATAGTTTATTAATTCAACAAATTAAGCCAAAACTATCTTAAATGGTACACATCTCTGAAACAACCGAAGAGGATATATTACAAATTCTACCACATTCTTTTTTTAATTAGTTTTTATTAGAGTATAGTTGCTTTACAGTGTTGTGTTGCATTCTGATGTGCAGCAAAGTGAATCAGTTATACATATACATATATCCACTCTGGTTTCTTTTATTATTTATTTTTATTTTTGGCTAGGCTGGGTCTTTGTTACTATGTGTGAGCTTTTTCAAGTTGCAGCAAGCAGAGGCTACTCTCTAGTTGTGGTGTGTGGACTTCTTATTGCAGTGGCTTCTCCTGTTGTAGAGCATGGGCTCTAGAAGGCTGGCTCAGTAGTTGTAGCACACAGGCTTATTTGCTCTGTGGCATGTGAGATCTTACCAGTTCAGTTCAGTCACTCAGTCATGTCCAACTCTTTGCAACCCCATGGACTGCAGTACGCCAGGCCCCCCTG
Source organism: Aepyceros melampus (assembly GCA_006408695.1). Lineage (NCBI taxonomy): Eukaryota > Metazoa > Chordata > Mammalia > Artiodactyla > Bovidae > Aepyceros > Aepyceros melampus. The sequence continues at coordinate 114,356 of SJXQ01003242.1, forward strand.
TCCATCACCAACTCCCAGAGTTTAGTCAAACTCATGTCCATTGAGTTGGTGATGCCATCCAACTATCTCATCCTCTGTCATCCCTTTCTCCTCCTGCCTTCAATCTTTCCAAACATTAGGGTCTTTCCCAATGAGTCAATTCTTCGCATCAGGTGGCCAAAGTATTGGAGCTTCAGCTTCAGCATCAGTCCTTCCAATGAATATTCAGGACAGATTTCCTTTAGGAGGGACTGGCTGGATCTCCATGCAGTCCAAGGGACTCTCAAGAGTCTTCTCCAACACCACAGTTCAAAAGAATCAATTCTTTAGTGCTCAGCTTTCTTTATAGTCCAACTCTCACATCCATACATGACCAATGAAAAAAACATAGCTTTGACTATATGGACCTTTGTTGGCAAAGTAATGTCTCTGCTTTTAATATGCTATCTAGGTTGGTCATAACTTTTCTTCCAAGGACCAAGCGTCTTTTAATTTCATGGCTGCAATCACCATCTGCAGTGATTTTGAAGCCCAAGAAAATAAAGTCTGTCACTGTTTCCACTGTTTCCCCATCTATTTGCCATGAAGTGATGGGACCAGATGCCATGATCATAGTTTTCTGAATGTTGAGTTTTAAGCCAACTTTTTCACTCTTCTTTTCACTTTCATCAAGAAGCTCTTTAGTTCTTCCTCACTTTCTGCCATAAGGGTGGTGTCATCTGCATATCTGAGGTTATTGATACTTCGCCTGGCAACCTTGATTCCAGCTTGTGCTTCATCCAGCCCGGCATTTCTCATGATGTACCCTACACATAAGTTGAATAAGCAGGGTGACAATACACAGCCTTGACATACTCCTTTCCCAATTTGGAACCAGTCTGTTGTTCCCTGTCCAGTTCTAACTGTTGCTTCTAGTAAAGTTGTGGGATCTTCCCAGACCAGGGATCAAACCTGTGTCCCCCGCATTGACAGGCAGATTCTTAACCATAGACCACCAGAGAAATGCCTATCCACTCCTTTTTAGATTTCATTCCCATTTAGGTCACTACAGAGCACTGAGTAGAGTTCCCCGTGCTATACAGTAGGTTCTCATTCTCTGCTTAGTCACTTAGTTGTGTCCAAGGGATTTCTTTGGAAGGAATGATGCTGAAGCTAAAGCTCCAGTACTTTGGCCACCTCATGCGAAGTGTTGACTCTTTGGAAAAGACTCTGATGCTGGGAGGGATTGGGGGCAGGAGGAGAAGGGGATGACCGAGGATGAGATGGCTGGATGGTGTCACTGACTCCATGGGCATGGGTCTGAGTGAACTCCGGGAGTTGGTGATGGACAGGGAGGCCTGGTGTGCTGCGATTCATGGGGTCGCAAAGAGTCAGACACAACTGAGCGACTGAACTGAACCCTTTGTGAGCCTATGGACTGTAGCCTGCCAGGCTCCTCTGTCCATGGGATTTTCCAGGCAAGAATGCTGTAGTGGATTGTCATTCTTTCTCCGGGGGATCTTCCTGACTCAGAAATTGAACCCAAGTCTCCTCTATTGCAGGCAGATTCTTTATCATCTGAGCCATCAGAGAATAGTTACCTATTTTATACAGAGTAGTCCATATTTGTCAATCTCAGTCTCCCAATTCATTCTGCTTCCCCTCTTGGTAACCATACATTTGTTTTCTATATCTGTGACCTATTCCTGCTCTGCAAATAAGTTCACTTGTACCATTTTTCTAGCTTCCACATACAAGCAATCTTATGGTATTTGTTTTTCTTCCCCTGACTTACTTCATTCTGTATGACAATCTCTAGGAATACCCACATTTCTGCAAATGGCACTATTTCTTTCATTCTTATGGCTGAGTAATACTCCATTGTATATATATACCACATTTTTATCCATTCCTCTGTCGATGGACATTTAGGTTGCTTCCTGCTTCTGCTGCTGCTAAATTGCTTCAGTGGTGTCCGACTCTTTGCAACCATGTGGACCATAGCCCACCAGGGTCCTCTGAACATGGGATTCTCCAGGCAAAAATACTGGAGTGGGCTGCCATGCCCTTCTCCAGGTTAGGTTGCTTCCATGTCCTGGCTATTGTAAATAGTGCTACAATGAACACTGGGGAGAGAGCTTCTAGGCCCTTCCCTAAAGGCTCATCAAGAGGTGGCAAAACTGGTTCTGTGACTAGGTATAACTTAAACACTTCCTGTAGCTTAAATGAGAGAAGACTAGAAGGGAAATTTTTATTAGTTATCACCTTTGAGAGTGTTGTAGATTTTCTCTCCCATTGGGGAAGGCAAAGCTAAGTGAGGGGACTTCTGAGAGCTGAGCAAGAGTGTCTTCAAGATGTATCATTGTCCAGCTGCTTGGTTACTGAACTGTAGCTGTTAATACCTATAGGTCCAATCTAGAGAGAATTTTAGGGAGAGTCAACCACGTATCTTTGGGGTTTGGAGACCTGTGGCAACATAGACAATACTGCCTGCTTCTTGCCAGAAGAATTCTGAAGGCTGCAAGCTTGCTGAGCAGCAGTGACAAGGTACCACGTCTGTTGTTCAGCATGGCCAGGATATGTGAGTTTCTCACAGATCTAGTGACTTTCACAGAAAGCAAAAAAGGTTGAGCCTCTTGCTTGTGCTCTGCCAGTGGATGAGGGGATACCGGAAGTAAGACATTGTGGGTATTCTACAGGAAGCAGGAAGTGAGAAATTAGAAAGCTTGATTCATATCAAAGAACCGAGTCACAAGGAAGGTGCTGAAGAATCATACTCACCCCCTGAGAGAGCCAGCATCTGAATGCCTGTCACATAAAAAATTGACAGCCTAGAGAGGACTTAAAATAGCATCAGAAAGTAAAAGAGACAAGGGGCTGAGGAGAGAGAGGCCAAATAGAAGAAAGAGCATCATTTATGTCCTAGGATGTGCTATCACATCTTCTCAATGGGAGCCTAAGAACCCCCAAATGAAACAGAGAAAGAGCTAATTTTAGACATCTGTCATATCCAGAGAAGACAAAGCTATCCTATGATTGTACCTGTAAAGCGATAATTTACCATCTTTATTGCCACTCTCTTTCCTAGAAAAGGCTGTGGTTAGCAAAACAAGGGGAGAAATAGAAGCCTAAGGAGCAGAAAGATAAGGCTTATACCTACTTCTTTGACTTTAAGCTCCCCACTGAGGGTGGGACCGAACTGGAGAGAGAAGAAACAATTTTAAATCAAGGTCTGAGTTTTGATCATTTTATGGAGCTGCTGGTTGTGTTCCCAACCTTTTTTCTAAAGTCATAAGACTGCTTAGAATAAGACCCCATTTTCCAGTCTACCCTGCATGTAGATAACATGGTTAAGTGATGGTAATAACCCATGGTAGTGGCCTTAAAGGAAATGGGGAGGCCTTCCTTTTCCTAATGTCTAGAATGTCATGTGGTGCTCAGCCATACTGGACCAAATATACCAGGATGGCAGTCTAGGGATGGTGAAGAAACAGGATAGATAGAAGGAAACTAACTCTTACTCAGGGCTTCCCAGATGGTGCTACTGCTAAAGAACCCACCTGCCAATGCAGGAGACGTAATAGATCCCTGGGTTTGACCCCTGGGTCGAGAAGATCCCCTGGAAGAGGGCAGGGCAACCCACTTCAGTATTCTTGCCTGGAAAATTCCATGGACAGAGGAGCCTGGTGGGCCCAAGTCCATAGAGTCGCAAGGAGTTGGACACGACTGAAGTGACTTAGCATGAGCTCTTGCTTACTTTTGTGGGACAGACCTGCTGTATTAGTCCACTTATGACAAGTAAAAAACAAAAGCCTCAGTGCTGTACTACAATACAGGTTTATTGCTCACTCATGGTTTTGTGATTTGGCTGAGGCAGTTCTGTTTGGTATGAATCCTTAAACTTGAAGCAGGTTTGCTAAAAATGTTTTAACACACTAGTTCCCACTATGTGTGGGTGTGACCTGACTGAATGGCCCCCTTTCTGACCACACCCAGCTTCCAAAATAAGTGGTTCTCAACACTGCAGCTGCTCTGCTTCAGAACGTGGATCAGGTTCAGCTTTGCACTATGTGCCTCATTCTCATTCCCAGGCTGCAAGGATTCTAGAAGCTCTCAGGACAGTGGCTCCTTCCCATAGCAGCAGTTGGAAGCAGTTTGCCGTTTTCCCACTTGCAGACACAGCATCTCAAGCCTCCCTCAGAGATTCCAGCATCAGGAGATGCTGCTTCCAGCTCAAGAGGTTTCAGCTCCACAATGCCCCTGGTCTAAATATCCAAGTTATAATGACTGGAATAATCCTAACCGGTTTCCTTGATTCCACCAGCTCTAGGCATAGGAGCTGCTTCACGCAGTTGCCACGTCAACAATATATTAAAAGAGTTCTCTTGCCTTTTCAGTCATCTAATGATCAATTCTTTAAATTCTCTCCGTGAAAATATTCGGGATGGTTTGTTTCCTGACATCTCCCCGACTAATTCACTGGACTAAATCCCATGACTGTGAGACACCCTTCAAGAATTTTCTCGCCTGTAGTATCTGTCTCTCCTCATTTTTATCATAGAATTCACTGTGCTGAACTATCATAGTTTTTTTTCTTGCCCGACTCCATCCTAGGCCAACAAATCCATGAGGTCAGAGCACATGTGTCCTCAGTGACTGGCACATAGGAAAAACTATGAAAAACACTTGAGTTTGAATGAATGACTAAAGAGCGAGGAAAAATAAAACAGGAACAAAAGCAGCTGTTTTAGTATGAGATTTGGAAGCTCCTGTAGCGCCCAAATGAAAGAGAAAGTTAGATGGTGCCGTGGGAAACAGGAGGACTGTGGTTGCACACAGCAAGGGAACCGAGAACAGGATAAAGGGGCAGCTGGGGCTTTTTGCAAAGAATACTCGGTGACAGGGAGAGTAGGGAGAGGAAAGGGTTGGAGGATTCCCAGACCCTCCAAATCGTGCAGGTTGTTTGAGCTCTCGAGGGATGACCAAGCCTTAAGTGATGTCGCTCACTTCGCCTCCGGGTCCCGCCCAGTCCTTGCCCGGGTTTCAGTTTAGGTTACTCCGCCCCCTCCGTCTCTGCCCCGCGCCTCCGGAGGAAACAGGTAAAACACGGAGAACCGGGTACTAGTTCAGGAGTTGTTTTGGGCATGCGTCCTCGTCGTTCCGCGCGCAGGCGCAGTACCTTTCGTCGGGTGCTGCCGGTTTCCGATTTGGGGTAGCCTTTGAAGTCAGTTCGGGCTATCCTCATTGACCGCCTTTCCCATGGGTCCCCGCCCTCCCGTGTGTGTGGGGGAAGCCTCGCGAGATCGCCATCGGCCGTCCCCGGCGGCGCCATCTTTGTGCCTGGCGAGCGACGGCGCTCAACGCGAGCCCTGAAGCTGGAGGTTCGCTTGCCAAGCTCTCGCCGAGACCGGATCCAGGAAATACGAGGCGGGCCTCGGTGGGAGGGACGCACTGAAGGAGGAGGGAGGGAAGGGGGCGGCGGCGGCTTTCACCGGACTCGGGCCCCGCTCGGCGCGCACCCAAGGGGGGTCGGGCGGAGAAGCGGCGCCGAGCCCGGACCCCCCGCGGGAGCTGGCGACTGGTGTGAGGGCGAAGCGGCGGCAGCGGCGAACAGGGAGCAGCGGCTGCGGGTGAGTGTCCGCGAGGAGGCCCGGCACCTGCCCGAGCCGGGGCGTCGGGAGTGGCCCCGGGGTCGTCTCGGTGACCCCGCTCCCGGGCGGTGGGCGTGTGCTGCTCTGCAGGTGTCCCGGGGACTCGTCTCGGCCTGAGGCTGCGGCGGACTCGGAGCCTGCAGGGCTGCCGGAGGTCTGCGCAGGGCCTGGCGCGCCCGCCCGGGACGCCCCGGGAGGCCGAGAAGAGAGGGAGTGGCCGGGGGCCTGGGTTGGCCTTCGCCCCCCAGCAGAGGGGATGATGTCCTTCCTCGCCGGCACCCTGGGCATTGCAAATAGTGAACCTCTGTGTACTGGCTTCAAGCCCCCCAAAAGCGTTTGAGAATGAAGACTAACAAGGTTGGGGTTGTTGAGGGTGTTGAGAGAACCTGGGGAAGACTAGTAGCGATAGGAGTTAACTGTTCGAAAAGACGTTTGCCAATGATTGTTGGCAGGTGTGGAGTAAGGCGAACATACTGTCGACGTTCTTCTTCCGAGGTCCAAAGCAGAGTTATTCCCAGTTGGAGTTCTATAGTTCAGTGCTGTGTGGCAGCTCATTAAAGTGCCTAAATAAACTCAGGACTTGGGGGGGTGGTGGATGGGGGACAAGGTAGGTTAAAAAGTAAGTTGCATGTAAAATCAAAAGTTCATACTGTTGATGCAAAGCATTTTTTGTCCTTACTGAAACGTAATTTATTTTAAATTGCTTAAGAAAACTTGTCACCTTTGGTCCAGACACGGCTTGTCAATTCCATGAGTTCCTCAGTGACATTTGTCAATCAGACAATAATTTTGGCTTGTCATGCATTCTGGTTTGTAAAAGAACAAGAATGAATGGGAAAGAAGAACTACTTGACAAACTTCGTTTCTTTTACGCACTTTTTCCTTTTGGAACAATAAGGGGATTTAGTTTATGTCTTTGCTTTGCAGATATTTTGCAATAATATACCAGAACATTTGTAAGAAGAAAGAAACATTTCTGTTAAGAAAGGGCTTTTGAGAGGAGAGTTTAATGTTTCACAGTATTCACTTTTAAAGGCATCATCCTAGCTTTTAAAAGCAGTACCATAGGCATCACCCCTGGTAAGGTTTTTTTTTTTTAACGAACCTAAAATTTTTTTATTGGAGTATAGATGATTTACAGTGTTGTGTTAGCCATGGTAGTTTTGTGATGGTATCTTTTATGAATACCTGAAGAATGCAAACATATATACATACATAATTTTAAATGCCTCCATGATAGGAAGTGTTTGAATTTTAGCACGTTCCCCCTTACAGCTTTCTCAATCAACGGACTTTAGTGAAGGTAAATATTACATACGTGATTTTTATCTTTACATTTGACAGGACTTAATAATCTGTGTTCTGTCACTCTGAATTTTCTTCCACATGTTTCTTTGACACTGTCAACACACTCTGTACAGTTTGTATTGGAGCAAAGGGAGCAAACATTGAGTACTCAGACACTGGGCTTTGTGGGTTATGTATGTTTGCATTTAATCCTCGTAGCTACTGTGTGCTAAAGGTAATAATATTATCTTTGTTTTACAGATAAGGACACTAACCTCCAGTATTCTTCAGTAACTTTCCTGAGTAGGTCATATAGCTGGTAAATTGTGGAGCTAGAACTCAAACTGATGTGTGTCTGATTCTAGAATATGTGCTTTTTCTACTGTACTCTGCATAAGTATATGTGCTGACTAATACACATTTTGGGAAAATGGAAATTTTTATTACAAAGAAATCTTTCAGTTCTGTTGGTAATCTTGAAAGCAGTCAGTGTCCTTGGTTGAAAATTATCTATTTTTTTTCCTTTTCATATGTGTCAATTTTCTAGCCAGGATAACATTTTAGCACAAGCCTGCTGATTAGTGAGAATTCCTAGTAGCCGGTAGTGACCTATCTGAAATTCAAATGTTTTCAGTAACTTTGCGTTCAGTTTCAGCATGCCAAAGATACTTCAGAAATCAAATATCTTGTTTATTCTGGTCCTGAGTAGTTTTTGAAATTATATGACTAAAATAAAATATAAACTATTTATAAGGATTTGAATTTGCTTTATCATAACTTGGAGGTTTACGCACACATATCCACCCACCTACTCACCCAACCACCTACCTTCTCCAGCAAGTGAGGTACTTGATAGCAGATGCTGTTTTTCTTCTCTTTAGTTTAGTACAGAGTTTTGGACTGAGTTTGTATTTTGCAGAAAAATACAGCAGCTGTTCTGGGATCCAGCATAATCTTTAACGGGGCTAGGGAGTGAAAGACCATGTTGGTGAAACAGTAGAAACATCTTCCCAGTGTGTGGCCCATTGTTCACTTTTGTCCCCCACTGGTCTGTGCTCTTGCATGTTTGTCATGATGCTGAACTTGCCTACCTGACCGTTATCTCTGCTCAAGAGAGTTCAACTGGAAGAGTAGCCACTGAAAGCTGAAATTAATATAAAGAAAACAAATGCTAAGTGCTGGCACTCATCTTCTAGCAGGTCATTTGATTAAGTTTACCTGTCAAATTAATTAACCCAGGCTGGAAGTTCTGGAAACATAGGCATAAGAGGGTAGAGGAAAAAGAAGTCCTGTGCTCCTCAGCAACTGTTCATGTTTTTGGAGTTTGGAGCTTTGCTTGTAATATAATATCTTGAAGTCTTCATGGGTCATATTTGGTAATGGTTGAGCAAGTTTTTCTTAATAGGTACACTCCCAAGAATGGGTTAAATAATTCCTTATTTGTGAAGGTTAATTACTCATGATATTTGGGCTACTGGGCCAAAAAAGTCAATAAATGATAATGTAAGTGAGTGCTCACCAAGTAAATAAAAAAGACTTTCTGAAATGATTGATATTGCCACTGTATTAAAAAAAAGATACCAGGAAATTGTCTCATATGTATTTAGAAGTTTAGCTTTATACCTTCTTCATAATTAAGCCTCAGTTTATTACCATGACCACAAATATTCATGTCGGGAAGTGAAATGGTCCTGATGAAATATTTGAAACTGTCAAAATGAATTCTAAATATTTAAGAACATATATGATACTTTGATTCACTGGCAGTTCTGTTAATTTATATGTCTGACCCTCCAATATCTTACTTACCCCCTGCTTCAAATTTCTGTCCTTACTTTCCTTCCTCTCTTTCTGACCCTGTTTTTGTTGGTACCTGGAGCTTTCCCTTAGTTCTCAGTTGACACTGAGGTCCTCGGAGAATGGATGATGACAAAGAAGGCAACAAAACTCTTCTAGGTCCACTCCCCTTCTCCAGATCCATGTGCTCTATGAGGTCAAGAGGGACCCGCTCAAGACCCCTTAACTCACTGCATTCTTGCACAAGAGTAGCCAGAAAGAGGGAGACTTTGTCAAGACTCTTCCTGTGGTTTCTTTCTTCTCCTGCTCTCTCCTAAGCGTTAAGGGGGAAAGCTTGTAACGGCCCATCTGCTGTGGGAGTAGCCACTGTTCCCTCATTGTCTTCTGCAGTCCAGCCCAACCCTCACAGGCTTTGCCTTGCTCCTTTTAGCTGCCATCCCACCTTTCTTCCTTTACTCCCAAGTAGATGTTGCCTTCTCATCCCAGGATCTCCTTCCACCACAGCATTGTCTTTTTGTCTTTCTAACTCTGAAGCCTAGTACACTGTCCACTGCCCTCTTTTATACCTTTCCTCCTGCTTGGCCTTGATCATGGAAGCCTACGCCTGTGGTTCTAGGGGAGCTGACTCAGTTAAGAGGAGGGAAGAATTCTTTTCTACTTCAAAGGTTTAGTGGGGCGAGGATATTCTTTTATTCTTGATTGCTAAATGAGTTTTCTGATAGAAACATTGCTCATGAAGGTTCAGTATTTTCTTATACTTCTGTATCCTTATGGTTGTTTAAGCTTTAGTAGACTGTCTTGGAAGCTTGGCACATTGGATCTTTGTTTCCTGAGAAGGCAAGTTCGAGGCTCAGGTAGATGACTGAAAAAACCAACTTGCGCTCCAGAAGTTGTTTGGAGTAGTGTGCTTTTTGTTACTCAGTGGAATGGTAGGGAGCAGATGTTTAGCTATCCAAAATTACATGTTAGGGGAGTCAGGTGGCTCTCTTCAGAGATAAGCTGATAGTCTTTTTAGATGGTCAGTGGAGAATTTCTGAATTTAGACACGTGTTTTGAAATATAATTGAAGTTCAGTCTATCCAGGATTAATGTCTGTCCTTGGAGCAGATGTTACAGTGTTGTGGAAAGAACAGAATTTTTCGTATCATGAAAGAATATCTTGTTCCCACTATTTCTTGCTGCTGTTCTGAAACTTTTCAAGGGTATTGGAACTATTGCAGTTATTTTACCCAAGTTTCTTTACTTAGTGATAAACACGGACAGTGTGTTTTAAGTTTACCAGTTTATCGTTGATGTTGCATGCTGTTACCACCGTTTGTATTGTTCAAACAAGGAGTTTGATAAAAGCAAAGCAAAATACGTTTAAATTTTGTTATCCCTAAATGTGTTCAGTCTTAGCTTGTTTTAAGAACGTGTTGCTAATAAGTGCTTCCCTGATAGCTCAGTTGGTAAAGAATCTGCTTTCAATGCAGGAGACCCCAGTTCGATTCCTGGGTTGGGAAGATCCACTGGAGAAGGGATGGGCCACCCACTGCAGTATTCTTGGGTTTCCCTTGTGGCTCAGCTGGTAAAGAATCTACCTGCAATGTGGGAGACCTGGGTTTGATCCCTGGGTTGGGAAGATCCCCTGGAGAAGGGAACGGCTACCCACTCCAGTATTCTGGCCTGGAGAATTCCATGGACTGTATAGTCCATGGGGTTGCAAAGAGTCAGACACGACTTTCACTTATTCCTACTAAAAGGCAAGATGGGCCCTGCTTTTTTGTCTCCAAGCCACTCATTTAAAAAATGAATTAGAGTTAAGTGCCCTTTGTTGAAGGTGGTGAAGAATCCACCGACCAGTGCTGGAGACACAGGAGACACCGGTTTGATCCCTGGGTGGGAAAGATCCCCTGGAGGAGGGCATGGCAGCCCACTCCAGGATTCTTGCTTGGAGAGTCCCATGGTCAGAGGAGCCTGGCAGGCTACAGCCCATGGGGTCACAAAGAGTTGTACATGACTGAGCCACCAAGCACATTCTCATGCCCTTTGTTTAAGAGTTTACCAAGTTATTTAATTGCACACAGATTGCAGTGGTTAAAATATAATCTCTAGGGGTAAAACGCTCAGATATTCAAATCTTACTTTTCACACGAACTAGCTCTGTGATCTTGGGCAAGTTGCTAATCTCTGACCTGTTTCCTTATTTTTGAAATTGGGATAATGTAATATCCACCTCACAGGACTTTTATGAAGGTTAAATGAGCCAGAGGATGTGTAGTATTTAGAACATGCCTGGCAGTGGTAAATGCTCAAAAAGAGTTAGTTCTGTATTACTTTATCATCATTATTATTACTGCTGCTATTACTACTTTAACTACCTTCTGATATGATTCCCCTTCTGTTCTGTGGGTTTGTGTGTATGTGTAAGATATATTTGTTTATTCTGTAATAGTTTTTTAATGGAAAACTTGGGGGCAGTGGCAGGGAGAACAGTATATTCAATGTTGGATACGTCCGAAATCAGCCACAATGCAGAAAATCCATAAAATATTAAACTAATTTTTTCCAATAACACTGTTTCTATTATGTCAAATAAAAGGAACTGTGCCACTTTGACATTATGAGCAAAACTGGGTTATTTGAGTAACCACAGAGTCTTTATTAAAATTTGTGTAAGTATAAGGCCAGAGTCTATGTAGACAGAGCCTTAATTTCTAAATGGTTCTCAATAAGTATTACTTTTTGAAAATCGGCACCGATTTCCCACAGAAATAATGTCCCATATGGCCTTCAGATTCCCAGGCCAGCCCAACATATCTGAATTTGAGGACTGATAGTACTATAAAAACGAACTTCTATGTATAACAATGTCTCAACAAGAATATGCACTGAGTTCATCGGGTACAGAGAGATTATGAACACAATCTTGAAGATGGTGTGTTGGGGTCACATTCGTTCACAGTTCTAGCAAGGACTCCCAAGCCTTGGGCAGAGAGCTTGCTTTTGTCGTGGAAGCTAAGCACAGGGTAAGTAGTGGGACCTGGTCTCTAGAAGGGAGGAGGTTTTTCTTGGCTTGCCTCCTCAAACAGCTGTGTAGTGTAGTTGTTGTTCAGTCACTAAGTTGTGTCTGAATCTTTGTGACCCCATGGATTGCAGCATGCCTAGTGGTTGCCGTCAAATTTCTGTTCTGTCACGGAACCTCTATGTAAAATGTAGATGTAAGTACTGCTTACTTTACAGGGTTTGGGGCAGTGTTAAATGTGTTAATAAATATAAAGCAATTAAAACAGCACCTGGCCCATTGGCCCATTAGTGAGTGCATAAGAAATGTTGTGTATGTGTGTATTATTAAGCTTTGGCTGTTCATTGCACATATCTGTTGTAGTCAAATAGGATTATTCTCCTCTTTTTCCACTGAGAAATACTTTCATAGCTTTTCATTTTCATCCCTGCCTAAAATAAGCATCTTTTTTTTGAGGCTTTTCTGAGTTTATTTTATAATATTGAAGCATTGGAGAAATAGGTGACTCTGTAAAGAGTCCCTTCTGTGTGTATCTCCTCATCCCCGTTTTAGGCCTTGTAGGGATGTGGAGATGCATTGCCTGAAAATACTGGCTCTGGATCAGAATTGAGGTATAAATTTTTTGACTTCTGGTAGTTCTTGCTAAGTCATTTTTTTAAAAATAGGCAAAAATAGAACAAAGTTCCCATATGCTCTTCATCCAGGTGTATGTAGCAATGGTACGTTTGTCAAAACTAAGACTCTAACGTTGGTATATTATTATTAGCTAAACTGAGATTTATTTGATTTCACAAGTTTTCCCACTAATGTCCTATTCTGTTTTGGATCCATTTGAGTGTACCGTGTTGCATTTAGTTCCTAGGTCATTTTTAATCTTTAGGGGATAAGTTTCTGTGGCCATAAAACCATTTTCTGATTTAATCTTTCTGCAGGTCCTCAAAAGGTCAGGTGTTTTCCCTGGGGAATGTCTAGTTCAGGGATTCATCTTGGCAGTGAACTTTATAGTTTGAAATAAAAGAAGAGTCCTATGATAGAGGAAAGAATGCTGTGGTGTTAGGGTGGAAACTAAAGCATTTTTGTAATTTAGAAATATGTTGGACTAAATGGGTTATTTCATGTACTGTTTGTTTGCTTCCGATGGGTTTAGCTTCAGAATGACAAGACATCTTTTAAAATCGTTAAAGATATATAAAAGACATACTTATATTGGATATTGAAGCTAAGTGGAATGAATTGTAGAAAGTAGTTGTAATTCTGGTTAAGAAATTAATGTTAAGTTTGTACAATAACTTGTTGCTAATTTAGCACATTCGTTTATTTCTATGTATTGACCTCAGTGTGAGGTCATGATTGATCATTATTTTGTCTTTTTCAGGAGTACTGTATGCTATAGGTGCCATTGTCATTCTAAATTATCACTTATGCCTTACATTTGATGTCACAGTCATCATTTAGTGTAAACAGAAAGTTATCTGTTAGGTTGCACGTCATGAACTTTACTTTAGAAAGTCTTATCTTTTCTGCCCCAGAAATAGTATTTGGCTATTAGTCATGGATGGCAAACAAATTAATTTTGTGTTGGTAACATTTGGATGAAAATGTTTTCATTGAATGTGGTATGTATTAAGGGACCCTGCCAATAAACAAACCCTTGGTGGGTTGAAGTGCCCTAGAACTTATGGAAAACTGGGAGAGGGGAGAACTTAAATAGCTTCAGTTGTTTCTACTTATCTAGAGCTGCTTATGACCTTGGGCAAATCACCCAGTTTCAAAGGAACTTAGTTTCTTTGTTTGCGAATTTAGGAGATTTGACTAGATGTGTCAGTCTATTCATTTCTAAGATTTGAAAGAACCTCTTATTTAATGAAAAGCTATATTGCACAGGGAACTATATTCAGTATCCTGTGATAAACCATAATGGAGAAAAATGTGAAAAAGAATGTATATATAACTGAATCACTTTGCTGTCCTGCAGAAATTAAGACAACATTGTAAATCAACTTACTTGAGTAAAATAAACTAAAACCCTTATAAGATCATGTTGCTTGTCTTGCAGCTTTATGAATCAGCATTAGTCACTAATCTAGATATAAGTCAATTTATCTTTTGAGGTTTGAATAATTACAAACCACTGTTACTGTAAGTTTAAGAATCTCCAGTTGGTTTGAGAGCTCTAGCAGTGGCAACCCACTCCAGTACTCTTGCCTGGAAAATCCCTTGGATGGGGAGCCTGGTGGGCTGCAGTCCATGGGGTCGCTAAGAGTCGGACACAACTGAGCAACTTCACTTTACTTTTCACTTTGATGCATTGGAAAAGGAAATGGCAACCCACTCCAGTATCCTTGCCTGGAGAATCTCAGGGACGGGGGAGCCTGGTGGGCTGCTGTCTATGGGGTTGCACAGAGTCGGACACGACTGAAGTGACTTAGCAGCAGCAGCAATATTTTTTGGTAATTAGCATATTGTATGATACCTTCTTTTTAAAATTTTTGTTATTTAATTTCTGTGCTTTGCCCTGAAAGCAGTGGACTTCAAACTTTTTTGCTCTCATATCCTCTTCAATTTTAAAAATTAGGTACCCCTTTTTGTACCCTTTTGGTCACTTATTGCCCTCTAACCATTTCCCTGACTTTTAACATCAGAGATTTTTTTTTTTTTTGCCTATTTTGTATTTTACATAAATAGAATCCTACTGTAGTCTCTTGTGTAGCATTAGAATATAGATAAACCTCAAATTATGAATTTGAGATTTATCTACATTGTGTATAATTCTCATTACAGTATATTTCATTGTGTGAATATATCTATATCCATCAACTACTGTTGATGGGTATGTAGGTAGGTCTCAGTTTTTGACTTTGGAGTAGGCAAAATTTCTTAAACAGGAGTTTTTCAATGATACATATTTGTTTTATAGTTGTGACTAGAGAATGAGAAAACTGGCTTGGAATCTGACAATTTTGCAACCATTAATATATGTTTTACTTTATAAATCTTAAAGTGTCAATATTTATAACTAGATCTAGGTGTTGTGCTTTTATAACTGTTTTCAGTAGAATTCCTTCAGAAATGCGTCATGTACTTCCTTGCTTATTTTGACTTGCTGATTTGTAGAAGTTCTTTACGATATGCTAGAAATGAGCTCTCCCTGTGTATGTATACCATAGTTTGCCTCCCTCACTCCTTGATGGACACTTAGATTGTTTCCATATTTTCACCATTATAAATAATGCTGCAGTGAACATGGGGTGCATATAACTTTCCAAATTAGTGGTTTTGTTTTCTTCAGATAAATACCCCAACAGAATTGCTGTACTGTATGTTAGTTTTATTTTTAATATTTTTGAGAAACCTCCCTACTGTTTTTCATAGTGGCTGCACCAATTTACATTACCACCAACAGTGCACAAGCATTCACTTTTCTCTACATCCTTGCCAGCATTTGTTATTTTTTGCCTTTTTAATAATAGTCATTCTGATAGATGTGAGATGGTCTATCATTGTGGTTTTGATTTACATTTCCCTGATGATTAGTGATGTTAAGCAGCTTTTCATGTACCTTTTGGCCATCTGTGTGTCTTCTTTGGAATAATGTCTATTCATATCTTCTGCCAATTTTTTAATCAGATTTTTTTCCATGCTATTGAGTTATGTGAGTTCTTTGTCTATTTTGAATATTAGTCCTTTATCAGATACGTGATTTGAAAATATTTTTTCCCATTCATGTGGATGTATGGCAAAACCAATACAATATTGTAAAGTAAAAAAAATAATAAATAAATGATAAATGGTTTAAAAAAAAAAACATTTTCTCCCATTCTATAGATTGCTTTTTTATTTCTTAATGGTTTCTTTCTCTGTGTAGAAGCATTTTTGTTTTGAAGTAATCCTACTTGTTTTTTTGCTTTTGATGTCAGGTCCAAAAATAATTACCAAGACCTATGTCAAGGAGTTTACTGCCTATGTTTTCTTCTAGGACTTTTATGGTTTAGAGTATTATGTTCAAGTCATTAATCCATTTTGAATTAATTTTTATGCATAGTGTAATATAATGGTCCATTTATTGTTTTGCATGTGACTGTCCAGTTTTCTCAACACCATTTATTGAAGAGACTGTGTTATTTTCCCAATATATATTTTTGGCTTTTGTGTTGTAATGGACTCTATCTGTTCCATTGATCTATATGTCTGTATTTATGCCAACTCCATACTGTTTTGATTAGTATAGCTTTGTAATATAGTTTGAAACCAGGAAGCATGATGCTTCCACATTTTTATTTCTCATGATTGCATTGATTACTGGAGGTCTTTGGTGACTGCATATACACTTTAGAATTGTTTGTTCTCTTTTTGTGAAAAATACCATTGAAATTTTGATAGGAATTTCACTGAATCTGCGGATTGCTTTAGGTAGTATGAACATTTTAACAATATTAATTCTCCCAATTCATGGGCATGTACTATCTTTTTTTCTGTCTTCAGTTTCTTTCAACAGTGTCTTGTAGTTTTCAGTATATACATCTTTAACCTCCTTCATTAGATTTATTCCTTGGTAGTTTATTCTTTTTGATGTGGTTGTAAATGAGATTGTCTTTATTTCTCTGTGCTGTGCTGTACTGTACTTAGTTGCTCAGTCATGTCCGACTCTTTGTGACCCCATGGACTATAATATAGCCCACTAGGCTTCTTCGTCCATGGGGATTTTCCAGGCAAGAATACTGGAGTGGATTGCCATGCCCTCCTCCAGGGGATCTTCCTGACTCAGGGATCTAACTCAGGTCTTCTGCATTGCAGGTGAATTCTTTACTGACTGAGCCATCATTTTATTAGTATAAGAAAAGTTTTTTCTGTATTGATTTTGTATCTTTTAGTTTTATTGAATTCGTTTATTGGTTGTAACAGTTTTTTGATGGAGTCTTAAGAGTTTTCTATATATGATACCATGTCATCTGCAAATATTGATAGTTCTTCTTTGTTTCCAGTTTGAATGCTTTTTATTTCTCGCCTAATTTTTTTGGCTAGGTCTTCCAGTGCTAGGAAGAAAATGGCAGAAATGGAGAAGGAAATGGCACCTCATTCCAGTACTCTTGCCTGGAAAATCCCATGGACAGAGAAGCCTGGTAGACTACAGTCCATGGGATCACAAAGAGTCAGACATGACTGAGTGACTTCACTTCACTTCCAATGTTACATTGAATAAAAGTGATGAGAGTGGACATTTTTAGCTTGTTCCTGAACATAGAGGAAAAACTTTCAGCTTTATACTTTTGAATATGATGTTAGCAGTAGACTGTACATATATCTTTCCACTCCCTCTGTACACACTTTCTTGAGAATTTTAATCATGAATGAATGTTGAATTTTGTCAAATGTTTTTTCTGCATCTATTGAGATGATCATATGGTTTTTATCCTTTATCTTGCTAATGTAGTACATCGTATTGACTGGTTTGCAGGTATTGCACCATCCTTGTCTTCCTGGAATAAACCCTTTGATTATAATATATGGTTCTTTTAATGTACTGTTGATTTTCATTTGCTAATATTTTGTTGAGAATTTTTCCTCTATGTTCATCAAGGATATTGGACTGTAGTTTTCTTTGTTTTGGTATCCTTGTCTAGTTTCAGTATCAGCCCAATTCTGGCCTTTTAAAATGAGTTTGGAAGTGTCCTCTTCTGGTTTTTGTTGTTATCGTTGTTGTTTTTTCTCTCTTCTGTTTTTTGGGAAGAGTTTGGGAGGGATTTGTATTAATTCTTTGAATGTTCGGTAGACTTCACCAATGGAGCTCTCAGATCCTGGACTCTTTGTTGGGAGATTTTTTGGTTGCTGATTCAGTCTCCCTAATAGTAATTGATCTATTCACATTTTCTGTTTCTTCATGATTCACTCTTAGAAGATTGTGTGTTTGTAGGAATGTGTTCATTTCTTTCACATTGTCCCCTTTATTGGTATTTAATTGTTCATTGTGGTCTCTCATGATCCTTTGTATTTCTGTGGTATCCCTTGTAAAGGCTTGTCAGTTTTGTCTACTTTTTCAAAGAACCACCTGTTAGTTTCATTGATACTTTTCTATTGTCATTTTGGTCTCTATTTCATTCATTTCCACTCTGATCTTTGTTATTTCCTTCATTCTACTAACTTTGGACTTCTTTTTTTCTTCTTCTAGTTCCTTGAAGTGTAATGTTCTGTTGTTTATTTGCATCTTTATTGTTTCTTCAGGTAGGCCTTTGTTACTATGAACTTCCCTCTTAGAACTACTTTGTTGAACCTCATAATTTGGTGTATTTTATTTTCATTTGTCTCAAGGTATTTTCAGTGTGTGTGTTAGTTGCTCAATCATGTCTGACTCTTTGCATCCCCATGGCCTGTAGCCCACCGTGCTCTTCTGTCCATGGAATTCTCTAGGCAAGAATACTGGAATTGGTAGCCTTTCCCTTCTCCAGGGGATCTTCTCAACCCAGGGATTGAACCTAGGTCTCTTGCATTGCAGGCAGATTCTTTATCATCTGAGCCACCAGGGATTAGTTGACCTATTAGTTGTTTAGTAACATGTTGTTTAATCTCACATGTTAGTGAATTTTTCAGTTTTCCACTTGTGATTGATTTCTGATTTATACCATGTTTGGGAAAGATGCTTGATATGGGTTTATTTCTTTGTAAAACTGTTTGGTAAGTTACATTTTTTAATGGCTGAGTTATACTCCATTGTATATATGTACCACATCTTCTTTACCCAGTCCTCTGTTGATGGACATTTAGATTGCTTCCATGTCATAGTTATTGATAATGACAGTGCTGCAGTAAACAGTGGGATGTATGTATCCTCTCAGACCATGTTTTTCTCCAGATATATGCCCAAGAGTGGGAACGCAGGGTCATATGGCTTTATTTTTGGTTTAAGGAATGTCCATACTGTTCTCCATGGTAGCTGTACCAATTTATATTCCCACTAACAGTGTTGGAGGGTTCCTTTTTCTCCACACCCTCTCCAGCATTCATTTGTAGACCTTTTCATGATAGCAGTTCTGAGTGGTGTGAAGTGATACCTCATTGTAGTTGTGATTTGCATTTGACACCACTGTTATGGCAGAAAGTGAAGAGGAACTAAAAAGCCTCTTGATGAAAATGAAAGAGGAGAGTGAAAAAGTTGGCTTAAAGCTCAACATTCAGAAAACTAAGATCATGGCATCTGGTCCCATCACTTCATGGGAAATAGATGGGGAAACAGTGGAAACAGTGTCAGATTTTATTTTGGGGGGCTCCAAAATCACTGCAGACGGTGACTGCAGCCATGAAATTAAAAGACACTTGCTCCTTGGAAGAAAAGTTATGACCACCTAGATAGCATGTTGAAAAGCAGAGACATTACTTTGCCAACAAAGGTCCGTCTAGTCAAGGCTATGGTTTTTCTTGTGGTCATGTATGGATGTGAGAGTTGGACAGTGAAGAAGGCTGAGCACCAAAGAATTGATGCTTTTGAACTGTGGTGTTGGAGAAGACTCTTGAGAGTCCCTTGGACTGCAAGGAGATCCAACCAATCCATTCTGAAGGAGATCAGCCCTGGGTGTTCTCTGGAAGGAATAATGCTAAAGCTGAAACTCCAGTATTTTTGCCACCTCATGTGAAGAGTTGACTCATTGGAAAAGACTCTGATGCTGGGAGGGATTGGGGGCAGGAGGAGAAGGGGGCGACAGAGGATGAATTGGCTGGATGGCATCACTGACTCAATGGACATGAGTTTGGGTGAACTCCAGGAGATGGAGATGGACAGGGAGGCCTGGCATGCTGCAATCCATGGGATCACAAAGAGTCGGACACGACTGAGCGACTGAACTGCACGGAATAATTAGTAATGTTGAGCATCTTTTCATGTTTCTCTTGGTCATCTGTGTGTCTTCTTTGGAGAAATGTCTATTTAGATCTTCCACTCATGTTGCAGTTGAATTTTTTTTTTTTTTGGTATTGAGCTACATGAGCTGTTTGTAGATTTGGAGATTTATCCCTTGTTGGTCACATAGTTTGCAAATATTTTCTGCCATTCTGTGAGTTGTCTTTTCATTTTGTTTATGGTTGCCTTTGCAAAGGCTTTTGAGTATAATTAAGTCCCATTTGTTTATTTTTGTGTTTATTTCCATTACTCTAGTAGATCGAGAAAGATACTGCTGTGATTTATGTTAAAGAGTGTTCTTCATATGGTTTCCTCTTAAGAGTTTTATAGTATCAGGTCTTATATTTAGGTCTTTGATTCATTTTGAGTTTATTATTGTAAATGGTATTAAAGAATGTTCCAGTTTATTATTTTTATTCATTTATTCATTGACAGTTTATGGCTCTGTTGGGTCTTTGTCACATATGGATTTCTCTAATTGGTGTGAGCAAGGGCTACTCTTCATTGCTGTGTGTGGGCTTCTCATTGCAGTAGCTTCTCTTGTGGAGCACAGACTCTAGGTGTGCAGGCTTCATTATGTGCAGCTCATGGGATCTAGAGTGCGGGCTTAGTAGTTGTGATGCATGGGCCTAGTTGCCTTGAGGCATGTCGGATCTTCTTGGACCAGAGATCAAACCCATGTTGCCTGCATTGGCAGGCAGATTTGTAACCATTGGATTGCCAGGGAAGTTGCAAGAATCTTCTAATTTAATTCTTTTACATCTAGCTGTCATGTTTTCTCAGCACCACTTATTGAAGAGACCTCCATTGTATATTCTTGCCTCCTTTGTTGTAGATATTGACCATAGGTGGGTGGGTTTATTTCTGGGTTTTCTGTCTTGTTCCATTGATCCATATTTCTCTTTTTGTGCCAGTACCATAATACTGATTTGATGACTGTAGAAGGCAATGGCAGCCCACTCCAATACTCTTGCCTGGAAAATCCCATGGACGGAGGAGCCTGGTAGGCTGTAGCATGGGGTCGCTATGA
The DNA here is from genome assembly GCA_006408695.1 of Aepyceros melampus. Classification (NCBI taxonomy): domain Eukaryota; kingdom Metazoa; phylum Chordata; class Mammalia; order Artiodactyla; family Bovidae; genus Aepyceros; species Aepyceros melampus. The sequence goes on from SJXQ01003242.1 coordinate 134,971, forward strand.
GTCGCACGACTGAGCGACTTCACTTTCACTTTTCACTTTCATGCATTGGAGAAGGAAATGGCAACCCACTCCAGTGTTCTTGCCTGGAGAATCCCAGGGATGGGGGAGCCTGGTGGGCTGCCGTCTGTGGTGTCTCACAGAGTCAGACACGACTGGAGTGACTTAGCAGTAGCAGTATCAGGTTTATAGTATAGCCTGAAGTCAGGGAGCCTGATTCTTCCAGATCCGTTTTCTTTTTCAAGATTGCTTTGGTTCTTTTGTATCTTTGTACAAATTTTAAGATTTTTGTTCTAGTTCTGTGAAAAATACTATTGATAATTTGATAGGGATTGCATTGAATCTGTATATTGCTTTGGGTGGCATATTCACTTGACTATTAATTCTTCGTATCCAAGAACGCGATCTATCTATCCATCTTTCTATGTCATGTTAGATTTCATTCATCTTTGTCTTACAGTTTTAGAGTATCAGTGTTTTGCCTCCTTAGATAGGTATATCCCTAGGTGCTTTCTTCTTTTTGATGTGATGGTAAATGGGATTGTTTCCTTAATTTGTCTTTCTGGTCTTTTGTTGCTCGTCTGTAGATATGCAAGACAGCTCTGTATATAAATTCTGTATCTTGCAACTTTATTGAATTCATTGATGAGCTCTAGTAGTTTTCTGGTAGCATCTTTATGATTTTCAGGGCTTTCTGGGTGGCTCAGTGGTAAAGAATCCTCCTGCCAATGCAGGAGACTGAAGAGATGTGAGTTCAATCCCTGGGTTGGGAAGATCCCTTGGAGTAGGAAAAGGCAACCCACTCCAGTATTCTTGCCTGGAAAATTCCATGGACAGAGGAGCCTGGTGGACTATAGTCCATGGAATCGCAGAAAGTCAGACATGACTGAATATGCACGCAGGTACATGTACAGTTATCTGTAAAGAGTTATCATGTTATCTGTAAAGAGTGACAGTTTTACTTTTTTTTTTTCCAATTTGGATTCCTTTTATTTTTTCTGTGATTGCCATGGCTAGGACTTCTAAAAGTGTGTTGAATAAAAGTGCAAGAGTGGACATCCTTGTTTTGTTCATGATCTTAGAGGAAATGAGTATGATATTTGTGGTAGGTTTGTCATATATGGCCTTTATGATGTTGAAGTATGTTCCCTCTATGCCACCTTTCCAGAGTTTGTTTTTCTTTTAATCATAAATGGGTGTTGGATTTTGTCAAATGCTTTTCCAGCATCTATTGAGATGATCATTCAGTTTTTGTTCTTCAATTTGTTGATGCATTATATCACACTGATTTGTGAATATTGAAAAATCCTTGCATCCCTTGATAAATTCTTCTTGATCATGCTGTTGGATTTGATTTGAAGGTATTTTGTTGAGGATTTTTATGCCTTTGTTCTTCAGTGATACTGACATGTAATTTTCTTTCTTTTTTTTTTTGTAGTATCTTTGTCTAGTTTTGGTGTCAGGGTGATGGTGGCCTCACAGAATGGTAACCATTTACATTTAAGGTTAATTATTGATGTCTATTTTGTTAATTGCTTTGGATTCGTCTTTGTAGGTCTTTTTTCTCCCCTTCCTCTTTTGTTCTTTTGTGATTTCATGTCTACATTTAATGTTGTGTTGTATTGCTTTCTCTCCCTCTTCTTCCCCCTTATTGAAGAATGTTAGTTCCTTGACCAGGGATCAAACCCATGCTCCCTGCAGTGGGGAGCGCAGAGTCAAAATAACTGGACCGCCTTTGTGTGTGTGTGTGTGTGTGTGTGTGTGTGTGTATCTGCTGTAGAATTTTGGTTTGCAGTTCCCATGGATTCTGATATAGCAGTCTGTATATATAAACAAGATCATCTTAAGTTTCCTATTATCTGAATTTGTACTCTCCTCATGTTTGCGTTTTGATACCACATTTATGCATGGATGCTGTCCTATCTTTACTGTATGCTTTCCTTTACCAATGAGTTTGTAGTATTCTTGTTTGCAGTTGTTCCCCCACCCCTTTTTTCCCCACCTAGAGAAGTTCCTTTAGTATTTTGCAAAACTGTTCTAGTGAGGCTGAATTCTTTTAGTTTTTGCTTATCTGTAAAGCTTTTGATTTCTCCGTCAAATCTCAGTGAGAGCCTTACTGGGTACAGTATTGCTTGCAGGTTCTTCCCTTTCAGCTGTTAAATGTATCGTGCCACTCCATTCTGGTCTGCAGCTGCTGAGTCGCTTCAGTCGTGTCCAACTGTATGTGACCCCATAGGCGGCAGCCTACCAGGCTCCCCCATCCCTGGGATTCTCCAGGCAAGAACACTGGAGTGGGTTGCCATTTCCTTCTCCAATGCATGAAAGTGAAAAGGGAAAGTGAAGTTGCTCAGTTGTGTCCGACTCTTAGTGACCCCATGGACTGCAGCCCACCAGGCTCCTCCATCCATGGGATTTTCCAGGCAAGAGTACTGGAGTCTGGTGCCATTGTCTTCTCCTTCTGGTCTGCAGAGTTTCTGCTGATAAATCAACTGATAATCTTGCGGTAATCTCTTATAGCTATTTGTTGCTTTTCATTTTTTTCTTTTGTCTTTATTTTTTGTAAATCTGATTACTGCTTACCTCTGCATGCTTCACCTTAGGCTTATCCTGCCTTTAACTCTCTGTACTTCCTGAACTTGGGTAATTGTTTCCTTCCTGTGATAGGGAAGTTTTCAGCTGTTATCTCTTCAAATATTTGCTCAGGTACTTTCCCTCTGTCTTCTCCTCCTGTGACTCCTATAATGCAGTTGTTGGTACATTTAATGTTCTCCGAGAGGTCTCTTGGCTGATTTGATCAAACCTGTCAGTCCTAAAGGAAATCAACCCTAAATATTCATTGAAAGGACTAAAGCTGAAGCACCAATACTTTGGCCTCCTGATGCAAAGAGCCAACTAATTGGAAAAGATCCTGATGCTTGGAAAGATTGAGGGCAGGAGGAGAGCAGGTGACAGAGGATGAGATGGTTGGATGGCATCACCGACTCGATGGTCATGAGTTTGAGCAAGCTCTGGGAGATGGTGAAGAACACAGAATCCTGGTGTGCTGCAGTCCATGGGGTCACAAAGAGTCAGACATGACTTAGCAACTGAACAACAACACAGAGGTCTCTTAGACGGTCTTCATTTTTTTCCATTCTTTTTTCTTTATCATGTAGCAGTGATTTCCACCATTCTGTCTTCTAGATCACATATCCTTCACTTATTTTGCTGTTGGTTGCTTCTAATATATTTTTTTTAATTTCAGATATTTGTATTATTCATTTTGTGTGTATGTTCTTTAGTTCTTCTAGGTCTTTGTCAAGCATTTCTTGTATCTTCTCAATCTGTGCATCCATTCTTATTCCAAGACCTTGGATCATCTTTACTATCATGACTCCAGATTCTTTTTTGGATAGTTTGCCTGTCTCCACTTAGTTGTTGTTCTAGAGTTTTATCATTTTTCTTTTTATTTTTAAATGAAACAAAGATGAACATTTTTAATGATAAAAGGTACAATTCACAAAGAAGATAGACCTCATAAACCATCAGACCCTTATAACTAAGAAAAGTACATAAAGCAAAAATCAGAAGAAATACAAGGGAAAAGAAAAAATATATATACAATCATACTGAGATGTATTAACATTCCTTTGAAAATATTTTATCAAGTGCAGAAAAAATAAGAATCAGAGCATCTTGAATGATGTCATTAATAATTTAAATATAATAGATTTGTATTTATATCAATTTATATTAATCTTCTGTCCTACACAAATATACTTAAAATATTGTATCTCATACCTTGTTACTAGATTTCCACAGGACATTTTGAAAAACTGGCAAAAAAATAAACACTCCTAAATTTCAAAAAGTAGAATTCTTTTTCTGTGTGATTTAGTTATACATATACACATATGTTCTTTTTGAAATTATTTTCCATTGTAGGTTATTACAAGATATTGACTATAGTTCCCTAAGCCTTACAGTAAATCTTTGTTGTTTGGTGTATATCTAATTTTTAAATTAGAAATCTAGCATTCTGATAATAATTGAAACAGGTGGAATCAAAATGTCATAAATTGCTTAGCTAGGCAAAAATTAATAATTTTTCTAAAATATATAATACATATTATTCATATATGTATACAAAAGCTTTTCTACTATGCTTGATAAAGACTTGAGAAAGAAAAAGTGAAAGTCTCTCAGTCATGTCTGATTCTTTGTGACCCCATGCGCTGTAGCCCACCAGGCTCCTCTCTCCATGGAATTCTCCAGGCCAGAATACCAGAGTGGGTAGCCATTCCCTTCGCCAGGCGATCTTCCCAACCCAGGATTGAACCCTGGTCTTCCACATTGCAGGTGGATTCTTTACCAGCTGAGCCACCAGGGAAGCTCAAGAATACTGCAGTGGGTAGCCTATCCCTTCTCCAGGGGATCTTCTGACCCAGGAATTGAGTCTCCTGCATTGCAGGTGGATTCTTTACCAACTGAGCTGTCAGAGAAGCCCTAAGATGCTTGAGAAAGAACATCAAAAGAGATGGAGAAATTGGAAAACATAAACTAAGTGGAATGGAACACTGAGTATGAAATAGATAAAGTGAAACAAACTAGATAAAAGTAAAAGATCCTTATATAGTCTAGTTGTTTTTAAACATGACTGCTCACTAGAAACATATCTGGAGCTCTGGTGAAAAAAGGCAATACCTGGGCATTTGTATTTTTCAAAAAATTCCAAGATAATTCTGGTATGCATCTTGTTTTAAAAAGTGATTACAGATTTTTCTATTTAATGGTAGTTTGGTGATACAGAATTCTATTATTTTTCTGTTGACCAGTCATGATACAGTGGTTTTGAGTGAGTAATACTAACATAATCACAATAGTAAAAGATGTTTATTAGTTTTCACAATCAATAGCCAGACAATAAAAGATAATTACAACTGCAAGCCATAATAGGAACATGATTAACCTAACTATAAAATAATTACATACAATTTCAGGGGTCAGGCAGAGCAATATGCTAAGTGGAATTTCATACATATACATGTTTTCTTCTTCACAGCCAGTCTGTGTCTCTTGGTTGGTGCATTTAATCCATTTACATTTAAGGTAATTATCGATATGTATGAGACTTCCCTGGTGGCTCAGACGGTACAGTGTCTGTCTACAAAGTGGGAGACCTGGGTTCAAGCCCTCGTTTGGGAAGATCCCCTGGAGAAGGAAATGGCAATCCACTCCAGTACTATTGCCTGGAAAATCCCATGGACAGAGGAGCCTGGTAGGCTACAGTCCATGGGGTCGCAAAGAGTCGGACACGACTGAGCGACTTCACTTTCACTTTCATGAGCCTATTACCATTTTTCTTAATTGTTTTGTGTTTATTTTCTATAGGTCTTTTTCTTCTCCTCTGTTTCCTGCTTAGAGAAGTTCCTTTAGCACTTGTTGTAAAGCTGGTTTGGTGGTGCTGAATTCTCTTAACTTTTGCTTGTCTGGAAAGCTTTTGATTTCTCCATCAAATCTGAACGAGAGTCTTGATAGAGTATTCTATCATGCCATTCCCTTCTGGCTTGTAGAGTTTTCTGTTGAGAAATGAGCTGATAGCCTGATGGGAGTTCCTTTGTATGTTATTTGTCATTTTTCCCTTGCTGCTTTTAATATTTTATCTTTGTCTTCAATTTTTGTCAGTCTGATTACTATGTGTCTCAGTGTGTTCCTCTGTGGGTTTATCCTTTCTGGAACTCTCTATGCTTCCTGGACTTGGTTGTGTATATCCTTTCCCATGTTTTGGGAAGTTTTTAGCTATTATCTCTTCAGATATTTTCTCAGGTCTTTTCTCTGTCTCTTCTCCTTCTGGGAAATTGGCTGTAGGTTCATCCCTTTCATCACTTTAAATATATCATGCCATTCCCTTGTGGCTTGTAGTTTCTGTTGAGAAATCAGCTGATAGCCTGATGGGAGTTCCTTTGTATGTTGTCATTTTTCCCTTGTTGCTTTTAGTATTTTCTCAGTGTCTTTAATTTTTGTCAGTTTGATTACTGTGTGTCACAGTGTGTTCCTCCTTGTGTTTATCCTGCCTGGGACTCTCTGTGCTTCCTAGAGTTGGTAGGCTATTTCCTTTCCCACATTAGGGAAATTTCAGCTATTATCTCTTCAAATATTTTCTCAGGTCCTTTCTCTTCTCTCCTCTTTCTGGGACCTTTATAATGTGAAGGTTGGTGTGTTTAATGTTCCCCCAGAGGTCTCATAGGCTGTCTTCATTTCTTTTCATTCTTTTTTCTGTATTCTGTTCTGTGGCAGTTCTTTCCACCATTCTGTCCTCCAGGTCATTTATCCGTTCTTCTGCCTCAGTTATTCTGCTATGGATTCCTTCTAGTGCATTATTCACCTGTCTGTCTGTTCTTTAGTTCTTGCAGGTCTTTAGTAAACATGTCTTGCATCTTCTCAGTCTTTGCCTCCATTCTTTTTCTGAGATCCTGAATCATCTTCACTTATAATTTTTCTGAATTCTTTTTCTGGAAGGTTGGCTATCTCCACTTCATTTAATTATTTTTCAGGGGTTTTATCTTGTCCCTTCATCTGAGACGTAACTTTCTGCTTTTTCATGCTGATTAATTTTCTGTAATGTGGCTTTTCTTTTAGTCTCTCTGGGGCTATGGTTCTTGCTTCTTCTGTCTGCCCTCTTGACAGAGGAGGAGGCTCAGAGGCTTGTATAAGCTTCCTAATGGGAGGGACTGGTGATGGGAATAACTGGATCCTGCTCTGGTGGACAGGGCCTTGCTCAGTAAAGCTTTAATCCAATTATCTGCTGGTGGGTGGGGTTGCGCTCCCTCCTGGTAGTTTTTTTGGCCTGAGACAACCGAGCCCTATGGGCTCTATGGTCTGCTGGTTCCATTTTTGGGTTAATGGCGACCCCTAAGAGTGTTAACACCAAGGGGAGTCTTCCAGGACTGCAGCTGCCAGTTACCCCTTCCATGTGGTGAGCCTCTGTTGACCCATGCCTCCACAGGAGACCCTCCAACACTAGCAGGTAGTTTTGGCTCAGTCTCCTATGGGGTCACTGCTCCTTTCTTCTGAGTCTTGATGCATGCAAAGTTTTATATTTTCCCTCTAAGACTGGAGTCTCTGTTTCCCCCAATCCTGTGGAAGTATTATAATCAAATCTAGCTGGCCTTCAAAGTCAGATTCCCTTGGGATTCCCAGTCCCTTTGTGAGGTACCCAGGCTGGGAAGCCTGACATAGGGTTCAGAATCTTCACAACAGTGGGAGAAGTTATTTGGTATTATTTTTCTCCAGTTTGTGGGCTGCCCACCTGGTGGGAATGGGATTTAATTTGTAATCTTGATTATGCCCCTCCTACCATCTTGCTGGGGTTTCTTCTTAGTCTTTGGATGTGGGAGTATCTTTTTTTGGTGGGTTCCAGCATCTTGTCGATAGTTGTTCAATGGCTAGTTGTGATTTTGGTGCTCTCATGGGAGAAGAAGAGTGCACTTCTTTCTACTCCACCATCTTGAACCCGAAGCCTGGGGTTTTATCTTATTCCTCCATTTGGGACACGCTCATCTAGCATCTCATTTTGTCTTAATTTTCTGTGGTAGCAGTTTCTATTCTGCAGGCTGCAAAGTTGTGCTTCTTGCTTCTGCTGTCTCCTTTGGTGAATGAGACTGTCTTAGATGCTTCTGCAGGCTTCCTGGTGGGAGGGACTTGTTCCTGCCCATTGGTGGGTGCAGCTGGGTCTTGTCCCTCTGGTGGGCAGGGTCCTGTCAGGTGCTGTGCTTATCAGGCAGCTGTGGGCTCCAGAAAACTTTATAAACAGCCTGTCTGCAGATGGGTGGGGCTGTGTTCCCGCCCTGTGTTTGCCCTGAGGCATCCCAACACTGGAGCCTGTAGGTTGTTGGGTGGGGCCAGGTCTTGGTGAGAAGATGGCTACCTCCAAGAGGGCCCATGTCAATGAGTACTCTCCAGAACTACTGCCCCCAGTGTCTTTGTCTCTGCAGTGAGCCACAGCCACCCCCTGCCTCCACAGAAGGCCCTAAAATACCAGCAGGTAAGTCTAGCTCAGGCTCTTATGAGTCACTGATTTTGTGCCCTGGGTCCTGGTGTGCACAAGATCTTGTATTAACCCTCCTCTGGGAGTTTCTGTTTCTCCCAGTCTGGTGGAATTCCTACAGTCAAAGCCCTCTGGCCTTCAGAGCTAGATTCTCTGGGTGTTCTTCTCCTGTTGCCCTACTCTCAGGCTGGGGAGCCTGACTTGAGGCGCAGACCTTTCATGTCTGTTGGAGAGCTTCTGTGGTATAATTTTTCTCTAATTTGTGGCTTGTCCACTTGGCCGTTATGGGACTTGATTTTATCACGATTGCATTCCTCCTACCATCTTGTGACTTCTTTGTCTTTGGATGTAGAATATCAGTTTGGAAGGTTCCAGTGTTTGTTTTTTTTGTCAGTGGTCATTCAGCAGTTAGTTGTGATTTTGATCTTTTTATAAGAAGAGGTCAACTCTTTTTCTTCTACTCTGCAATTGTGTGTCCCTTCCCTTACTTTTCAGTCTTGATTGGTATTTTCTCTGCATGGGAATGAATAGTAAGTTGGCAGTTGTTTTTCTTTTTGTTACTTAGAGATTCCATTACACATGTTTTCAGCATCCATCTTTATTGTTGAGAATTAAGCATTGTTGCTTCTTTCAAAGTAATCATCTTTCCACCTTTGGATGCCTTAGTGGCTTTTTTTTTGTTCATTTTCAGCTAAGAACTCATTGATATTCTTAAATTTGTGGCTTGACATCTTTCATCAATTTTGGAAATTTTCAGCCATTCAAATGTTGCCTCTACCCCATACTCTCTCCTTTCCTTCTGGAATTCCAATTAACTGTATTGTATTTAGATTTTCATACCATTTCCCCGTGTTTCTTTCTGTCTTTATTCTGAGCTTTTTTCCTACCAGCCCTTCTCTGACTCACTCTCTCAGCTGTGTCCATTGGCTGTTAAACCTGTTCATTGAGTGGTTAATTTCATTTTTTGTATTTTTCAACAAAATAATTATTTGCTTCTAATGAAAATCTGGTATATCAGGTTTTATGGTTTCACATTCATTGTTGAGATTTTAAAGTTTTCATCTCCTTGAACATGTTAATTATAATATAAAGTCTTTGTTAATTCTATTATTTGGAGTCTCTGTGAGCCTCTTTTTGTTATTTTATGTTTCTGTTGCTTTTGATCTTATGTGTCTTGTTTCCCTAAGTGCCTGGTTGTCATTAATTGTTTACTGGGCACTGAAATTGGAAAAATTACTTGAGAAATCATGAGCCACAAATGATATCTTCCCTGAAGGGTTTTTTGGGGCAGGGGGGATTGGAGGTAGTGGCATCTGCTTGAGGGAATCTAGGATTACTTAGACAAATCTCTGCTCTCAAGATATTTTTGGCCTAACCAGATGACTCAGGGCCAAATTGCTTTCAGTTTATGGACTGTTTAATTTCTGGCTCACCTATATTTTTAAGCTCTCTTCAGGTTTCTAATCTGATGTTAGTAAAGGGGATTTTCCTGTTGTCCCTCTGGGCCTACCTAGCTATAAGGTACAATTTAACTTTTAGTTTCTTCTGAATTGCTGGTTTCACCTCTCTGAATTCCAGTCCTTTAATGGATCGGAAAGCACTATCCCATTCGTTCTTTGATTCTTTAAGAAAGTCATTTTTTATATTTTGTCCAGCTTTATTATTTGTCTTTAGTGGGAAGTTTGGTTCAAATTAGCTAATATCCCATAACCAAGAGAAGGAGCCTTCCTGTTGGCTCTTATGACAGAACATGATTTTGTCTTATTTTCTAGGCCAGACTCAGACCCTTGTCTTCATTAAATTTTGTTTTATGTAGCTGTAGTCACTTGGTTAACTTTGTTCATTTTATTAAAAGATTACAATCCATTTGTGTGTGTGTGATTATAAATAAGTTGTTACTTGAATACTCAGCAGAATTTTAGTCCCTTCCACCTAGGCAATTTCTACTTCTTGACAATGGACAAATTAAAGTTTCAGCTAAAAATAAGTCTCTGGAATGACAGAATGGGAAGTCCGTTTTAATTGATATTGAAATTGGGTATACAATATCAATTAAGTTTTTTTCCCTGCTTGTTGATAAGAATGGTTTTCTGGTTACCATACTGTTACCATTATGGCTTCTGTTTTAGTGTGCCCATTTGTAAATATAATATGTGTTTGTCTTGGTGAAATAGAAAAAAGGCAGTTCTTTGAGATTTTTGTTTGCTGCATTATTGAAGCTCTCAAGCATCCTCTTGGAGAAGACAATGGCAACCCACTCCAGTACTCTTACCTGGAAAATCCCATGGACGGTGGAGCCTGTTGGGCTACAATCCATGGGGTCACGAAGAGTTGGACACGACTGAGTGACTTCACTTTCACTTTTCACTTTCATGCATTGGAGAAGGAAATGGCAACGCACTCCATATTCTTGCCTTGAGAATCCCAGGAATGGGAGCCTGGTGGGCTGCCATCTATGAGGTCACACAGAGTCAGACACAACTGAAGTGACTTAGCAGCAGCAGCAGCAGCAGCAGCAAGCATCCTCTTGAATGAATATGGTGCTTTACAAATTACAGACATTTTCCTTCTGTGTAAAACTAATTTCTACAACGTCTTGTGAGGTATGGTATTAAGCAAAGGATTTGGAAACAGGGACTAACAGAAGTTAAGGAACTTGTCTGTGGCCCCACAGCTGGTGAGTGGTTTATGTCATCTGTGCCTATTACAGTGTTTTCATTTCAGCTGTTGTGGCCAATTAACACTTGCCTATAGATGTCACTGGTTTCCCAGTTGTGTCACATTGTGCTTTCTTTTTTCTGTGCACCATGTAATATAATGATCTCATGACTTGTATCTAAAGACTGAGATAATTGGAACATTATTCCTTCTATCCCATCCTCCCTGCCTCTCACCTTACTCCGTTTCTAGAATATGGTCATCCACTAGAGTTTGCCAACCCCTCTGCCCTGTTGTAAAGTTTGCTTTGTCACTAATCCTTTATCACCCTACATGTATAGTTAATCCCACTCCCTATTTACTAATGCCTCAATTTTTTCTAATTCTAAAAAAGATACCTCTTTTGTTTCCAGTGTACTTGTTGTCTTTCTTGTCACTCATGGTTAACCTCGAAGTCTCTAACCTTACTGGGTATTTTCTGTAAGCTTTCCTTTCTTTTCTAATCACTGTTTATGTGATCCTAGCCTAAACCTTACTTGTTTTGATCCTCTGAATCTTACGGAAAGCAAAGAGCTTTTATGCCTCAGAAGCTTTTCTTACCAGTAATGTCAGTGTTTCTGTATGTCTGGTGGTGCTTCTGCTTCTAAATGGTGCTCACATCTAATTTTTAGCATCCTTATAATGAAAGCCTTGAACAGTTATCTTACATTTTTGTTGTTCTTGCTCAGTCGCCAAGTTGTGTCTGACTCTTTGCAACCCCATGGACTGTAGCACACCAGGCCTCCCCGTCTCAATATCTCCCGGAGTTTGCCCAAGTTCATGTCCATTGAATCACTGATGCCATCCAACTGTGAACGTCAGATGCCCTTGTTTACTTGAAGCTTTTTCATTTACATAGTGTTCAGTTATTACTTGTTAACAGGTATGAGGATGCATCCTCCTCAAATTTAGTACTACTACATTTTCTCATGAGAACTGTTGTCACTGTAATTTTTTGTCCCTATCCAAGGATTCTTTTTTTTTTTTTAACCGTTTAATTAAATTTATTTATTTTTAATTGAGGGACAGTTATTTTACTGTGTTGGTTTCTGCCAAGCATCAACACGAATCAGTGGTTCTGGTGCTTCTGCTAAGTCACTTCAAGTCTTGGCAACTCTTTGCAACGCCAGGGGCTGTAGCCCACCAGGCTCCTCTGTCCATGGGATTCTCCAGGCAAAACACTAGAGCGAGTTGCATTTCCTTCTGCAGGGATCTTCCCAACCCAGGGATCAAACCCATGTCTCCCATATTGCAGGCAGATTCTTTAGAGTCTGTGCCACCAGGGAAGCCCTCCCTATACCTATTCAAGGTTTTCTTGGAAGTTCATTCATTGGGTTTCTTCCTCATCTCATTCACAAAACTGTCATGCTTTAAAATGTTGATAGAACTGTGATTGGTACCAGTATCTTTTTAATGTCCTCCTATTTCAGACCTTTGTACTTTTCCCTCTTCTCTTTTAATCCTGTATCTTTTCTGTTGTCTACTTTGTTTTTCTTCAGTATACTTGATTTACTTGAATCCATCTCTCCTATCTCTGAACTCTCTTTGTTATCAGGGTACAGAGTGTGTATGCTATTTTTCACCAGCTCAAGAGTAAGCTTTAAGACATGGCATGGGCAGCTTAAAAAAATAAAAAGGGCATGGGCTTCACCATTTTGCCTTATCACTTATTTATTGCAGGGCCTTGCATATAATAAGATCCAATAAATATTTAAAAGTTTGAATTTAATATAACTATAAACTATGCTTATAATTTCTAATTAATATAATTATTAACCATAATACTAGTTAATATTAACAGACTTGAAATATAATGGTTTAGTCTCTTTAAGGATTTATCATCTCTGGACTGCCTTAAGAATCCTTTCAGTAGTTTTATATTTTTAGCTTCTTTTTATGTGATCTCTCTACAAAAGGATGAAAATCATCAGCTTTTAAGTATTATTTTGAATACATTGTTTTTTTCCTTCCTTAAAGGACTTTGTAGTGATCTTCAATTGATCATTTTCTTTTTAAATTTTTATTTGGAACATTTTGAAATGTACAGGAAAAAAAGTTCAATCTATGCTGCATTCATCAACATTTCACCATGGTTGTGTCATAGTCCCATTACCACTCTTTTTTGCTGAGAATTTATGGCATATCCAAGACATTATTTCATCCTTAGGTAACATGTATGTAAAACAACACATTTTCGTACATGACTGCAATGTGTTGCATATATAACACACTTTATAGTGATTCCTTAATTATATATATATATATATAATACTTCTTAATCCATGTTCAGGTCTTCCCTGTAGCTCAAAGGGTTAAGAGTTCTCCTGCAGTGTAGGAGATCACTCCTGGGTCAGGAAGATCCTCTGGAGAAGGGAATGGCAATCCACTCCAGTATTCTTGCCTGGAAAATCCCATGGATAGAGGAGCCTGGCGGGCTACAGTCCGTGGGCTTGCAAAGAGTCGGACGTGACTGAGTGACTAACACTACTACTGCTCTATCAACACTACTAATCCATGTTCAAGTGTTCATAGTTATCTTAAAAAAATTTCTTTTTGTACAAAGTTTGTTGAGAAGGTTGAGGTGTTGACAGCCTGATCCCTTGACGAAGCCCCAATTTTCACCTAATGCTTCTACGATTCATTATCTGAAATTGCATGGTGGTGGTGGTTGCTGTTTAGTTGCTAACTCCTGGCTGACTCTTTGCGACCCCATGGACAGTAAGTAGCTCACCAGGCTCCTCTGTCCATGAGATTTTCCTGGCAAGAATACTGGAATGTGTTGCCATTTTCTTCTCCAGGGGATCTGCCTGATCCAGGGTTCAAACCCTAGTCTCCTGCTTGGCAGGTGGATTCTTTACTGCTGAGCCACCACAGAAGGAAGCCCTACAATTGTATGGATTAGTTATTAAATTAAAAATTGCAAAATAGTGTTGTAAATTGGTCACTTCTGCCATTATTAGCTGAAACTTTTATCTCAAAGAACTTTTTACTCATTCACTTAAACTAGTTGGTTAACCTAAAATATCTCGGTAGTTCTTAAGTTGTTAATATCCTCTGTGGGGAAAGAAGACTGCTTTCTTTTTTAGCCAAGACTTTATTTCACTAAGACTTATAATAAAGTACTTTTCTTCCTTCCTGAGGAAGTTAAAAGTTATTCTTGAATGGAAGATTAATGATTTTGTGGATTGGATTATTGGGAGGGCCTCCCAGTCCTGAGTGAGCAGTCACAATTCTCTTAAGTATAGTGGGATGTGGGGGATGGGGAGACAAAGGAGAAAAAGCCCCCAAACATACCCTCTTCACTGTTGGGTCTTGCACTGAGGGTGTGGTGCTCACTTGAGGTATGGAAATTTTTAAACATTCTTTTACTTTCCCAGAGAATAAATTAGACTCAATGTAGAGTCTGTATAGACTCATATAGAGTCATTTAAAGATCTCTGGCCTTTAAACTGTCTTAGCACAGTTTTGTAATCAAACAAATCAAAATTTAATAATTAGTATATCATGCGTTGCTGCAAGGACCTCTGCTGGTCTGCCAGGGATGAAGCAGAAACCTCAGAAAACCTTTGGCCATTCCTTCAGTTGTTGTGAGCTGTGCCTTAGGCACTAGAGGTGACTGACTGGGAAGGGGATTGGAGTGGCTCAGGCAGTCAGATGAACATTTTGTTACTGATTGAATATAAGCATCATTCATTGAAATTTCAAGTAGTAAATAAGTACAAATGGCTGCTTTCCTTTTTCTTGATCTTTTATTTGTATACTGTATCACTTGCTTATGTAGCCTTCCTTAAGTCTTCATGGTTTGAATCATACCTCTTCAGTCTTTCATTTGTTTAGGACAGTGTCTTCAACATTTTCTTTATTTTTTTTTATCCTGAATTGTTGTTGCATGTCAAAGTGGATAAAGTGTTTTAGTTGAAGTTTCACCAGTTCAAACACTGAAGATAAGGAATGTATTATCTGTGTTTGTGTATTTTTGTAATCACATTAGAGCAGAAAAGTTTTTTGAAAACTAATCTGTATTGCTCTCAACATATTTGTTTACTCCATCTCCTTGCCCCCATCCCTTTTGTACATTTAATAACAAGGATGAAAAAATAAAAGTATATGTCCAGATAGGTTCATATGTTAAAAATTAGGCCCTAAATCAGGACTCAAAGCAAATTATTTGTCCATTTGCTATTAGAAACTTCATCAACAAGTGAAAGAGTAACTTAGCCATTGATTTTGAATAAAGAGGACTAATCCTACCTGTGAAATTAAAGACGCTTGCTCCTTGGAAGAAAAGCTATGACCAGCCTAGACAGCATATTAAAAGGCAGAGACATTACTTTGCCTACAAAGGTCCATCTAGTCAAAGCTCTGGTTTTTCCAGTAGTTGTGTATGGATGTGAGAGTTGGACTATAAAGAAAGCTGAGCGCAGAAGAATTGATGCTTTTGAACTGTGGTGCTGGAGAAGACTCTTGAGAGTCCCTTGGACTGGAGATCCAGTCATTCCATCCTGAAGGAAATCAGTCCTGAATATGCTTTGGAAGGACTGATACTAAGGATGAAACGCCAGTACTTTGGCCACCTGATGTGAAGAGCTGACTCATTGGAAAAGACCCTGATGCTGGGAAAGATTGAGGGCAGGAGGAGAAGGGGACGACAGAGGATGAGAAGGTTGTATGGCATCACTGACTGAATGGACGTTGAGTTTGAGTAAACTCCGGGAGCTGGTGATGGACAGGGAGGCCTGGCGTTCTGCAGTCCATGGGGTCGCAAAGAGTTGGACACGACTGAGCAACTGAACTGAACTGAATCCTACCCAAGTCCCAGAACCCCAATGGTTTGAGCTGGTAAGATTTAAAAGACATTTTGCCCCAAGAAATAACTGAGTGTGTGCACCTGTGCTTATCTTCCAACTTGCTGGGTTTTATTGTAATATTTCTAGTCTCAGATACATGTTCAATAAATGAGTTGTATAGATGAAAAGTCTAGTATTATGGAAAAAATAAGGGTATAATTTTAAAATGGTATAGCCTTATTCCATTAGTACATCTATATCAAGAAAGACTATATAACAATATGACAGAAAGCGAAGAGGAACTTAAGGGCCTCTTGAAGGTGAAAGAGGAGAGTGAAAAAACTGGCTTAAAACTCAACACTCAAAAAACGAAGATAATGGCATCCAGTCCCATCACTTCATGGCAAATAAAAGGGGAAAAAATGGAAGTAGTGACAGATAAAAAATTGCTCCTTGGAACAAAAGCTATGACAAACATAGTGTATTAAAAAATAGAATATCACTTTGCCAATAAAGATCTGTATAGTCAAAGCTATGGTTTTTCCAGTAGTCATGTATGGATGTGAGAGTTGGACCATAAAAAAGGCTGATCATTGAAGAATTGATACTTTCGAACTGTGGTGTTGGAGAAGACTCTTGAGAGTCCCTTGGACTGCAAGGAGGTCAAACCAGTGAGTCCTAAAGGACATCAACTCCGAATGTTCATTGGAAGCACTGATGCTGAAGCTGAAGCTCCAATATTTTGCCCACCTGATTCAAAGAGCTGACTCATTAGAAAAGACCCTGATGCTAGGAAAGCTTGAAGGCAGGACAAGGGGATGACTGAGGATGAGATGGTTGGATGGCATCACTGACTCAACGCACATGAATTTGAGCAAGCTCAGGAAGATGATGAAGGGAAGCCTGATGTGCTGCAGTCCATGGGGTTGCAGAGTTGGACACGACTGAGTGACTAAACAACAACAGTATAACAGTGTCAGCTTTGATGTCTATGGATAGTTTATTTTTTTTCCTTATGATAATGTTCCTATTATTCTTAACATCTGTTTTCTAATATAACATGTGGGTGTGTGTTGTGAATTAAACACTGGAGAGGTTGTGAGACCTGTTTTGTAGTCTTAGCTTTCTAGCAAATTTTTAAATCCCTCTAGCCTTCAGTTGTCTTCATGTGTAAAACAAGAGCATTGTATGGAGGTTGGGTTCAACTCTTGACATACTGGGCTAGACGATCCTTTGTTGACAGGGTTTGTCCTATTTACTGTAGAATGATGAGCAATATCCCTGGCCTGTGCCCACCACATCCCAACAGCAACCTTCCCCAGTATGGCAAACAGAAATGTCTCCAGACATTGCCAAATGTGCCTTGTGAGGCAAAACTCATCCCCAGTTGAGAAACACTATGTTAGATGATGTGTAGATTTCTTTCCAGCTTTATGATTCTATGGTTTTTATTTTTAAAAAATCCTGCTTTTTGCAACTTAGTTTAAATGTCGTCATCTCCATGAAGCTTTGCCCACCNGACAACTCATGTTTCTTTAAGAAAGGCAGGAGTCTCCTAAAGTGTTTGTGGGAGCTACACAAAACAAATTGAAGTTGCTTTTGCGAAAAACAAAGTCTCATGAAAATTCAAAATAGAATTGTTCCAACTGTCATATCCAAATGTGTTTCAGATGAATGCCCTTTGTTAATTAGAAAGGTGCCATCTATTCAGATAATAGAGAAAAAGGTAGTAAATAATTTTCTTACAGAACCTAGAATATCTCATCATCATTCATAGTCTAAGTCAATATTTCTCAAAGCAGCCTGTAATAAGAAATACATTTTAATCTTGATCTAGTACACACATACCAGTTTTTTGAGTCAGTATTTACTGAACTAAGTGAGAGGCCAAGTCCAACTCTTTACGACCCCATGGACTGTAGCCTGCCAGACTCCTCTGTCCATGGGATTCTCCAGGTGAGAACACTGGATTGGGTTGCCATTTCCTTCTCCAGGAGATCTTCCTGACACAGGGATCAAATCTGGGAAGCCCCAAGTTTGAAGCACTCTGATATTTTCTATTATATTTTCTAATTTAAATATTTCTGATACTTTATATTTAATAAATATATTAAATTTATTATACACTTTACTGTCACAGCCAACCATTTGTAAAACACTGTTCAAAGTAAACTCTTGAAGTAATAAAATGTCAAGATGATTTGCCTCTTGTATACTTTACCAGTAGGTTGTCCTATGTCTTTTTATTTTTTTTAATTGATTTTTATTTTTTAGTTTGTTTTGCTTTATAATACTGTATTCGTTTTGCTATATATTGACATGAATCAGCCACGAGTGTACATGAACTCCCAATCCCGACCCCCAGACGCTGGAACACCTCAACCAAAGCAAATTAGATTTGCACTTATTTGGAACTTTATACATTTATTTATTTAGTGTGCACAAGGCACTGTAGGTCAAAGAACATGTTTGGTTCTCTTTCTCAAAAGTAGGTTGTCCTATGTCTTTTTATTTTTTTTAATTGATTTTTATTTTTTAGTTTGTTTTGCTTTATAATACTGTATTCGTTTTGCTATATATTGACATGAATCAGCCACGAGTGTACATGAACTCCCAATCCCGACCCCCAGACGCTGGAACACCTCAACCAAAGCAAATTAGATTTGCACTTATTTGGAACTTTATACATTTATTTATTTAGTGTGCACAAGGCACTGTAGGTCAAAGAACATGTTTGGTTCTCTTTCTCAAGGTTTACAGTTAGAAAACCTAGAGGAAAATAAAAAGTTGACAAACATTATTTCAAGTGCTCAATATGGTAACAAACACACAATAGCTTTTATAGTTATTTAGGAAGGAGAGAAAACTGTTCTGATTACAGTCGATGGGGATAAGGTTAACATGAATGTAGGGTGGATTTTTGTCATGTCAGAGATCTGAAAAAGCTATTTCACGTGGTAGAAAACAGCCTTCATGTAGGTACAAGCACTTCTTGCTCATACTTGAAGTTTTCAGGTACTATTTAAGATAAAGTAACTGAGAAGTTAAAAAAAATTTTAACATAGTAAAACACTGAAAAAAATACATTATAAACAGGAAATGTTATTTTAGCTCTGCTGTGGTTATAAGGAGTTTGAGTCAGTAGATTAATTGGAAGTTTATATGCATGATGGCTCTGATATGTAATACAAGCCAGTATTTGCCCTAAAATGATAAGGTTAACGTTGAATTATTAGATTTACTAAGAATGAATATAGTTTCTAAATGACGGAAAGAGAGAATGCTCATCTGTGAAAATCAGCCAGTAAGATCACCATTGTATATAAAAATTGTTCTTCATGGAGCAGAAATGGATTATACAGTAGCATTGTTTAAAAGTTATATACTGTTTTGCCTGTGCAATTGAAAATTTTGTACATGCTTGATAGGCCTGGGCTTCATCCTTTCTACTCTTTACTCAAGGTGGTAAATCACAACCAGGTGTGTTACATAAGCCTTATGAGAAAACAGGCAGTGGACTTTTTGTCATTCTGAACTGCTCTATTCTGTGGGATAATGTAGAATTTATTGTAGAAGATATTTGTGACCTAAAGGAAGAGTCTGATTGTGATGATACTTGGGAAAGAACCACTTGCCCCAAAAGTGTGGTCTAGTACCCTGCCTGCTTAAGTCACTGTATTGAGTTAGAAGTTAATAAAAGGACAACTTACCTCATTTTGTCAGATTTCCAGTCTACTGAAAAGAATGTGCTTTGAGAGCTGGAGCTGTGAATAAGAGTCCTATGCCACGGCTCATAAACCATTTTGAGGTAATTTAAAATCCAAAGTTTATTTTTTAGAACAGTTTTAATTTTTCAGAAAAATTGAAAAGTTAATAGTTCCTTTATACCCTGCACTCGATTTCCTTTGTTACTAATAACTTACAGTAACATGGTATACTTGTTAGAATTAGTTAACCAATATTAAAACTTATTAACTAAAATTTCTATTTTATGCAAATTTCCTTAGTTTCTAACCTAATGTATTTTTTCTTTTTCAGGATCCCACCAGGGTACCCTATTTCAGTTATCGTCATGTCTTTTTAGGCTCCTCTTGGCTGTGACAGTTTCTCAGACTTTGCTTGTTTTGATGACCTTGTCAGTTTTGAAGATAATTGATCAGGTATTTTGTAGTATGTCCCTCAGTTAGGATTTATCTGATGTTTTTCTCATGGTTAGACTGGGGTTATTATGGGTTTGGGGGAGGAAGACCATCGAGGTAAAGTACCATTCTCATTACGTTATATAAAGGGCACAGTGCTATTATCATGGTTTATCACTGTTAATGTTTCCTCTGTAACCTGGCTAAGAATATGTTTATCAAGTTTCTCTGCTCTAAAGTTAACTTTTTTTTTTTTGGAAAAACTCTGTTCCATGCTGTGTTGTTTGGAAATAAGTCACTAAGTGTGGTCCTGTCTTAGTCCTAAGGAGTAGGAAATTTGCTCTGTCTTCTTGAGGGTGTTCTATATAAATTACTGGGAATTCTACATGGGAGATTTATTTATTTATTTATTCAGTCATTTGTTTATCAGTTTGGGCTTATGGATATTTCTTTTCTATGGTGGGTCATAATCCAATACCACCTTATTTATTTTGTTGCTCAAATTTTTTATGTTTTGGCCATTAGGAACTCTCTTGGTTGGCTCCTGTTTCACTCTGGCATGCCCTCATCTTTATGTGTTTCTTGGTTTTTCTTTGTGTTTTTTGTTTTTGGAACATGTCCTTACTTTCTGGTACTAAAAGACCAGGTTTCTTTTATTAGAGAATGCTATTGGAAATGAAGATCTAGGTGCTCGGTGTGCATGTGGCTACTAGAGTTTTCCTCTTTCTAGGCCCTTTCAGCTGAAATCCTATGTATATGTTGCCTGTATATTTATGCATATCTATAAGTATTTCTATGTATTCATTTCTCTCTCTCTCTCTTTCTCTCTCTCTCTCTCTGTGTAGGTAAACATGAGTTCATATTGATGTCTCCAAGTCTAATCCATTACCACATAGGTCATTCTAGCCTCCTCCCCTTACTTTTCTGCAACCTCCCACTCCAACAGTGAGAAATCTGGCTCCCACCAGTCACCATCCATTTACTTAATTGTTTAATCCCATTGTGCATGCATAGTTGTGTATCAGTTTTGTTAACCTGTACCCCTGTGGCAGCTTGATCAGCTGGAATACAATACTCATGTACAGTTCCTTTTGTCTTTAGGCTTTACAGACTACTCCAAAGTTATTTAGATGGGCAGCTTTCCCCCATCTCCTGCAGTGATAACTGTTTCGTATACTAGTAATACAGTTAGATTTTATCATATGGTCTCCATTCCTTCATGGAACTCCCTGACTTTCTAAAAGATTTTTAAAAATTTGTATAGTTTAAGGTTGGTTCTTGTGTTAAAAAGTTCTATGGGTTTTGACAAGTGCCTAATGTCATATACCTCCCATTACAGTGTGATGCAGAATTACCTCACTGTCCTAAAAATCTCTTATATTCACCTATGAGCTCTCCTATCCTCCCAAGAAACCTCTGGCAACTGTTGGTCTTTTTACTGTCTTCTGTTGTTTTGCCTTTTCTAGAATGTTCTACAAATATTTTGGAAGTCACTTTATAAAGGAAATCTTTGATTTCTCTAACCAAGATACCATTTTCTCCCTACCACCAACTCATTCTTAATTGAACAAAATATTTCTAATAAGTAAGAATCAAGGCTTTCCCATTTCTTTTGTCCATTACCACTATATAAGGTCATTAAGCTTTATTTATCTTTTAATATCCTACCTCTTTGTTACCAGCCTCAGAATTGGGAGGAAATACCAAGTACCTTTATTTTTATTTCTGTTGGGGAGATTGGTGGGGGAAGGCAGGCAAGTGGCATGTATGGTATATCCTGTATAGGTGGCAGCTGGCAAATAGATACTCATTGGGAGGGACGTTAAGCTTCAATTTAACCTGAATATGCTTCTGTTTCTTTACGGGGATTTATATTTAACTTGAAAATAGCTTTGATGAATCTTTGAATATGAATATTACTTTGGTCTGTTGTCTCTGGAGAATATAACAATCTGAGATAGATGCAGTGCAGTGCACATGTGACTCTGTCAACAGTTTCTAATATGAATGAAAATCCCATAGGATGAGGGGAAATAATAACTATCCTATTCCTATTTCTCACTTGTATTTTGGTGGCATCCTTACAGGTATATGTATGAAAAATCCTCTTAGGCTTCCACTGAAAGATTATCTTAAAAGTTCTCTCACGATAAGGCTAACTTTTTTTCAAACCTGGAAAGTGCTCACCTCACTAAACTTAACATGCTAGCAGTGATTGTCAGCCACAGATATTGTTACCTTTCCTGGGGCCATTTGGAGGTGCTGTTGGGATTTTACAGGGGGAAACCAGGATGCCAAGCCTTGGTGTCACGTGCAGCGGGCTTGCATGATGAGTCATTGTGCCCCATGTTACCACATCCATAGCATACTGTTAAGATGCACTAAGCACACTAATACGTACCTTTCAGCTTCTCTATTGAACACATTTCAGCTGTCAAGAGACCCAACAAGTATGTCAGTGAATGGAGCAAGGCATGGCCTCTGTCTGGAACGCGAGAGAAGTGTAGGGATTAGGCACGCTAGAGAGTATGTCCTTAGATTCAGCTGGTGTTGACTACTACTGGTAGATCTGACTTTTCGGACAAAAGCTAGATACCCAAGGTTTAGTGTAAAATTGTCCTAAAGTGTGGCTCAACTTTTTTTCTTTTTATCATGCCAAGGCCAAACACAACAGATTGTTGGGCTGGTTTTGGCCCACAGACCATTGGGTTATAACCTGTGATGTAATTATCTTAGAAAGTGAGCTAAAATTTTGGCAGAGGTAAACAGTCAGGGTCATCATAGCCCTCAGTATTTGCTGAGCTCAGAAAAGGCTGTGGAGACAAAGTGCTAGGTGTTGAGGTCATCTTCTGTAGTGTAGAGAATTGTGGCATAGGAGTAGAGCTCTGGGGGAACTTCTTCTCTGGTTGGAAGGGGGAATTCTGTTGAGAGAAATTCTGCACCGCTGGAGGAAGCCTTAGGTAAGCATACCATTCCAGCCCTTCAGTTTCTGCAGTGCCTTAAGAAATAAGGAATCCTGCAAAGCTTGCAGGCAACAGAGGCTCAATGCTGCAGAATCTCCTGGTTTATATGGCTTTGGAACTGAGTGACAGTCGTAGGGTTTATGCCTTCGATATTTGTTCATTCTTGATGAGGGTTACTGCCTACACAGCTCCACAGTCCACAGCTGTGGCCATCTCTGGTGTAGTTGGGGTGTTTCAGGGGTGTCCCAGGAGTTTGGTCATGTCCTAGTACAATTCAAATACTACTTGCATCTTCTGGCTGGTTTTAAGGTGTCACATCATGACTTATTTTAATATGATATGAAAAGTAGCAGCCCATTTAATATTGTTAAGTAATAAAGTCTGTATGTGTTTTGCATAGTTGTTGAATACTGTAATATATATGAGCAGGTATTGACTATGTTTTAATCAGAATCATTCAAAGCTATAATATGAGATCCTATATGACAGTGTATAATTTTAGTTGTATTCTATGAGATTAAATACACAAATCCAGTGTAGTACTTTACTAGAAAACTTTGGTTTTTTTTTAGAAATTGGTTGATCTTATTGGTTGGAATATTTTCTGTTTGTAAACTGTTGGCTTAACCTCCCTCTGAGCAGAAAGGAAATAGCTTTTTAAAAAGTATTTCAGTATTTTATCATCCCCCAAAGTCAAGTTTATTTCAGAATGTTATATGAAATGCATAATGATTATTCATGTTAGTTACTGCTTATGTGAGTGAATGTTTGTACAGACATTTGAGATTATTGACACAATCCCTGGAAGAGAATGAGCTTTTATCAGTTTAGATTCCTACTCCTTGTGAAAAATAGGTCTACTATTAATCATCTTTTCAGATGGTAGCCGTCTTTGTGGGTTAGCAAGCTGTTGGCCTTGATTGTAAAGATGCTTTTTAATGTTTTTCGAAGGCAAGTTATTTGTAATCCTTAAAAAAGAAAATAGCAGCTTTTCCCCTTCAGCTGTTTCTTGTATGTCTGAAAACAGCTGATTTGCAGAAGGAGTCTTTCCTGCCCTGTCTTCCACATCCTATGCACCTGTACCCCGCTATTGGGATGATAAATTGGTGAGAGTTTGCTATCTTTTCCCCCCTACCAGCTAGTGAAAGAACAGTGCTTGTCGTCACTCAGCTGGGAACATCCTCATTAGCTACCAATGACATTGTGGAAAGAAAAGACGTTGAAGAAGGAAGGCTTGGGTTTGAGTCATGAATCTGCCATGTGCCATTCTGAGTTTGATTTCGTATTTGTAAAGTGGAGGTAATTATAACTACTTTTCAGGGTATGCCATAGTTGTTCAG
Source organism: Aepyceros melampus (assembly GCA_006408695.1). Lineage (NCBI taxonomy): Eukaryota > Metazoa > Chordata > Mammalia > Artiodactyla > Bovidae > Aepyceros > Aepyceros melampus. Next base: position 158,920 of record SJXQ01003242.1, read on the forward strand.
TACATGGTGGCTGATAAATAATGGTGATAAAGGCAGTAGTAACTTTGGTCTCAGTGCACCTGAGGTTCTGGATGGTAATAAAGCTAGCCAGGAGCTAGAAACCCCGAAGAGGTCTGAAATAGTCTGTGGATCCCAGGCTCTTGACATCTGAAAAAACCTTTGGGTGCTTCTGAAGCTCTTTATTGCCGATAATTAAATAGCCATCAGGTTGTCTGGATGCGGTTAAATCCCTTTTTGGTAGGAAAGCCATTATCATTTCTATAAATATCAACAGATTTGACTACCTAAAGTTATAAAGCATGAAGCAAAAGTTGCTCAGTTGTGTCCGACTCTTTGCAACCCCATAAAATTTTTCAGACCAGAATACTGGAGTGGGTAGCCTTTCCCTTCTCCAAGGGATCTTCCCAAACCAGGGATTGAACCCAGTTCTTCCATATGGCAGGTGGATTCTTTACCAGCTGAGCCACAAGGGAAGCCCAAAATTACTGGAGTGGGTAGCCTATCACTTCGCCAGTGGATCTTCCTGGCCCAGGAATCGAACTAGGGTCTCTACATTGCAAGCAGATTCTTTATCAACTGAGTTATGAGGGAAGACCGTAAAGTCATTCCTATCATTAAATTTAATGAATTGCATTTTGTTCATTCCACCTAAGAAATATTGAATACCTCGTCTGTGCTAGACCCTGTGCCCAGTCAATTGTATACTCTTAAAGAAGATACTAATTTGGGGAATCTTAAAAGTTGTAGCTCTTAGCTGTAATTTAATATCAAAATCCAAAGGCCTTAGAGTTGTGCTGACCAGTAAGGTCAGTCAGTTCAGTTGCTCAGTCGTGTCTGACTCTTTGTGACCCCATGGACTGCAGCACACCAGGTGTCCCTGTTCATCACCAGCTCCCGGAGCTTGCTCAAACTCATGTCCATGGAGTCCGTGATGCCATTCAACCATCTGATCCTCTGTTGTCCCCTTCTCCTCCTGCCTTCGATCTTTCCCAGCATCAGGGTCTTTTCCAACGAGTTAGTTCTTTGCATCAGGTGGCCAGAGTATTGGAGCTGCAGCTTCAGCATCAATCCTTCCAATGAATATTCAGGACAGATTTCCTTTAGGATGGACTGGCTGGATCTCCTTGCAGTCCAAGGAACTCTCAGTCTTTTCCAACACCACAGTTCAAAAGCATCAATTCTTCAGCACTCAGCTTTCTTTATAGTCCAGCTCACATCCATACATGACCACTGGAAAAACCATAGCCTTCACTAGATGGACCTTTGTTGGCAAAGTAATGTCTCTGCCTTTGAATATGCTGTCTACGTTGGTCACAGCTTTCCTTCCACAGAGCAAGTGTCTTTTAATTTCATGACTGCAGTCACCATCTGCAGTGATTTTGGAGCCCCCCAAAATAAAATCTGTCACAGTTTCCATTGTTTCTCCATCTATTTCCCATGCAGTGATGGGACTGGATGCATGATCTTTGTTTTTTAAATGTTGAGTTTTAAGCCATCTTTCTCACTCTCCTCTTTCACTTTAATCAAGAGACTCTCTAGTTCTTTGCTTTCTGCCATAAGGGTGGTGGTATCTGCGTATCTGATGTTATTGATATTTCTCCCAGCAGTCTTGATTCCAGCTTGTGCTTCATCCAGCCCAGCATTTCTCATGATGTATTCTGCATATAAGTTAAATAAGCAGTGTGACAATATACAGCCTTGATGTACTCCTTTCCCAATTAGGAACCAGTCTGTTGTTCCATGTCCAGTTGTAACTGTTGCTTCTTGACTTGCATAAGATTTCTCAGGAAGCAGATTGGGTGGTCTGGTATTCCCATCTCTTGAAGAATTTTCCATAGTTTGTTGTGATCCACACGGTCAAAGGCTTTGGCATAGTTAATAAAACAGAAGTAGGTGTTTTTCTGGAACTCTCTTGCTTTTTTGATGATCCAACGGACACTGGCAATTTGATCTCTGGTTCCTCAGTCTTTTCTCAGTTCAGTTCAGTCTTTTCTAAATCCAGCGTAAACATCTAGAAGTTCACAGTTTACGTACTGTTGAAGCCTGGCTTGGAGAATTTTGAGCATTACATTGCTAGCGTGTGAGATGAGTGCAATTGTGTGGTAGTTTGAGCATTCTTTGGCATGGCCTTTCTTTGGGATTGGAATGAAAACGGACCTTTTCCAGTCCTGTGGCCACTGCTGAGTTTTCCAGATTTAGTGCAGTGCTTTCACAGCATCATCTTTCAGGATTTGAAATAGGTCAACTGGAATTCATCACCTCCACTAGCTTTCTTCATGGTGATGCTTTCTAAGGCCCACTTGACTTCACTTTCCAGGATGTCTGGCTCTAGATGAGTGATCACACCATCATGATTATCCAGGTCATGAAGATCTTTTTTGTATAGTTCTTCTGTGTATTCTTGCCACCTCTTCTTAACAGAAGATATTCTGCTTCTGTTAGGTGCAGACCATTTCTGTCCTTTATCAAGCCCATCTTTGCATGAAATGTTCTGTTGGTATCTCTAATTTTCTTGACGAGATCTCTAGTCTTTCCCATTCTGTTGTTGTTCTCTATTTCTTTGCATTGATCACTGAGGAAGAGTTTCTTATCTCTCCTTGCTATTCTTTGGAACTCTGCATTCAGATGCTTATATCTTTCCTTTTCTCCTTTGCCTTTTGCTTCTCTTCTTTTCACAGCTATTTGTAAGCCCTCCTGAGACAACCATTTTGCCTTTTTGCTTTTCTTTTTCTTGGTGATGTTCTTGATCCCTGTGTCCTGTACAATGTCATGAACCTCTGTCCATAGTTCTTCAGGCATCTATCAGATCTAATTCTTTGAATCTATTTCTCACTTCCACTGTATAATTTGAGGGATTTGATGTAGGTCATAGCTGAATGGTCTAGTGGTTTTCCCTACTTTCTTCAATTTAAGTATGAATTTGGCAATAAGGAGTTCATGATCTGAGCCACAGTCAGCTCCTGGTCTTGTTTTAGCTGACTGTATAGAGCTTCTCCATCCTTGGCTGTAAAGAATATAATCAGTCTGATTTCAGTATTGACCATCTGGTGATGTCTATGTGTAGAGTCATCTCTTTTGTTGTTGGAAGAGGGTAGTAACTTCAGGTGGACACTGAGCACTTGAAATGTGTTATAAAATATACACTGCACTCCCAGGACTTAGTTTGAAAAAAAATTTGTAAAATATCAGTGATGTTTATATTGAATTTATGTTAAAAACAATAGTCTTTTTGCTGTCTTGGATTAAATATATTAGAATTATTAATAATTTCACCTGTTTCTTTTTACTTGATGTAACTTCTAGGACAATTAAAATGAATCACATTATGGTTTAATTGGACTCCACTGCCTTAGTTCTTCAGTGACTTGGCAAGGTTACTCATCCAGTTAGGACTCCTGTGGCTAGTGCAAGGTATAGATCATCTGTGAAAATGGCATTTAGTGTTTATTTTGATCAAAAAGGTGGAAAATTCAACCTTGTTTCTGAAAAAAAAAAGTTAAATAATAAAGACTTTAAATAGTTACATTTTATTTTATTTTTAATTTATTTTAATTGGAGGCTAATTACTTCACAGTATTGTAGTGGTTTTGCCATACATTGACATGAATCCGCCATGGGTGTACATGTGTTCCTATCCTGAACCCCCCCATCTCCCTCCCCATCCCAACCCTCTGGGTCATCCCAGTGCACCAGCCCTGAGCACCCTGTCTCATGCATCAAACCTGGACTGGAGATCTGTTTCATGTTTGAGCAGGTACTAGGTCAGACTCTGGAATGCAGTGGTGAACGAGGGATAATCCCTGAATAGAACTACAGCCTTCCTTTCGGTTTTGTCTTGTTTTGGCTTTGTTTTTGGGAAATAATTCTAAACCTAGAGAAGTTGCAAGAATAAATATGGTACAAAGAATGCTGTATGTTCTTTACACAGATTTTTGTATTGTTAACATTTGTCACTGCTTTTTAAAAAAAACTGACTTATACTTGATTTACAATATTATATTAGTTTCAGATGTGTGATATAGTTATTCAAATTTTTATATATTATACTCCACATATAGTTATTATAAAATATTGGCTGTATTCCCTGTCCTGTAAAATATATCCTTGTAACTTATGTATACCTAGTAGTTTGTTACACTTCTTACCCCTGCCCCTATTTTGCCCCTCCTCCCTTTCCTCTCCCCATTGGTAGCCACTGCTTTGCTCTCTTTATCTGTGAGTCTGTGTTGTTATAGTAATTAGTTTGTTTTATTTTTTAGACTCCACATATAAATAACATACATATGTCTCTTTCTGACTTATTTCACTAAGTATCATACCCTGTAGGTTCACCATCTATGTTGTTGCAAATGGCAAATTCTTTTTTTATGGTTGAATAGTATTGCTTTATACACACACATATAGAACATTTTGATTCATTCATCTCTCGACTAGCAGTTAGGATGCTTCCATATCTTGGCTCTTGTCGGTAATGCTGCTGTGAACATTGGGGTGCACATACTTTTTCAAAGCGGTGTTTTTGTTTTCTTTGGATATATATCCAGGAATGCAATTGCTGGATCATACGTCACTCTATTTTCAATTTTCTGAGGAACCTCCATACTGTTTTCCCCAGTGGCTGTGCCAATACACATTCCTGCTAGCAGTGTACAAGTGTTCCCTTTTCTTCACAGTCTTTCCCACATTGGTTATTTGTGGTCTTTTTGATGATAGCCATTCTGTCAGGTGTGAGGTGATATCTCATTGTGGTTTTTATTTACATTTCTTTGATGATTAGCACTGTTGAGCATCTTTTCATGTGCCCGTCAATCTTTGGATTGACATGTCTTCTTTGGAAAATTGCTATTCAGGATATCTGCTCATTTTTTAATCTAGTTGTATGAGTGGTTTGTATATTTTGGATATTATTAAGAACTCCTTACTGGTCATATCATTTGCAAATATTTTCTCCCATTCAGTAGGTCTGTTTCTCTTAGCAGTGGTTTTCTTTGCTGTACAAAAGCTTTAAGTTTAATTATGTTCCATTTGTTTATTTTTGGTTTTGTTTCTTTTGTCTTAGGAGACAAATTCCACAAAAATGTTGCTATGATTTAGGTCAAGGAATGTTCTACTTACGGTCTACTCTAGTTTTATGATTTTCAGTCTTATATTTCGGTCTTCAATCAATTTTGTGTTTGTTTTTATGTATGGTGTAAGAAAATGTTCAACTTTCATTCCTTTATTTGTAGAAAGCAGTTTTCCCAGTACACTTATTGAAGAAACTGTATGTTTTCTTTTGTCATGGATTAATTGACCATATGTGGTTTATTTGTGGGCTCTCTGTTCTGTTGATAGGTGTGTCTGTTGCTGCCCTGGCTCTCTTGTTATCATTTGTTTGGAATACTGTTTTCCATTCTCTCTCTTTCAGTCTGTGTTTTTTGTTTGTTTGTTTTTAAATATTTACATATTTAATTTGTTAGTTTTGGCTGCACTGAGTCATAGTTGTGGCACGCAGGCCTGGTTACTCTGTGGCATGTTGGATCTTGGTTCCCTGACCAGGGATCAAAACCACATCCTTTGGAGAAGGAAATGGCAACCCATTCCAGTGTTCTTGCCTAGAAAAGTCCATGGACGGAGGAGTCTGGAGGGCTGCAGTCCATGGTGTTACATGACTGAGCATGCATGCATGGAGAGGATGGGGGGAGATGGGTTGGTAGCAATAAACTGGAAGAACTAAAAAAAAAAAAAGTGAGAAAGTGTCCCTTGTATTTCAAGGTGAATTCTTAACCACTGGACTACCAAGGAAGTCCCCCTGTGTGTGTCTTTAAATCTGAAGTGAGTCTCTTATAGGCAGTATAAATATGGTTTTTGTATCTGTTCAGCCATCTATGTCTTTTGATTGGAGCATTTAATCTGTTTACATTTAAAGTATTATTTTAAAATAATAAGGTTGGCTTTATGTATTTATTTATTTTTAGTTAACTTTATTATTTTTGGCTTTGCTGAGTCTTCCTTGCTGCACTTGGGCTTTCTCTAGTTGCCGTGAGCAGGGCCTACTCTCCAGTTGTAGTTCCTGGGCTTCCCATTGTGTTGGCTTCTCTTGTTGAGCGTGGACTCTCGGGCCCATGGGTTTCAAGAGTTGCAGCGCATGGGCCCGAGAGCACAGGCTCAGTAGTTGTGATGCATGAGTTTGCTCCATGGCATGTGGAATTTTCCCAGACCAGGATGGAACCTGTGTCCCCTACACTGGCAGGCATATTCTTAATTATTGGACAGACTCCCAGGGAAGTCCTAAAGTAATTATTGATAGTTACTGGTATATACTTATTGCCATTTTGTAAGTTGTTTGGGGGCTATTTTTCTGTTTCTGTTGTTTCTTTTTTTCTTTTCCACTTTGATGACTAAATTTAGTGTTGTGTTTAGATTCCTTTCTCTTTTTTCTTTTCTATTGCAAATTTTTTTGGTTTGTGATTATCATGAGGTTTATATGTAGTCATCTATATATATACATGATTGTTTCAAGTTGCTGATCTCTTATTTCAAATGCATTATATCAACCTTTACTTTTGCTCCAGTCCCCCTACAATTACTGTTTTTGACATGGTATTTTATATCTTTTTGATTTTGTATCCCTTAATGAAGTTATAGATGATTTTACTGCTTTTGTCTTATGAACTTCCTACTAGTTTTGTACTTGGTTGATTTGCTATCTTAACTATCCATTTGCTTTTACTAATGAACTTTTTATTTTCATAATTTTTTATTGAAGAATAGTTGATCTACAATATTGTGCTAATTTCTGCTGTACAGCACAGTGACTCAGTTATAAGCATATATACATTCTTTTTTATATTCTTTTCCATTATAGTTTATCCCTAGAGATTGGATATAGTTCCCTCTGCTGTATGTATGACAGTGTTGTTTATCCATTCTCAATGTAATAGTTTGGGCTTCCCTGATAGCTCAGTTGTTAAAAAATCTGCCAGCAATTCAGGAGACCCTGGTTCGATTCCTGGGCCAGGAAAGTCCACTGGAGAAAGAATAGGCTACCCACTCCAGTATTCTTGGGCTTCCCTTGTGGCTTAGCTGGTAAAGAATCTGACTGCAATGCAGGAGACCTGGGGGTTTGATTCCTGGGTTGGAAGGATCCCCTGGAGAAGGGAATGGCTACCCACTCCAGTATTCTGGCCTGGAGAATTTCATGGATTGTATAGTCCATGGGATCACAAAGAGCTGGACACAACTGAATGACTTTCACTTTCAGTGTAATAGTTTGCATCTACTAACCCCTAACTCTCAGTTCATCCCTCTCCCTCCCCCATTCCCCCTTGGCAGCCATGGGCCTATATTCTACGTTTGAGTCTCTTCTTATTTTGTGGATAAGTTCATTTGTGCCATATTTTTGATTCCATGTCTAAGTGATATCATATGTTATCTGTCTTTCTCTTTCTGCTTATTTCAGTTAGTATGATAATCTATAGTTGGATTCATGTCACTGCAAATGGCATCGTTTCATTCTTTTTTATGGCTGAGTAGTACATTTTTTTATATGTAATATGTCTTCTTTATCCATTTGTCTGTTGATGTACGCCTAGGTTGTTTCCATGTCTTGGCTATTGGGAATAGTACTGCTGTGAACATAGGGCTGTGTGTATTTTTTTGAATTACAGTTTTGTCTGGGTATATGCCTAGGAGTGGGGTTTCTGGATCATATGCTAATTTTGTTTTTCTTTTGGTAAAGAATCACCATACTGTTTTTCACAGTGGCTGCACCAACCTATATTCCTACCAGTAGTGTCGGAGAGTCCCCTTTCTCCACACCCTTTCCAGTATTTGTTCTTTGTAGACTTTTTAATAATGGCCATGCTCACTGGTGTGGTGTGGTACCTCATTGTAGTTTTCATTTGTGCTTCTCTAATAATAAATGATTGGAGTGTCTTTTCATGGGCGTACTGGCCATCTATATGTCTTCTTTGGAGAAATGTCAGTTAAGGTCTTCTGCTTTTTTTCCTATTGGGTTGGTTCTTGTGTTGTTGAGTTATATGAACTGTTTCTATGTTTTGGAGATGAAGCCCTTGTCCATTGCATCATTTGCAAGTATTTTTCCCCATTCCATACATTGTCTTTTCAATTTTTTATTGTTTTTGTAAACTTGATTAGGTCCTATTTGTTTATTTTTATTTATTACTTTAAAAATACCTATTTGGCTGTGCTGGGTCTTAGTTGCAGTGATCTTCAGTCTTCATTGCAGCATGAAGGCTCTTTAGTTGTGGCATACGACCACTTAATTGCTGCATGTGGAGTCTAGTTCCTCTACCAGAGATCGAACCTGGGGCCCCTGCCTTGGGAACATGGAATCTTAGCCACTGAACCACTAGGGAAGTTCCCTGTTTATTTTTTGTTTTTATTTCTATTGTCTTGGGAGATGGCAGTGACAGCTCATGCTCACACCAGAGCTTGTGTAGGTGGTGCCCTGTTGCCTGAGAGCACATGCAGAGAAAGAAACTACTATGGCGATCCCTCCTCTCTCCTTGTGCACCCCCTCTGTGGTGGGCACCTTCCTCTGTGATGGGCCCAGTCTTCTTCCAGTACTCCCTCGGTGTGGTGCACCACCCCCTAGCTCCGTCAGACTATCTCCACGCAGCCAAGTGCAGTCCTCTGCCCGATTCTGACCTCCAAAGCCCGAGCCTCAGCACCCAGACTCTGTCTGCCCCAGGGGACACGTGTCTCAGGCTGAAAAGTGCTGAGTGTCCAGACCAAGCATCTTTACAGGTCTCACTCTGCTTTACCCTCTACAGACTGGTTTTTGCACTGTACTCTGAGGCTCTGAAGCTCCCTTTCTGTCCCAGATGATCTTCTTACCTCTGAGAGAACTTCCCAGTGTGTAGAAACTTTTTACTTTTCACAGTTCCCTCCTACAGACTCAAGAGCCCTCCGAATTTCTCTTTTTTGTTTCTTTTGTCCTGTCTAGTTACATGGAAATTTTCTTGCCCTGTCTGCATTGAGTAGATGTTCTGTGATAATAATTCCTTATGTAGGTGTATTTTTGATGTGTTTGTTGAAGAAGGTGAGATCCATGTCCTACTCTTCTGACATTTTGATCCTGCTTTGTCTTTCATATTTTTTCATGTTTCTAGATGTGGCCTTTTCTTTTTGTCAGAAAAGACCCTTTAACATTTCTTGTAAAGCTGGTTCAGTAATATTGGAGTCTTTCTAGTTTTGAACTCTCTGAAGAAGTTTTGATTTCTCCATCAAATGTGGACGAGAGGCTTGCTGGTCAGAGTATTCTTGGTTGTTGGTCTTTCGCTTTCCTCACTTTAAAAAAGATCATGCCACTTGGTTTTGGCCTGCAGAGCTCCAAAAAATCCCAGCTGATAGCTTTATTGAAGTTTCCATATACGTAACTTCTTGCTTTTTCCTTGCTGCTTTTTCTTTTTCCTTACTGCTTTTAATATTCTGTCCTTGTCTTTAACTTTTGTGAGTTTAATTACATTATATCTGGGTGTGATCTCTTTAGGTTTATCAGTTGGAGAGTCTTTACTTCCTAGACCTGGATGTCTGTTTCCTTTCCTGGGTTAGGGAAGTTTTCAGCTATTATGTCTTCAAATATGTTCTGTGCCCCTTTGCCTCTGCGTTATCCTTCTGGGGGGCTTCCCTAGTGGCTCAGATGGTAAAGCATCCACCTGCAATATGGGAGACCCAGGTTCAATTCCTGGGTTGGGAAGATCCCCTGGAGAAGGAAATGGCAATCCACTCCAGCACTCTTGCATGGAAAATCCCATGGACGGAAGGAGCCTGGTAGGCTGCAGTCCATGGGGTTACAGAGTCGGACATGACTGAGTGACTTCACTTTCACTTTCTTTATACTTCTTGGACGTTTATAAGTTGAATGTTAGTATCCTTGACAGTATCTTAGAGGTCCTTTTCAACTGTTGTCATGTCTTTTTTTTTTTTTTTTTTTTTGGACATTTGGCAGCTCAGTGATTTCCGCTATCTGCTCTTCAGCTTGCTGATTCATTCCTGTGTCATTTAGTCTACTGTTGATTCCTTCTAGCGTAATTTTCATTTCACTTACTATAGCCTTCATTTCTGTTTGGTTCTTTGTTATGTATTCTGTTAAACTTCTCACTGTGTTCATTCTTCTCTCAATTCTTTGACCAACTGTAGTTTATTGCCTTGAAATCTTTATTAGGTTTATTTCAGCTTCGTTTAGTTCTTCTTTCTAGGTTTTATCTTGTTCCTTTGATTGGAGCATGTTACTCTGTTGACTCACTGTTTCTAATTTGCCATTTTTATTTCTGTGTATCTGGTAGATCGGTTATATTTTCTAGCCTTGGAAAAGTGGCCTTTTGTAGGAGACATTCTACATGTTTTAGCAGTGCAGTCCCCTCTGGTCATCAACTATATTCTCTGGGGAGAGCCCCCTATGTGGGTTGTATGGGTCCTTCTCTTGTGGCAGGCTATGTCGTTTTGTAGGTGTGTCTGACCCCTGGTCTAGTTGGGCACCAGGCCCTGCTTTGTGAAGACATTGGGTGGGTGGGCTGGCTCAGGAGGCAACTGGCTGTGAAATGCCAGGTGTCCTCGGGCTAGTGCTGGGTCACCGGTGTAGACAGACCCATGTTCAACGGTGGGTAGTTATGGGGCTGGGGTTCCCTGCTCTTGTGTCAGCCTGCTGGTTATTAGAGTTGGCTCTGCACTCGACTGGCTGTGGGTTCCATGGTGTTCAAAGCTGATGCTGGCCCACTGGTGGGTGAGGTGGACCCCAGGGTGGCTGTCTGATGGACTCAAGGTGTCTCAGAGCTGGTGTGGGCCTGGTGGTGGGTGGGGATGGGACTTGGTGGGTCTTGGGGTACTGCTGCTCTGCTGGTAGGTGGGGCTGGTCCCCACCTGGCTAGTTGCTTGGCCTGAGATGTGTACTGGTGCCTGTAGACTGGTGGAAGGGATAGAGTGGAATCCTGAGGCTTATAAGCTAGATATAGGATTCCAAAATGGCACATGTCAGCCCCAGTGTGTATATAATAGAAGAAACTTCCCAAAATGGTGGCCGCCAGTTTCCTCTGGGAGAGTCTCTAAGGTCG
>SJXQ01003242.1:171257-182344 GCA_006408695.1 Aepyceros melampus
ACTCAAGATGGATTTCCTTTAGGATGCACTGGTTGTATCTCCTTGCAGTCCAAGGGACTCTCAAGAGTCTTCTCCAACACCATAGTTCAAAAACATCAATTCTTCGGCACTCACCTTTCTTTATAATCCAACTCTCACATCCATGCATGACTGCTGGAAAAACCATAGCCTTCACTAGATGGACCTTTGTTGGCAAAGTAATGTCTCTTCTTTTTAATATGCTGTCTATGTTGGTCATAACTTTTCTTCCAAGGAGTAAGTATCTTTTAATTTCATGGCTGTAGTCACCATCTGCAGTGATTTTAAAGTGAAGTGAAGTCGCTTAGTCGTGTCTGACTCTTCGCAACCCCGTGGACTGTAGCCTATCAGGCTCCTCCATCCATTGGATTTTCCAGGCAAGAGTGTTGGAGTAGATTGCCATTTCCTTTTCCAGGGGATCTTCCCAACCCAGGAATTGAACCCGGGTCTCCCGCACTGCAGGCAGACACTTCACCGTCTGAGCCACCAGGGAAGCAGTGATTTTGGAGCCCCCCAAAATAAAGTCTGCCACTGTTTGCACTGTTTCTCCATATATTTGCCATGAAGTGATGGGACTGGATGCCATGATCTTCGTTTTCTGAATGTTGAGCTTTAAGCCAACTTTTTCACTCTCCTCTTTCACCTGCATCAAGAGGCTGTTGATGCCATAAGGGTAGTGTCATCTGTATATCTGAGGTTATTGATATTTCTCCTGGCAATCTTGATTCCAGCTTGTGCTTCCAGACCAACATTTCTCATAATGTACTCTGCATATAAGTTAAATAAGCAGGGTGACAATATACAGCTTGACATTAGTGGAATACTTTTCCTGATGTATTGTCCACATTTCAGTTTTATCCGTTGATCCATTCATTTCTTTTATAACATTTTCTCCATTTACTACAGTCTGGGATCAGATAGTACATTTAGTTGTCATGGTTCTAGTATTGTCTTTAATCTTCGATTTTTTCTAGCATTTGTCTCTTAGGACATTGGCACTTTTTTAACATGACATTCTCACCTTCCCACTCCCTGGGTTTTATTTTTAATAGCATGTTTCTCATTTTGGATTTGTCTATTTTTCATGAATAGTTTTAGATGATGTATTCCTAGCTGGAATATTAGAAAGTAATATATTCTTCTCGGGGTAGCATATCTGGTGGTGTACGCTGTCCATCTGTCCCTCATTGGTGATGTTAATTTTGATTACCTGAGATGTTGTTCAGTTTCTCTGTTGTATAGGTAAATGTCCTCCTTGTAGCTAGCTGTTAAGCAGTTCTCTGGGGAGACACTTTAAGATCATTAATATAGCCTCAGTTCAGTTTAGTCGCTCAGTCTTGTCCTACTGTTTGCAACCCCATGAATCACAGCACGCCAGGCCTCCCTGTCCATCACCAACTCCCAGAGTTCACTCAGACTCACGTCCATCTAGTCAGTGATGCCATCCAGCCATCTCATCCTCAGTCGTCCCCTTCTCCTCCCGCCCCCAATCCCTCCCAGCATCAGGGTCTTTTCCAGTGAGTCAACTCTTCACATGAGGTGGCCAAAGTACTGGAGTTTCAGCTTTAGCATCATTCCTTCCAAAGAAATCCCAGGGCTGATCTCCTTCAGAATGGATTGGTTGGATCTCCTTGCAGTCCAAGGGACTCTCAAGAGTCTTCTCCAACACCACAGTTCAAAAGCATCAATTCTTCGGCACTCAGCCTTCTTTGCAGTCCAACTCTCACATCCATGCATGACCACAGGAAAAACCATAACCTTGACTAGACAGACCTTAGTTGGCAAAGTAATGTCTCTGCTTTTGAATATGCAATATAGCCTAACTTCACCAAATTTCCCCTTAGGTGCAGCATCCGTTGGTGATTTCTTGAAGTAGTCTGTACTGTGATGGCTGCAAAATGATGATTTCTCCAGCTCCAGCACTTCCTGCACACATTTGCCAGTTGGATTCCACTGTAAGCAAAAGCCCTCCCTTCTCCTTTTATTTTTGCATGTGTGTATTTAACTGTTTACTATTGGGCTATGTAACTCTTATGTATTAGGACTCATGGGTTCTTCTTTCATTCAGGTCTATAATTCATTATTTTCCATTATTGGTGCTCAAATTGTCACAGAGTTGGCCAATGGGAACTTTTTTAAGCTGACTCTCAGGTCCTTATAACCAGCTCCAATCATCATTTGAATAATATTCTCTCTGGAATAACACATTCTAGGTGGAGCTACACTTCCATATGCAAAAACTTCATATACACGTGGTTTCAGTATACTGTGTTTGGCTCTCCTATGAGGATTAGCACAGCCTGCTGTGGGAGTGTAGTGGAGGATCCTTTAGCCCAGTGTAGGAGCAGAGTTATAGCAATAGGACTAAGTTGGGGGAGGGTGGTTGTCATTGGAAGCCTCTCTGGAGGAGTAAGAGCCACCAATACTGACTTTTGCAGCATCAATATGGCTTGGAGAAGCATTGAAGAGGGAGGAAGATAGAAAAGCAACTCAGGCAGATGGAGTATCATGGGCTAATGCCCTGAGAGGAGGCAGTGTGGGACAGCCATGCACAGGATCACACATAGCTCCTCTATTTGGTTGAGAGTAGAAAACAGATATTCTGGCTATGATGTGGGGGAAGGTAAGACCTGAGACAGGAAGAGTAGCAGGAAGTTGCTGGTGTAATGTTGATGAGAACAGTATTTAGACATGCCGTAAATAATAGTAACTGATGCTTCCTGACTTACTACTGTTTGGTATTTAAATTTTGCTACAACCTTCCAGCTATTTCCAATTTAAATATGAAGCTTTAAAGGCATAAAGCTGGAGTCTCTTTCCTAGATACTACTAAATGGCAGAACCAGAGTAATACCATCACCCATTTGATTTACTATTTCTGTTTAGTTGGTTGTGCAAGAATGGGAAGTCAAGGAGCACACTCTGGTTTCTAGTTATGTTAACTGAATAGTAGTAGTATTTATAGAACACTGTTTGGGGACGATTGTGGTCAGGAGTTCCTTTTGTACATACTGACTAATATCTTTGCAAATATCTAGGTGGTGCTGTGTGTAAGCAGTAAACTCTGTGTCTGGAGTCCTAGAGGAAGCTTACATGGTACTTAAGATAGCAGTTTGGTAACCATCACCTTTAAATGTTTTTGAAACATTAGTAGTGGGTGCCATTACTGGGCACAAAGTTGTAGAATGAGAAGAGGGCAAAATCCAGGCAAGCAATAATGTGACAAGAAAGATGGGTGGAAAACAGGCTATTGTGATGTTATAGAGACCAAGAAGGAAAAAAAAAAGGTTTGATCAGTAGTGTCAGATGCTGCAAAGGTTAGGGGCTATAGAATCCAGAAGATAATCCAGAAGATAATCCGTCTGGATTTAGCAGTGGAAAGATGATGAAGAGACAATTTCAGTGAACAGTGATTTGAGCCAGATTAGAGCAGACTTACTGCAGGGAGCAGAATTGCATAGGGAGGCCAGAAAGCCTAAATCTGTGCATGTATGTGTTATCTATATCTGTATTCTTTTCCTATATTTGTATTTTTTTTTAACGTTCACTAGCCTCCATGTTTATGTTGGACATCGTTAAAGTGGTCCTAATAGCTATTTTTACCTATGGTTAGGCAGAGTCTTACACATAGGGTTTTGTTGCCACCTCATAGATACAAAGAGTGTAGATTACTCTTGACAGTCTTGGCTTAGAAGGAAGAAAATAGAGAGCTTGATGCCCAGTAAAAGTCAACAGATTGCATGCAAAATGAAGGTCACTGCTTATAATTAAGGTCAAATTAGAATTTATGTGGTGTTTTTTTTTCTCCTTTTTTCTTAAATTTATTTATTTTTAGTCGAAGGATAATTCATGGTATTTATTTTTAATTATATCTTATTATAAATCAGCAAAAGTAATTCAGTATTTTCCTTTAGCATTTTAAAGTTGTAAAATATTCTCTGTAGTTTCTGTAGTGCCCCAGACAATGGTATTATTTAAAGTTCAGGGGGACCTGTGTGCAAGAGACAGATTTCCATGCATCTTAGGAAGACACTTCTTAGTGCTAGAAATATTTAACCCTATCATGAGTGATCATAGCAGAAATACTGTGAGATTGTGTGGTATACAATGAACAGTTTTCCCCTTATAAAAATGGAAAACAGAGACTAAAAAAGGGATCAGTTAATGATATTTGATGGTGCCACTTGATTTATGATTTCATTATTAAGTTCACGAGTTGCCTTTATTACATGAGTGCCTAACTTGACTTGTACCAGTGAGATTGGGGGTCACTTGCCTCTATTCAAAGTGTGCCCTCAAATCCTGGCATCTTAGCACCTGTGCCAGTTGCACCATAACTAGGTGAAAACATAGCTGGGCATGTCAGGCTACTGACGGGCCACCAGCATTGTCTTTGAAAACAAAGGATTCTACATGTCTGTGTTTGTTTGTTCGGTAGTTTCATTTAGACATTGACTTTCCTTTACTCAAACTGCAAATTCAAACCTTTTGACTTCAAAGTACAGGAAGAATGTAAGGCAAACAGGATGTGTTTGATTTGTGGTGGTGGTATCAATTCCTGTTGCCTGATTGTATTACTTCAGACACTCAAAATGATTAACCTCCTTTAGAGGAGTGACACGTGATAGGCCTTAGGAAACCATGAGTGATAATATATAAGTAGGACTCATCAAGACTTGGACAGATATGGTCACCAAACAGTAATACTCTATATTTTTTAATGTTGCTGCTCCTTTTTTCAGTTTTTAACTATTAAAATGGAACTGAAGTTTGGGGACTTTGTTGTTGTTATTGTTTTGAAACCAGTGATTAGCTATATATTACATCAGAAAAATCTTTGACTAAGTAGAATTTGTCAATGTCTCAACTGTAGAATTTGGTATACTTAGAATATTAGATCTATTTTATGGTATTGATGGTTTCTTTTGGAATAAAGTGAAATATGTGAATAAATTTAACCATACTTTAATTTTTTTAATAGAAAATGACTGCAGTATTGGAAGACCATTACTATTGGAAGGCCGGTTAGCATCCATTTCCTAAGAGAAGCTTGACCTCCATTTGCTCTGGCATGGCGCAAAGCAGTCCACAGCTTGATATGCAGGTTCTCCATGACCTCCGACAACGTTTCCCTGAGATTCCAGAGGGTGTGGTGTCTCAGTGCATGTTACAGGTAGATTACCCGCCAGTGATAGTGATATTACATGACAGTTTTCTTTATTAGAGCTGGCTTTGTATTGTAGTGAGAAGAACTCAGTTTTCTTGTTTATGTTGGGGAGACATCTAGAGGAGGGTTTCTCAACCATGGCACAGTCGAGATTGTGGGCTAGATATAGTGTCTGTTGTAGGGATCTGCCTGGTGCATTGTAGGATGTTTAGGACCCGCTTAATGGCATTAGTATCCCTGCACTTGTGACAACCAAAAATGTTTACATGGTAGACAAAATCTCCATGTTCCACAGGAGGCAAAATCTTTCCCATTGACAACCAGTGATGTAGAGAAAAGAACAAAAGCATGTAGCAAAAAGAAGAAAAGAGTTTTTATGCATTTCACTTCTTACATTTTGAGCTTTGTGTCATCAGTCCCCAAGTCATTAGAAGTGAATTTAAAATTGTAAGATTATCGTTATAACTTCATAGACCATATACCTTTTTAAGCCTATTTTTTGACGTTTTTAGAGCATTCTTGCCCCCCGCCGTTTTTTTTTCCTGTTTTTCTAGTTGATAAATGCTCACTAATATCTAATTTTAAGTATAAGACTTCTTCAATTGTGTTAGTTTTGTCTTATTGTCTTCTATTGAAATAAATCTTTCATCTCTGATTGTGTCTTCCTACTCAAGGGGCAGCAGAGAAACAGGCCTAATGCTCCACCTATTGAGTTTTGCATCATCCTTCACAGAATCTCAGTGTGTTTGGGTTGTAGCATTTCCCTAGTTGGTTGAGCTTTGAGAGCAGCAGTTCTACCCACCCCACTGAATTTCCTTACTTGACCAGTTCAAATTCCACCTTACTGTATATAATCTGCAAGCTCTCCCTTACAGTGTGAGTTGCCCAGGATATAATATAAACCTAGATGTAGCTGAGGTTGAGGCTAGAGACTCCCAGATCAGTGGTGGTAACAGAGGTGCTTCCTTTGTTTGCAAGCCCTTCTAGTAGGTCTTGTTTTTCTGTTAGAGCTTGTCTTTATTTTCTCACACATAGAATTCCAGTGTGAATTTCCACTCTTCAGCCCCATTTTGGTTTCTGGAGTGAAATTCTTGTAGTGTAAACCACTTCCTAGCAGTCAGTTTCTTAACTTACCTAGGGCCCCACCTAGGTCTGACCTTTTTTTTTAATATAATTTAATTTAGCCCTTTATTATATGTAGTCTACTCATGGCTTGTTTTCATCTTATTAAGTTGAAAGAATGGAACTGTTAGCTCAGTAAAGATGTATTGATAACTTACATTGTCGTCAGTTTTTCAGTATTTTCTTCATCTGAGATTACTGTTGTTTATCAGTATGGAGACTTATCACCTACTCTCTCTGGAAAATTTCTGTTTGTGGGTAATATATATAAGACACAGTAGTTTACCTTTTTTTTCCCTTTAATCGTAGTACAGTTGATTTACAATGTTGTGTTAGTTTCGGGTGTACAGAAAAATGATACATCTTATATATATATATAAACACACACATTATAAAGTCTTCCTCAGTGATCAGTGCAAAAAATAGAGGAAAACAATAGAACGGGAAAGACTATAGATCTCATCAAGAAAATTAGTGGTACCAAGGGAGCATTTCATGCAAAGATGGGCACAATTAAAGTCAGAAATGGTATGGACCTAAGAGAAGCAGAAGGTATTAAGAGGTGGCAACAACAGACAGAAGAACTGTACGAAAAAGGTCTTCATGACACAGATAACCATGATGGTGTGATGACTCACCTAGAGCCAGAATCCAGGAATGCAAAGTCAAGTGGGCCTTAGGAAGCATCACTATGAACAAAGCTAGTGGAGGCGATGGAATTCTAGTTGAGCTATTTCAAATCCTAAAAGATGATGCTGTGAAAGTGCTGCACTCAGTATGCCAGCAAATTTGGAAAACTCAACAGTGGCCACAGGGCTAGAAAAGGTCAGCTTTCATTCCAATCCCAAAGAAAGGCAATGCCAAAGAATGTTCAAACTACTGCACAGTTGCACTCATCTCACATGCCAGCAAAGTAATGCTCAAAATTCTCCAAGGCAGGCTTCAGCAATACGTGAAGCGTGAACTTCCAAATGTTCAAGCTAGATTTAGAAAAGGCAGAGGAACCAGAGATCAAATTGCCAGTATCCATTGGATCATCAAAAAAGCACAAGAGTTCCAGAAAAACATCTACTTCTGCTTTATTGACTATGCCAAAGCCTTTGACTGTGTGGATCACCACAAACTGGAAAATTCTTCAAGATATGGGAATACCAGACCACTTGACCTGCCTCTTGAGAAACCTATGTGCAGGTCAGGAAGCAACAGTTAGAACTGGACATGGAACAACAGGCTGGGTCCAATTTCTTTGCAGAGTACATCATGAGAAATGCTGGGCTGGAGGAAGCACAAGCTGGAATCAAGATTTCTGGCAGAAATATCAATAACCTCAGATATGCAGATGACACCACCCTTATGGCAGAAAGCGAAGAGGATTTAAAGAGTCTCTTGAGGAGAGTGAAAGAGTTGTCTTAAAGTTCAACATTCAGAATACTAAGATCATGGCATCCAGTCCCATCACTTCATGAGAAATACATAGGGAAACAGTGACAGACTTTATTTTTCTGGGCTCCAAAATCACTGCAGGTGGTGATTTGCAGCCAGGAAATTAAAAGATGCTTGCCTCTTGGAAGAAAAGCTATGACCATTGTAGACAGTATATTAAAAAGCAGAAACATAACTTTGCTGACAAAGGTCCGTCTAGTCAAAGTTATGGTTTTTCCAGTAGTCATGTATGGATGTGAGAGTTGGACTCTAAAGCTGAGCACAGAAAAATTGATGCTTTTGAACTGTGGTGTTGGAGAAGACTTGAGAGTCCCTTGGACTGCAAGGAGATCCAACTAGTCCATCCTAAAGGAAATCCATCCTGAATATTCATTGAAAGGACTGATGCTGAAGCTGAAGCTCCAGTATTTTGGCCACCTGATGTGAAGAACTGACTCATTGGAAAAGACCCTGATTCTGGGAAAGATTGAAGGTGGGAGGAGAAGGGGATGACAGAGGATGAGATGGTTGGATGGCATCACTGACTCAATGGACATGAGTTTGAGCAAGCCTCAGGAGTTGGTGATGGACAGGGACACCTGGCCTGCTGCAGTCCATGGGGTTGTAAAGAGTCGGACACAACTGAGTGGCTGAATTGATATATATATATACATATATATATATATATATATATATGTATATATATCCCTTGTTTTCCAGATTCTTTTCCATTGTAAGTTATTAAAGATGTTGAATATAAGATAGTTCCCTGTGCTATACAGTAGGTCCTTGTTTATCTGTTTTATCCCAAACTCTAAACATATTCTTCCCTCCCTCCCTTTCTCCAGTAGTTTGAATTTAATATACAAGCTTTAAAGCATCCCTTTAGGCTGTCATCCCCCAATGGAGGATCAGTTTTGTGGGATATGATGCCTTATTGCCTCAGTCCTTTCAGGAGTGTTCATATATTTTTTCTTAAAAGTTCTGACCTCTTTGTCTGGCTAAACAGATTATCATTTTTTATTCATATTTACTGTTTGATAAATTTTTTTCTTTTCTTTTTAAAACATTTAGCAGGTCTGATACAATGTTTGAATCTGTTGTGGTGTTATTATTAAAATATTTCCATAAAGAAAACACTTAACCATCTTTTATTTATGGTTTTAAATTTTTCTTCCTAAGAAAATATACTCAGCCTGTCACTTACAGACATGTGTATGAATAGGCTGACTACTTTCAACTTTGTATCATTAGAATTTGGTTCTTTTTTAGTGGAAACTAATTCAGTGTAGAAAACATGAAATTTTAGGGTAATGATAAAAAAAATCAAATAGTAAAGTGGCTGTAACTGCTTTAGATTTCAAATAAAATTCTAGATTTTGTTCTCCTTTTAATCCATAGATTTGTACAAACCTTGAAGGAGCTATTTTATTTTCTCTTTTTTTCTTCCCTTCATGTATCTGTCAGTGGCATTGTCTAGTCAGCAACCAGTTTGAATCTTTTGGCTCCAAATTCACTGAATATCTAACAGTATCTGTCTTCTATCTTAATATCTGTGTCCTCTCCGCCCTTGATCAGCATGATTTAAAGCAGGATAAGAAAAAGCCCAAATGTAATTCTTTTCTTTTTCAATGTCAACAGTTCGTTTTTTCCTTGCCTCGGGTAATGTAAAAAGTATTTGAATTGTAGTATCAAAAGGCAAAGGAGAAAAGTTATTGTGGCATTTTGGTAAAGCCAATTTGTTGTATTTCTGAGAATTCATCTTACACGGGTTTGCTTGACTGAATTTTCTTTCACTCCCTAAAGTTTCAGTATAGCAATATACTTTTGGCATCATACAGTAGCCCCTGAAATTACTGTATGACAATGGAAAGAGCACTGGGTGTCTGGAATTGAAGAATCTAGAACTGGCTCTCCAGCTAACTAGTTAAGTACCTCTTGTCAAATCTTGGAACTTCCCAGGCATGTCTTTTTTCATCTGGGAATGAGTTGAGTTGGAGTCAGTAAACCCTAAGAGTTTTCCCCCTAAAATTAAAGCATTTTATGTCATGCTTTTTATTTAGCTGTATTCAGTTCTCAGCAGAAGTGAAGTGTTTGCTTTTATTGCTTTCGATAAAATGTACTTGTCCCTAAAGTACAGTAGTACGTGTATATATGCATATTTGTATATATATTTATGAAATACAGAGATGGTCATGATAATTGAGAAACTTTAACAGATTACTTCAAAGGCCATGAATAAATGTGTTTTAGACTAATACAATAGTTCTGAATTCTATTGTTTAATGGAATACTGCTTTATTGCTATTGATTGGAACATCTAAAATGGCAGTTTTTTATTTGCCATCTTTGTGTGTGTATGTAATTCTAAAAATTGAAACTTTGAAAGTTTACCAAGCTACTTTTGAGTAAGTAAAAACTTTTGAGACTGTGGGAATGTGAATGGGTTTCATTAAGGCAGTCAAGACTGGGTGGGTTTTGTGTTAAATTACTGTAAGTTTGGCAGATTCCTAGAAACATAATTCAGAGAGTGAATTTGTTTTTTTGTTTTTTTTTGTTTTTTACTGATTTCTTCTGTTAACTTAATCTTTCATAATGAAATAGTTGAAGTGATATGGGGATAACTGGTGAAATAAAAAGTATAGGCTGCTTGAGAAATTTTACTGTTTTGAATCTTTAGGAGTTTTATTGTTATTTTTTTCACTTTGGATCTTGTTTGCCTTTTGAAAGCTAACGCATGGTTATTTTCCTGTGTATCAGTATAAATATTAATAATGGATATGACTTATACTTGTAGATTACAGCAAGTGTGGTGAATCCAAGATTAGCCCAACATTGTAATTTGTTGAGATGCAACAAGTGTAAGATGAGTCCTGGATTTGGAGTCAGAAAAGTTGGGGTTGAGTCACAAGGTTCATTAGTAGGTACTGTACATTTCTGTAGCAGTAGCAGTAGCGGTAGTACTTGTTATGTGAGCTAAATGTCTGTAAAATAATATGAGTGGTTTGGGATCTGCCTTTCAGGATTGATGACGGTGAAGCTTTTTGTGTGTAAAAGTACTATTGTCTACTTATTTTCTGACAATTGTGTTTTCATAAATCTGTGGCAAAGTTTCAGTTCCACTATTAGGATGTCTTAATGTTGCCAATGTTCTGTGTACCGTTTTTTTCCCCCTAGAATAACAACAACCTGGAAGCCTGTTGCCGAGCCCTTTCCCAAGAGAGTAGCAAATACTTATATATGGAATACCAATGTCCAGATGACAACAGGATGAATAGAAACCGCCTTTTGCATATTAACCTGGGTATTCATTCTCCTGGTAGCTACCACCCAGGAGATGGCGTGCAACTTAATGGTG
>SJXQ01003242.1:183910-226196 GCA_006408695.1 Aepyceros melampus
GTTCTGCAGCCCCAGAACCTATTCAGCCCATTTCAGTGATACCAGGCTCTGGGGGAGAAAAGGGAAGCCATAAATATCAGAGAAGTTCCAGTTCTGGATCTGATGACTATGCCTATACACAAGGTAATTTCAGTCTTTTTCTATGACATGTCTTTGTGGGGCGATGGCAGTCTCCTACTCAAAAGTAAATACTTTATATTAGGTGTTTAATTAATGTGCTATGTATTAAATATTTGGCAGTAACATTACTATTAAGAATAGGGTTATTGCTTCAAAATCATGTACAGATTTTACTTTAAAATAGAAAAATGCAGTCATGATAAGAGTGCCTTCAAAGACTGTGTTAAGAAGTGCATTCATTGGGAGAAAATCGTAGGCCAGTGAAATCAACATGGTTCAAAACGCCAACTACAGAGTAGGAAAAGCAACTCATAGAGAGGGGCTTAAAGCTTACCACAGGGAAAAATTTGAATATTTTTTAAGCGGATGGACTGAAGGGGGTGAGGAAGTTTTAAGTATTGTGTATTTATGGGAAGTAGGGTTGGTAATGAAGAACATTATTGGAGTAGTTCACAGTGGACCTTACTCAGTATAAAGAGAAGAAAGTATCTTAAAAGTTTGTTAAAAGATAGGGGAGAATTGACTATTCTTTCAGTATGTGTGAAATGACACCCAGGGATCGTTGAAGAGAATCTTAGGGAAACTAAGGACAATAGAAGAGGAGGAATGTATAGATGATATTATGTTGGCGGAAGGAATCAGATCCAAATTAAAGCACACAGGAAGGCCAAATCACAGTAGCAAGACTTTATAATAAATGTCAACTGAAGTTGAATGACCGGGGTCTTTATGGGTATTTCATACATTAGCCATGCATGTACAGATGTCCCTGTCACTTGTTCAGTGTTATTTTCTGCAATGACTTTGTCTGTAATGCTATAGCTTTGCTGTTACATCAGCGAGCAAGGATGGAGAGGTTAGCAAAGCAATTGAAACTTGAGAAAGAGGAGCTAGAGCGTTTGAAGGCAGAAGTTAATGGTATGGAGCATGACCTGAGCAGAGGCGGCTCAGAAGGGTCAGCTGCACCATGGCGATCCCAACGGTAAGTAGGATCTACTGGAATGTATTGGGTGGGGGCAGGGGGGTATGTTGCCTGTCTGGGCTTTTTCCTTTGAAGTTAAGTTCTCTTCCCGGTAGAGTTTTGTTCTGTCAGCAGCACATGAAGGATATTTGCCTTTTGTTCTCAGCCAAATAAATAGATAGTTTCTTTTGTTCTCTTGGGAGAATTCTGTAGTTTCCTGAGTATTTTCAAAGATAATTAATGTATGGCAGCTCAGTCACTGTAGATTGCTTTCTGTTAGAGTAGAAATGAGAAGTAAAACTTGACCAAACACTTTATAAGTGTTCACAAGTATTCATTTATGCTTTTGTGTATTATGTACGTATATATTTAAGACAATTATTTTTCTCAGTACATTCATGTACATGAGTTAGAGCAAGATCAATATGCATCTTGGGAAAGTGTTGACTCTAGGTCATTATCAAGCAGAGTAATTTTGAAGTGTAGATAATTGTAGAAACTAAGATAACAGTATGAACAGGAGTTGTAACAGGGGTTATAGGAGTACTATCATGCATAGATTTGGGCCACATACTGTTAACAAATTGGTAGCTACGTAAGTTCAACAGTTCTTAAAAACCTTGGATCCCAAATATCATTTGACTCTTCAACATTGATTTAGCAAGCAGTTTTTTACAGCTTATGAGTGTGGTCCAAAGCGAGGAGTTTAGTGTATACCTGCTAGAGGGAGGAATCAAGCCACCCCTCAAGAAATAACTTGAATACTATATATGGTAAGTGATCTGTGAGGTCGTGTGAGAAGTCACTTCAACTAGTCGATCTGCATCCTCCATGTACTTTGCTCTCACTAGTCGTCCTCTGAAGCTCTCTGTGTAGAACTCTTGTATGTTCTTAAAGAATCAACTTGCTCTGTTCTTTTACCTGAAGGCATTGTTAACCTCTTTTGACCAAAGTTCAGAGACAAAGGAGAAGAAAGAGAAGCTAAGGGTTTGGGAGCGCTAGCTGGTAGAGTGGTTAGGACTTTGCCTCCAAAGGCAAGGGATATGGGTTTGATTCCTGGTTAGGGAAGTAAGATACTAGCTCTGATGGGAGACGACAGGAGACTTGGGGACTGCCAAGCTAATGCCATATTCTTTTCTAGTATCACAGGATACTTAGGGATTACAAACCTCATGCAGTATCCCTTCTCTAGAATCATCTCATGAGACAAGAGATGCCTAAGGGATGGCAGACCTCATGCACTGTCCTCTCCCATCGTCTCTGGAGACTGAGGGACTGCCAACCTGATGTCGTATCCTTCTCTAGCATTGTCTCAGGAGAGAGGAGACTTCGGCATTACAAACCTTACATAGTATCCTTCTCTAGCATCATTTCAGGAGACAGGAGACTGATACGACTTAAGGATGGCAAACCTCATGCAGTATCTTTCCCTAGCTTCGTCTCAAGAGATGACTTAGGGATGGCAAACCTCTTGCACTACCGTCTTCCATCGTTTCAGGAGACAGCAGACTTATGGACTGCCAACCTGATGCGTATCCTTTTCTAGCATCACAGGAGACAGGAGACTTAGGGATTGCAAACCGCATGCAGTATCCTTCTCTAGCATCATCACAGGAGACTTGGGGACTGCGAACCTGTTGCAGTATCCTTCTATAGCATGTCAGGAGACAGGAGATTTAAGGATTGCACACCTGATCCAGTATCCTTCTCTTGCATCCATCTCTGGAGACAGGAGACTTAGGGATTGCAAACCTCATTCATTATCCTTCTGTAGAAACCCTCTATGGAGACAGGAAGCTTATTGTGTACAAACCTCATTCATTATCTTGCTATAGAAATGCTCAATGGATACAGAAGAGAGGAGACTTATTGATTACAAACCTGATTCATTATGCGTCTATAGAATACCTCTGTGGAGATAAACTTATTAAAAATCTGATTCATTATCCTTCTATAGAATCCCTTTTTGTAGACAGGTAACAGGAGCCATATTGATTACAAACCTGATTTAGTATCCTTTCTAGAATCTGTGTATATAGACAGGATACACGAGACAGGAGGCACAGGCAAAAGTAGACAGGCGATTCAGGAGACAGGAATCAGGAGACTATCAACAACAGACAAAGGAGACAGGAGATGACATTTATTACGCACCTAATTCATTATCCTTGTATAGAATCCCTCTATGGAGACAGGAAAACAGGAAATGACACCCTTTTATTGATTATAAACTTGATACATTATCCTTCTATAGACTCCCTCTATGGAGACCGGGAAAGAAGATGACACAGTTTTATTGATTATAAACGTGATATATTATCCTTCTATAGACTCCCTCTATGGAGACAGGAGATACTTGATTACAAACATGATTCATCATACTTCAAAATCAATTTTATGATGGAAAAACCCTCCCAGTACACATGTGACTTTGAATCCCTCTTCTATTTCACTTATACCTCCTTGGATAAGCTACTTTCTTTGTATTTGGTTTCTCTTCTACAATATCTCTGACTACCCATCTCATAGAATTTTTTTACATTTCCAGAAGAACCTAAATAATATACATTACACAGTTTATATAACGCCTAAAAAATAGTCTTCTGACTACATAATTTTGGTTTATAAGATGGTGGGAAAATGTGCTTAAATCTGAAATATTTTGAAAATATTTGATTTTCTTTTCACTTTAGGAACCTGTATAACATACAAATATCAAAGCATTTAGTCAGAATTCCCTTTTTGTTCCTAGAGGCTCATTGCTAATGCTTATATGGCTTCTTTAACTAGTAGTGCATGAAAACCTGGTTAGAAACCCCTGTGCTTCATCAAACTGAAATGCATATTTGTGACCAACTATAGGTACAGTTGCAGAAACTTAGAGGATCAGCAAAATAATCTTTCCAAGGAGGACTGAAGTGAAAAATGCCTAATAGCCATCATTTCTCTCAAGCTGTTGTTTGCAAAAGCCTTTTATTAAATGCTGTGAGAGATGTCATTGCTTAACCACATCTGTATGCAAAAAGACATACATAGATCCAGAACCTGTACATGGGGGAAGAAAAGCTAATGTAACACAGTGAATCAGTAGTGCTGGCCAACTACATGGTAATGATATTAACTACTTTGAGAGTTCTGAGCTAGAACTCTGAAAGATGTGACAATTGCATGGAGAAGGGGGAAACATAAGTTATACCTTGAAGGATAACAAGATTTTACTCATCAGCGCTTCCACTTATTCCATCCTACAAGTTTTTTCCTCTTCATTGGTCTTCTGATTAATTGGGTGGTAGCATCAACCAACCCAGAGTCCTGGATGCATAATCAAGGCCAAACCATGAAAGAACATCACTGGTCTTTGACCTTCTTCTCTCTGACAAATATTCTCCAACTGATAGAACAGGTGAATTAAGGTATTTCTGCCACGTTTTGTACAACAAGCTATTTTTTTCGTTAGAAATGTCAGATGTTAAGTATTCTGGAATTTTACAAACAAGCAAGGTTAAATTACACCAAACCCATCTTGAAACCCCACCTTCATTAAAATACACTATAGCTTCCTACAAATAGTAGTAATGGTCCAGAAACAGCTATTGTCCCCTCACTCCAAAGCTGTTAGGAGACATAGGAATCTGACAGAAAAAATAATCATAGTTTAGTGAGTACCAAGGGTTCTGTTGTCTCTGGAAATGAGCATTGTTGACAAGAGCCTTTTGGTTGTTACCAGCAAATGTGTAGTGGCCTCTTGACTGTAACGCTTATTATGGTTATTTCCATACCTGATTACACAGCTTCACTGTTCAAGACCACTCTGCCTGAAATAGCCCCTCTGCCCGCAAATATGTTAGAAGGATTTGCTCCTTTACGTACTGGACTTTCGCCAAAATTCTATAAAGCAAAGACTAGATTCTTTCATATATTCCTGGGAAGACAGCATCACTTTTTGAAACCCTTGAACAAGTGGTTTACTACAATGCTTCGATGTGTTTTACACTTTACTAGTTAATATAGACAAGGTGTAAGCATTTATTTTACATGTTAACATAGGAATGAGAAGAGCAATCATGATAAGTATTCCTCAGTGACATTTTTGTTCCCCTATCATTCCAAGGGATTGTTGCACTTACTATAGACTGCCTGTTACATCACTTTCTTAAAACTTTTGACACCACCTAATTTAATGGACATTCCCAGATATTCTGAGATGGCCTAACAGGATAGTAACTTGCATCATTAGGAATTAACCCATTTCCCAGATTTTCCTTCACTTTTATATTTACCCTTTTAGTAAAACACCATGTTTAGCAGAAGATTTTCTTCTGTCTTCCTGTGATAGCAGATATTTATCTTTTACTTCATGTAGTTACAGTCACCTTAGTAAGTTAGCTGTACTATGCTGAAAGCTTCATTACCTCTAGAGTCTAAACTCTTAACTTCATTTTTTACTGTACATATATGTGAATAGTAAAGACATTCAGAATGTTGGGGGAAGTAGAGGCTTCCAAAAAGCTTTACCTAATCGAAAAATAGGGTTCTCTTCACATTTCAACGTCTCATGTTCATGTCAAGGCAGAAAGAAACAGACTTGGGGGGAGAATGGAATCTATTTGTTCCTGCAATTTCCATGCACAGGGTTACTAGCTTCCTTTTATGTAAGAAAAACAGAAGATGCAAAGATTTCTAGAGAAGTTTCTAAAGAAGAGTTCTATATAAATCCTGGATCTGCCCATTACGAGTTTTTAAGAACCTTGGGAAAATTATATGACCTGTTTGTGCCTCAGCTTCATCATATATACCCTGGGAGTATATCAGTACTTACCTGGGAAGATTATTTTGAGGCAAGAGTGAGAGACTTATGGTGAACGTAGTGCCTGACAGTAACTATTCATTAAAAGAAGTACCACTGTAATTTTTACCAGCCTTGACAAGACTAAAATCATGGAAACTGCTTGTTTACAAGGTTGATGCTTAGTTTCCCTTACCATGCAAATGTAGAAAGAAAATATTCTCAATGCTCTGTGATTAATATATGGTAGTATTTGTATGAGAAAACATAGTGTAGTATGATAGCTCTGCCACATTATGGAGGATTTTGTTTTTATGTGTCCATATTGATGTCACCATTTCACCTATTCCTTGGAAAACATAGTAGAAAGACTTCTTAAACATGCCCTTTAAGAGATTAAGGCCATTTTCTTGGTAATAACCTATCAGAACAGTTAACATGAATACCAGTTCTTAAATGTTGGGCTTGATAATGACTTTCCCACAATTGCTATTTTGGGTCCTTTCTTACTATAGCCTGAGGAAATGACAAGATTGAGAAGCATGAACAGACAACTCCAGATAAATGTTGACTGTACACTGAAAGAAGTTGACCTCCTTCAATCTAGAGGTATAGACTTGATTATTTGGTAAACCATAAGTAATACTGTGGTGTGTTATGCTGCTTCAATAGCAATCACTTTGGTTTTACAGATATAATGGGTAAAAACTACCTTTTACAAGATCACAGTCCTGGTATAGACATCCCTCACCCCACAGTCAGATTAGATTTAGGTGAGCAAAAATAATTTTACTTACACAACTTCATCATTAAGTTCTTACTGTTTAGACTGTTTGATGGTGGCACTCTATATTTATCATCTTTTAGTCATAGACTATTTCATAAACTGTTGGGTTTTATTTCTAAAACACAGTAGATTTGTGTGATAGTCATCTAAGATGTCTGTGCAAACAGGGATCCCAACTCAGAACATCAGATTACTCAGTTTAAAAGGAAAATATGTATGCCATTTTGTTATCTGTTACATGAAAACATTCGAATATATCTTAGAGATTTCATTTTTGTGGCTTTTTGATTGAAGTCTACTACAGTAAAAGCTCCCTGAGTTCACTTTGATTTACTCAGCTCACCAGGTTAGAGATATGCTTCATTTTCCTCTGTAAAATATCCACCCATGAGGCTGCATTCTGGCAAGTCCACGTACTATTGCTCCCATCAGTTGAATTGCCTGCTTACCAACAGACAGTTGAGCCTGTTCTCAAACTGCTTAGATTACAAAAGGATGATAACTGGCATAATGTTTTTAAAATGGATATGGATGAAGAAATGCTGCTCTTTCTATTAAAATGATAGGCAGATGCTTTATAAAGACTCAAGGGCAGACACTACAAATAGAGACTGTGAATTAGATATAGTGAAAACAACTGAAAAAGGCTATGAAGGAAAATCATAAACATCTAATAGGATTCTAGTCTCAAATTAACTGTTCTTAAAATATCATTTTTGCTCCATTCTAAAATGAAAACAGGAAATTATAGATCGTGGTGCAGCAAACTAGCCTGCTGTCTGTTTTTGTAAATAGTTTCAGTGGAACATAGCCACACCCATTTCTCTCCATATTGTCTGGGCCTGCTTTTGTGTTTGTACACCACAGTTGAGGGCTTACAACTGTATTTCAGGTCTACAAAGCTTAAAATGTTTATTGTCTGGCCCTTTACAGTAAAAGTTTGCTCACTTCTACTTTAAGCCATCATTACAGGTAGAGTTTATTTCTGAAAGACAATATAGAAGTCTGGTCAACACACACAAAGAAAAGGCCTTGGTCTAACATTGAAATATTGCTTTGATCCTATTTTTCTATCCTTAAGGTTGCTGTGTAATTAACTGTTAACAATTCTGTGTGTGAGTCAGCCAACCCAACATTACTTACTGTTCTGATTATGGCAGCTGAGAGAGCTTCTACTCTCAAGTACCCCATTACCATTTTAAAGCAAGATTACACAGTAGAGGCAGGAGAATAAAAAGATACGGAACTTTGTACAATAGACAGAAGCACATTTCCATGTGAAACTTGAGCACTCTGGTTGAGTACCCTTATTTTCAGAAGCCTAGGAACTCTACAGCCTAGTAGCTGTAAGCGGTGAAAGACACTGTATGAGAGATTATACAAACTACTGTTACTATATTAGAAGGTTGCATCCATTATTTTGTTTCTGTGTTCTTTGAAGATAAACAAGAATCCCTGAAACATTGCATTAGGATATTTTTAGTAAAGGCCTTATAGGATCTAGAAATTAAATCAGCAGCTGTAACTCAAGAAATTGAAGAAATAACATATATAGCTCTTAAACCATAAAAAGATCTAATAAATAAATTAAGTACCATTATGGCTTTCACGAGCCATCATGGGATTTGTTTTCAGAAAATTATTAAACACAGCATACCTAAATGGAATAAAAGTACTTCTATAGTAGGACCTGCAAGGAAAACCATTCTCAAGGTTTTATAAACAAAGACCTACCTGTGTTTTTGGTCTCCAGTGGGCCACAAAGAGCTCTTTTGGGTGCTGTGTTAGTTGCTCAGTGGTGTCCAACTGTGACCTCGTGGACTGTAGCCTGCCAGGCTCCTCTGTCCATGGAACTCTCCAGGCAAGAATACTGGAGTGACTTGCCATTTCCTTCTGCAGGGGGTCTTCCCGACCCAGGGGTCGAATCTGGGTCTGTTGCATTGCAGGCAGATTCTAATCTCCCTTCATAAGGGGTCCAAATATATCTATTTTATACTAAGTTCCATTCTTACATCCTCTGGAAAAATTTGTACTGAGTTTCCAACCTCAGCTTTTCATGTAGAGATTCTAGACATTTTCTGACGTGCAGCATTTGGATTTGATAGTTATCAGTACATGACTTGATAAAAGGCAGCTTTATTTTTACTTTTGGTGAGCAAAACTTTCTTGGGGGAAAAATTGGGTTTAAAATTAAGGAGATTCAATATATTTAAGCTATCAGTACCACACAACATCCTCTGTGAATAAGCATGGATACAGTTTAAAAGCTTAACTGGAATTGTGCAGAACTACTGGCAGGTTGCAATGACAGGTTCACAGATGTGAACATAGGACCCAAAGCTGGCATTGGATCAAAACTGAGCTTAGAGGAATCATGTCAGGAAAAGGAGCTGAAACAGAAACTGTATCAAGGAGTAAACAGTTTAAATGAGAGAGATGGGATTGTTCTGTTGTTCTGAAATTGACAGCATATCATTTTTTTTTTATTGCTAAGTCTGTGGGCAACGTTCGGAGAAGGAAATGGCAACCCACTCCAGTATTCTTGCCTGGAGAATCCCAGGGACAGAGGAGCCTGGTGGCTGCCGTCTATGGGGTTGCACAGAGTCAGACATGCCTGAAGTGACTTAGCAGCAGCAGTAGCATAAGCAACATTTAAGATTCTCCTTTTCTTAAAGATTGGAATCCCTAAGCTGCTGATATCATAACAACTTCAATAATCTTTGTCAATGTGTATGTATAGATTCTTCTTTACCTGAATTTATAATGAATAAAAATAAAAGGTAAATACAACAGACACAAACATAAGTTGTGTCATGGTTTTGTTTACATCAAAACAAATGGGGAAATCAGTTCAGTCATCCTTTCATTTCTCTTCTTCATTTACCTAGCTGTGCCACATACTTAATCCTGTGAAGAGAGAAGCTTTATAGTTAAAAAATGTTCCTTTGCGTGATAGATTGTAGGACGACACTTTCTACAATTGTAGAAGGGTCCTTTCTCACAATGCTTAAATGCTTTCAGTGAGAGAACAGTAGGATAGTATAATGAACTATAAACTCCTGGAAAACCAGCTCCATTTTTTACGTGTTTTTTTTCCTCCTATATTTTTCCTAACAAAAAAACACACGTAACAGGAGAAAGACCCCTAAATGCCTGCTGATTTTCTTCATAGGAAACTTTGATCCAAAAGCTATGAATAACTTTTATGACAACATAGAACCTGGTCCAGTTGTACCACCCAAGCCACCTAAAAAAGGTGAGTAGCAAAATGTCACAGAAATGCATGTGAAAACCATTTCGGAGTTCATCTAAAAAGCTAAAGAAATTTCATTAGAGATAGCATTTTAAATGTTATGCTATTGATAAACTTTACTTTCTAAAAAACTACAAAAACTAACTCTTGAGAGTTATTGTGAAGAGTAACTAAAATGGAATATATAATTTATTTTTTAAAAATAGCTTTCAGTTCAGTTGCTCAGTCATGTCTGACTCTTTGCAACCCCATGAACCGCAGCATGCCAGGCCTCCCTTTCCATCACCAACTCCCGGAGTCCACCCAAACCCATGTCCATTGAGTTGGTGATGCCATGCAACTGTCTCTCCTCTTTCGTCCCCTTCTCCTCCTGCGCTCAATCTTTCCCAGCATCAGGGTCTTTTCCAATGAGTCAGCTCTTCACATCAGGTGGCCAGAGTATTGGAGTTTCAGCTTCAGCATCAGTCCTTCCAATGAACACCCAGGACTGATCTCCTTTAGGATGGACTCGTTGGATCTCCTTGCCATCCAAGGGACTCTCAAGAGTCTTCTCCAACACCACAGGTCAAAAGCATCAATTCTTCAGTGCTCAGCTTTATGGTCCAACTCTCACATCCACACATGACTACTGGAAAAACCATAGCTTTGTTTCGATGGACCTTTGTTGGCAAAGTAATGTCTCTGCTTTTTAATATCTTGTCTAGGATGGTCATAGCTTTTCTTCCAAGGAGCAAATGTCTTTTAATTTCATGGCTGCAGTCACCATCTGCAGTGATTTTGGAGCCCAGAAAAATAGTCAGCCATTGTTTCCCATCTGTTTGCCATGAAGTGATGGGACCGGATGCCATGATCTTAGTTTTCTGAATGTTGAGCTTTAAACCAGCTTTTTCACTCTCCTCTTTCACTTACATCAAGAAGCTCTTAAGTTTTTCTTCGCTTTCTGACATAACGGTGGTGTCATCTGCATATCTCAGAGAAGGCAATGGCAACCCATTCTAGTACTCTTGCCTGGAAAATTCCATGGACAGAGGAGCCTGGTACGCTGCAAGTCCATGGGGTCACGAAGAGTTAGACACGACTGAGCGACTTCACTTTCATTTTTCACTTTCATGCATTGGAGAAGGAAATGGCAACCCACTCCAGTGTTCTTGTCTGGAGAATCCCATGAACAGTGGAACCTGATGGGCTGACATCTGTGGGGTCCCACAGATTCTGACATGACTGAAGCGACTTAGCAGCAGCAGCATCTGCATATCTGAGGTTATTGATATTTCTCCCGGCAATCTTGATTCCAACTTGTGCTTCTTCCAGCCCTGCGTTTCTCATGATGTACTCTGCATATAAGTTAAATAAGCAGGGTGACAGTATGTAGCCTTGACGTACTCCTTTTCCTATTTGGAATCAGTCTGTTGTTCCATGTCCAGTTCTAACTGTTGCTTCCTGACCTGCATATAGGTTTCTCAAGAGGTGGTCTGGTATGCCCATCTCTTTCAGAATTTTCCACAGTTTATTGTGATCCACACAGTCAAAGGCTTTGGCATGGTCAATAAAGCAGAAATAGATGTTTTTCTGGAACTCTCTTGCTTTTTCCATGATCCAGCGGATGTTGGCAATTTGATCTCTGGTTCCTCTGCCTTTTCTAAAACCAGCTTGAACATCAGGGAGTTCACGGTTCACGTATTGCTGAAGCCTGGCTTGGAGAATTTTAAGCATCACTTTACTAGCATGTGAGATGAGTGCAATTGTGCGGTAGTTTGAGCATTCTTTGGCATTGCCTTTCTTTGGGATTGGAATGAAAATTGACTTTTCCAGTCCTGTGGCCACTGCTGAGTTTTCCAAATTTGCTGGCAAATTAAGGGCAGCACTTTCACAGCATCATCTTTCAGGATTTGAAACAGCTCCAGTGGAATTCCATCACCTCCACTAGCTTTGTTCGTAGTGATGCTTCCTAAGGCGCACTTGACTTCACATTCCAGGATGTCTGGCTCTAGATGAGTGATCGTACCATCGTGATTATCTTGGTCATGAAGATCTTTTTGTACAGTTCTTCTGTGTATTCTTGCCACCTCTTCTTAATATCTTCTGCTTCTGTTAGGTCCAGACCATTTCTGTCCTTCATCGAGCCCATCTTTGCATGAAATGTTCCCTTGGTATCTCTAATTTTCTTGAAGAGATCTCTAGACTTTCCTATTCTGTTGTTTTCCTCTATTTCTTTGCACTGCTCAGTGAGGAAGGCTTTCTTATCTCTCCTTGCTGTTCTTTGGAACTCCACATTCAAATGGGTATATCTTTGCTTTTCACTTCCCTTCTTTTAACAGCTATTTGTAGAGCCTCCTCAGACAGCCATTTTGCTTTTTTGCATTTCTTTTTCTTGGGGTTAGTCTTGATTCCCGTCTCATGTACAGTGTCACGAACCTCTGTCCATAGTTCTTTGGGTACTCTATCAGATCTAGTCCCTTAAATCTATTTCTCACTTCCATTGTATAAGTCATAAGTGATTTGATTTAGATCATACCTGAGTGGTCTAGTAGTTTTCTCTTTCTTCAATTTCTAGGATTATTTGAGAGGCCACAAAAGAATCCTTGTGTATTTAACAGGTGGGCATAGCAATTAGATAGACACTAGATGTCTCTTCATCAAAGACAAAATAAATGCGATATAACCAAGATTTGGAGGAGTCACCTTTGCATCATTCTTAAATCATTTCTGTGTGATATACTGAAGTTCCAATTAATCATTTCTTCTCCAGTCTAATACTTCTCAAGAATGTCATGAACTATGCATATCTTAATGTTTTGTTGCTTAATCTCTTTTTGCTTTAAGCAACTCAAGATAGACTGATCATAAAGACATAATATTGATATTTGAAAACACATTACCTAAGGATGTAACATTTTATAATCTCAAAACTTAAAGCAGAATTGAAAATTCTACACAAATGTGTCCTGCACTACAGTACTTAAATTTTGGTTGAACAGCTTTGTGTGCAACACTCAGTACAAAGTGTTTTAAGTATTTCATTTATAGGTTGCAATGGAGTACATGTTCTTTCCTTTGTTTAATAGTACTATGGATATTTCAACTGACCTGAATTTAAAATAGCCTCCTGCTGTCTAAAAACAGTGTGAAGAAGAATCTTAATGGATGACTACCAAGTACCAAGTAATCTTAATGGATTACTTAGTGGTAATCCAGTGAATTGATTCAAGGGCTGTCATGGAAGAATCACCCTATTTAAGGGATATATCCAGTGTGAACCACCTTATTAGCATAAATTCTATGGTTTGAAGGGCCCACCATATTTAATAAAAATACTTCTATCTCTTGGGACATTTCAAGATTTTAGAGATAATCTTCCAGGAGCAAGGGACAAAGCTAGACCTCTCTTTGAACAAGGCCTGATTCTTTACAGTAGTATGTAGAAGGAAATTTATAGCTTTAAATGCTCATGTAAGACAAGGAAATCTAATATCAGTGACATACAATTCTACCTAAGAATCGAGAAAAGAACCAAAGTAAGTGGAAGAAAGAAAATACAAGAACCATTAATGACACAAAAATAACAGAGAAAGTTATCAAAACCAAACGTGATCTTTGAAGAATTAAAAAAAAAACCAGGAAGAAAACCAAAATCAGAAATGATAGGATGAAATAACTTAATAGTTGTGTATGTAATTAAATTGAATCCATTATCAAAAGTTTCCCCACAATGAAAACTTCAGAACTGGATGGTTACACTGATGATCCTCATAGAAATCAAGATTTAATGAAGAGATAATACCAATCATACAAATTCTGAGGAAACAGAGAAGGAAGGAAAGCATCTATTTTCTTATGAAGCCAGTAGGACTCTGATTCCAAAACCTGACGCACATTACCTACCTCCCAAAAAGAAAACAAACTTACAGATCAAATCCTCATGAACTTACAAGCTAAAAAAAAAAAAAGAATATTCACAATATAAAAAAAGGTAATACATCATGACCAACTTGGGTTTAGCTCAGAATGCAGTGTTCAGAAAGTAAAGGGAAAAAGCATACAGGGAAAAAAATTTCATTATACAGGGAAAAAAATCTGATAGAATTCAGCAGCCATTCCAGATGACATGATTATTTGTGAAGAAAATCTAGAGATACCCAGAAATGACAATTAGAATAAGTGACACACTTATTAATAAATTTAACCAGGGATGTGTACATTGAATATGATAAAACACTACCAAAAGAAATCAATACCTAAATAGTCATAAACCATGTATTTTTTAAATCAATATTGTTAAGATACCTATTTTCATATTGATGAAAAGAATTTTAACTGTAACTTTTTTTAGTATGCATTAATCTGATTCTGAAATTCATATGGAAATGCACAAGACTTAGAATATCCAAGTGGAATATAGATGTTTATTGGAATAATAAGTATGATAATTTAAGAGAGAGAAGGAAAGACAGAAACCTTTTTGGACTAGACTTTGCAGTTAAGCAACATATGTGTGTGTGTGTAAGCTCTTCAGCTGATTCAGAAAGTATCCCCCCCACCTTGACTTACAGTGGAGAGGGCACTGACCTTGCTGTCATACTTTAGCACTAGTTCTGATTGTCTTGGCCACCTGACCTTGTTTATATCCAGTTTGTACACCAATAGAGGTGATCAGTCCAAATATTTAGCTTCTTTACGGGGTTGTTACAAGAGTCAGTGAGAAGAAGGTATGTGATGGGGTTAGAAATCTAAGAAATAGAACTTATCCTTTGGCGCCTAAAGGAGATGTTTACTCTGCTTCACACACTTACCATTGTGAAACACTTGTCTCCAAAGTTTGGTTGAACTAGAGGACTGCTTATAGGCTCAGAGTGGATTACAAAATTTAAAATGTTTGTTTCTTAAGGTTAAATAATATGAAGTCTGCCTTTTTTGACTTTTGTGTATGTGTTAGTTGCTCAGTCGTGTCCAACTGTTTGTGATCCCATGGACTGTAGCCCACCAGATTCTTCTGACCACAGGATTTCCCAGGCAGAAATACTAGAGTGGGTTGCCATTTCCTTCTCCAAGAGATCTTTCCAACCCAGGGATCGAATCCAGGTCTCCCACATTGCAGCCAGACTCTGTTTTTACTTAATACAAAACACTGCTTACTGATTACCTAAAAATTAATAGAAACAGTATTCTAGCCAGAAATGGGTATGCCTGCAGTCCATGTTGTGAGGGCTGCTGGACTTTTGCACACATAGGTAACGAATTTATGAACAACTGGGGAGTATGTGTTACCAGTACATAATATTACTTTCAGTTGGTTTTGATTTTTCAAGTACTATTTTGGTTCTTTATTTATAAAATGCTGTAGTCTACTGTTACCTTTAATGTGGATAGCGGACTTTAAACCCATAATTTTCTATAACTATTGGTTAATCAGGGAATTGCTAAAGTATAATGTCCCAAATTTTATGTGCATACCGACATTTAATTATTAACATTAAGTTTGTACCCTAACTCACTCGAACCTGGGAAATTGGTGAAATCAGGCATACATTCCAAGTAATAAGAGAGGATGAAAAAACTTTTAAGAGCCATTCTGGATAGGTTGTAAAAGCAGTATTAAATACAGCCCTTGCCTTCCTGGGAGAACTAATGGTAGCATCAAGTAACACAAAGAATAAATACTGCATGTGTCCTGTGAAAGATTCTTGAGAGCCTGTCCACTCTCTTCTAATGAACGGCTTGATCCCTTCTTCCTGGCTTTGCTTCTTCTCATGCAGACTCATCAGACCCCTGCACAATTGAGAGGAAAGCCCGAAGAATTAGCGTGACTCCAGAATACAGGAGGACGTCCATGACACCCAGGCAGCAGCTGCAGATGGTTTGTATTTGTATGTCTAGACTTTGTGCAGTGTCCAAACACATGTGTTAACCCATGTAGAGTTATCATAAGTAAAGGTCAACCTTTTTTTCCTTTACGACATTACTCTTTACTGAGTTTCTAAGGCTGTGCAGTCCAATAGCAACACAATTAGAGCCACATACATGATTTAAAATTTTCTCTTAGCCAAAGTTTTGTAAGAGAGAAGTATTTTTTTGTACCTTCTTTATTTCATACTAACTTTTCAAAATTTGGTATATATTTTCTATTTACAGCACATCTCAATTCAGAGTGACTGCATATCAAGTGGCTAGTGGCGCACCATATTGGACAGATTCTTAGTATTTTGTCTTCCCAGGTGGCTCAGACAATAGAGTCTGCCTGCAATGCGGGAAGACCCAGGTTTGATCCCTGGGTCAGCAAGATCCCCTGGAGAAGGAAATGGCAATCCACTCCAGTATTCTGGCTTGGAGAACTCCGTAGACAGAGAAGCCTGGCAGGTCCCAATCCATGGGGTTGCAAAAAGTTGGACATGACTGAATGACTAACACACTCAACACAGAAAACAAGGCCACACATGATACTTCTTAAATTCCCCTTAATGCATATTATGTATATAACTAGGTGAAAAGGTCTCCACCGTAGGAACAAACCAACCATGAAACTACATTGTACTTCATATAATTACAGAACAAATCCTTTCTTTGCCTAGTTGGCATATTTCCAGTTATTTGAAAAATAACTTTTCTATGAGGTTATCTGTAAAACTATAGAAAATGTTGAGAATTTTTTTTACAGTTTGAGTTGTATCCTTTTGATCAGTTTCTCCTATGTTTCATTATATAAACAGTATGGATTAACCTGTAAGTTGCTAACTTTTGACATTTGTAAGGACAGTCACTTTTACGAAAAATTGGCCAATTAAGTTTAATCCATTTAAAAATCTTGAAAAGTTCAGTTCTTATTTGTATATAATATGCATATTCTTTAGATGTTTTGTTTTTCACGAGGCATGAGACATCTTTGCTTTAATATTCCATAAAACATTTCACACCTTAAATCAAATGAAAGCAAACATCTAAAATGTCTTTGGGATTTTACATGCTTTTATTTAAGCAGTTTCCCTACAATGACTGTTAGTTGCTCAACAGTGTCCGACTCTTTGTGACCTCGTGGACTGACTGTAGCCCTCCAGTCAAGAATACTGGAGTGGGAACCCATTCCCTTCCCCAGGGTGTCTTCCCGACCCAGGAATCAAACCTGGGTCTCCTGCATTGCAAATGGATTCTTTACCATCAGAGCCACCAGGGAATGTGGTGCTAGTGGTAAAGAGCCCACCGGCAGGGCAGGAGACCCAGGTGACACTGGTTTGATTCCTGGGTCAGGAAGATCCCTTGAAGGAGATTTAAGGCATGGCACTCCAGGAACCCACTCCAGGATTCTTGCCTAGAGAATTCCACGGACAGAGGAGCCTAGCGGGTTACAGTCCCTAGGGTCACAGAGAGTCGGACACAGCTTAAGTGACTTAGCACACAAGCACGCACCCTATGATGAAATGAGCACTGTGTTTTTTTTAGGACCAACAATAATTCTTAGATGCCTTTTACATATCTTTTTGATTAGTTACTTCACCATGACTAGCTGTTCCAAATTACATTGTTATGGTATTGAAGAGTAACAGAACATGCCATCCCAAAATATGCCTCTTTGGTATTAGGATTATTCTGAGCAACTGCGGATACTAGAAAGCTTGGAAAACAGAATATTAGTTATACCCTTTTGTAAGGGACATTTACATTTATAAAGGCAGTCTCCTTCTGTGTCTCTCTTGTGACTCTAAATGACAAGATCATCAATGGAGAAGGCACTGACTTAAATCTGCATAACAAATCTTGTGCTTATTTACTCTGCCTTTCCTGGTAAACTCCCATACACACTCCAATCTCTTCTGTCTTAGCTGAAGATGCTAAGATTTCAGCCATCCCAGCAAGTTACCAGTTTTCCTGGGTATCACGCAGGTATACAGGAATATACATGTTAATAAACTTTGATCTTTTATTGCAGGGATGTCTCAGCCAAGAACTCAGAAAGGTAGAGGAAAAAGAATTTTTCTCCCCTACAGTCAAAACAGTGAAGAGAGCCCAGGTACCCTAGATTAGTTAGTTTAAAAGACTTTCCAATTATTTCTGTAGGTTAGAAAAAAGGAGTTTGAAAAACCTTTACATATTAAACATTTGCATTGCCACAATCTAAAACTGAAAGCTGTGTTTGGAGTTAGCACAGAAAGATGGAATATAACAGTTTATGGGTTTAACATCTGAACTTTTCTGACTGTGATAAATTCTTCACAAAATAACAAGTTGCCTGCCCTAGAAAAGCATAAAGACTACTATTCAAGAGAGGACCTTTTATGGAAATGGCATACAGCACATTTTTCCTCAAACAGAAGCTTCAACAGAAGTGTCTTTTATTCCTCCATATAAGACAAAAGATACAACTATGACACTTACATCTTTAGGAGTCGTGAGCCTGTCAATGCAAAAAAAAAAAATAGTTGATCTGCAGAAGAAATGAAAAATTTTATTTGAGCTAACCTGGGAATTATAATCTGGGAGAGAGTCTTTGAGAAAGTACTGAGGACCATTCCATCCATTTGAGGTCAAAGCACAGTTATAAGGAGGAACACCATTGGGTTCATAAGCAAGCATGTGAACAATTATTAAATTAATTGGCATACTGGCCTGGCCCAGCATCTTGGATCAGCTGTCTACTTCCTGCGT
Organism: Aepyceros melampus; assembly: GCA_006408695.1. NCBI lineage: Eukaryota > Metazoa > Chordata > Mammalia > Artiodactyla > Bovidae > Aepyceros > Aepyceros melampus. The sequence goes on from SJXQ01003242.1 coordinate 202,452, forward strand.
GTCTTCTCATCCTGGTGATCTGGTAGCACTGATCTTCATCAGTTTGGGATGTCAGAAATAGGAGTTGCAGAGCCTGATACAGCCCCTTCCAGTGTGGCTGTAAAGAATCCTTTATCTAATGTATTTTCCAGTATGCATACTCTCCTCGTTGCAGGTCATGGGGCATTTGATCTTCATCCAAAGATAGATTACTGAAACAACCTTTACAGTAATTAGTCTTGGGCAATAAATACAAAACCTTAAAGACAACATGAGAACATAATGTCCTTAGTAGAATTTTTCCCTCTAAAATTACCCTCATTTGTATAGAATATCACCGAATTAAGATTTGCAAAATAAGTCTGGCTACAGTAAACTTGGCCTGATTATTTACATAAGTATAATTTATCATACAGACTCTTTAAAGTTGACTGTGCTTGAAAGTTGCTTGAAGGGAAGGGTTTCCTTATATATGGAAAATACAAATTCAAACCCAAAATATTTCAGAGGGAAAAATACTTATATTCATCAGTTCACTGAGTCCTATGTGACTAATCTTTGGTCTTGTTATTCTGTTAATGAGATTTAAGAAGCCATCAGGCTTGTCATTCTTAATTTCTTACCCACTTCAGTGGTATGATCTGAAAGTTATTAGAAACCTATCTATACCAATCAGAAAGTCCTTTCTATATATCTTCTTGAAGATGAAGCTTTTTTTAGCAGAAATTATCAGAATAAAGCAGTAAAGGTCTCTAGGTGAAGGTGAAGTCGCTCAGTCGTGTCCAACTCTTTGCGACCCCGTGGACTGTAATGTACTAGGCTTCTCTGTCCATGGGATTCTCCAGGCAAGAATACTGGAGTGGATTGCCATTTCCTTCTCCAGGGGATCTTCCCAACCCAGGGATCGAACCCGGGTCTCCCGCGTTGGAGGCAGACGCTTTAACCTCTGAGCCACCAGGGAAGCCCCAAAGGTCTCTACAGGACTTAAAAAGGCATCTTTAAAAGATCTGACTACAATGCACATGAACAAAAATTTTCCTATTTCTATGGCATACTACGATTTATGATAATTATGACTGATGACATTTTGCTAGTGTGACCATGTACCAGGTTTTTAGGAGCTCAACATAATTTCTACATCTACCCATATAATAAAACCTAAGAAGATTTGTCACTACTTGACCACGCTTCCCATGTAATTTAACATACCAGATAAGCCTAATTATTATCTTTTCTTTGATAAGTAGAGGAAACATTTCTCTTGAGGTGTTCCAGGGGCCTTTGGAAAAACCTCAGAGTTATCTAAGAAGTCAAAAGAATTTCACTTAGAATGTGATCTTACGGAATTTTGTCAAAAATATTAAGGTTTCAAAGCACTTAGTCACAAACAGGATTGTTAGTAGTTCGTGATCATGCTTCATGATTACTGTGAAGCAATACTTATTTTCCCTTAGTCAAAATGACAATCAAAGGTTTCAAAACCAAATACAGAAAGGTATAACAGATTGCTTAAAATGTAAAGGAACTTTATAATATGTTATCAGAAGCAGATTAATATTAGAAGAAAATTTTGAAAACCAAATTCAGGTTTTATACCATTTTTCCCTTTAATATTAAAATTCATATACTCAAATTTACTTAGTCCTGACCACCCATAGAATTCCATTCTAAAGATTCTTTTCTCATAAACTTTCTTCAACTTTCTATATTCATATTAATTTGTTCCTTATTTTCTTTCCCATTTAGAAATAACCAGCTTTATGACAAAACTACTTCCCATTCCATTAACAAAACATTTTCATTTCTTATACCTTTTTCTTCCTTGCATACAAAGATGTTTTCCTTATTAGAAACCTTAGTTTCTATCAAAAACTGAAGAAATAAGTAATTATGAACTATTTGCCAATCAGGAAATGCTGGCATGACAAACTGTGAACATATACGATAACCCGGTTTCTTTTTTTTATTAACACAAGCATCTTAAGATAAATAGAAGAGATTTGGGGCATATTAAAGGATTGTGGGCTTTGGACTGTTCATGGAGCCACACCTCTGGTTCTGTAAAAACTTGTTTTGTAAAACAAGCACAGCTCTTTTTAATTTCTCAGAGAAGTACATGGCCACCTTAATGACATCAAAGGACTGATATGCCCATCTACCTTTGGTAGAATGTTTCTCATTTCCTCATTTAACTTAGTGTGTGCGTGCATGCCCATTCATTCAGTCATGTCTGACTCTTCCCAGCTCCATGGACTGTAGCCCACCCAGCTCTTCTGTCCATGGGGTTTCTCAGACAAGAATATGGAGTTGGTTGCCATTTCTTTCTCCAGGAGATCTTCCCAACCCAGGGATCAAACCCATATCTCTTGTGTCTCCTGCATTGGCAGACGGATTCTTTGCTACTCAGCCACCTGAGAAAGCCCCATTTAGTTTGGGGAGAAGCCAAAAAAAAAAAAAAATCCAGTCAGGCTCTGAATATCAGATACATGTCAGTTTAGTCAGAAGTGGCCTCCCATCTTGATTATCTGTTTACAAAAGCTTTTGAGGGTCCACCCTGGGTTTAAGAAATTCTTTACCTAGAGCACTCAGTTCAGCCTTTGATCTGAAGACACTTGCACATAGTCTTAGGTGGTCTCATTTCTAATAACCATTTAATACTCTCTTCAGAGTGGAAAGGTAACTCAGAATTACTAGAATACAAGGACTCAAAGGACAGAGGAGAGCATAATCATGTCAGCTTATAAAGTTTTTGTTTAGGTTTCATTAAGGTTATTTTGGGAGTTTTGAAGCCTTTAGGGGCTTTGCATACCAATTAAAATAGCTATTAATACAGTATTTCAGGATGAGAGCTCTCTAAAATGTTAACAATTTAGAAGACTTACCAATTTAAAGGATCCAAGGAGCTAGCCCTATATTTTCTCCTGCTAACCTCAGTTTGGAAAAGAGAATGACTCTCATCACTTTTATTTCCAGTAGAGGGATCCAGGAGAGAGTGACATGACAAGCCTATTCTGCTAGGTTTTCTGTTCAGTGCAGTTTTGGAGTGCCCAAGAATCCCATCTTGGCCATTCCAGGGTGGGATTTCCTTTAATTCCTAATTATGTAAGTACTTGTAAGCATACAGAAACCCAGCTGGTATCCCAATAGATTGCTGTCCACCTGGAAGCTGTTGGGCCTGAGGCACAGTTTCCCAGTGCTTTAGTGGTCGAATTTCAATATGCATATGATCTGAACTTTCTGAGGACATTGTGGTGGATCAGACAGATGCTGCTTCTGACTGTAGTTCCCCAAAGAGTTGCCCTTGGCTCAGTTTCTCCCTCTGACGTCTACTGTGCCTGTGGGTCATCAGAGCACTGGATGATTTATCCTTACCGTGTGCATCCTTAGAAGAGCAGTATTTAATTTACGGTTGTAGTGGGAGTTCCCCCTGCTGGACCACCACTGCCAGTCACAAGGATTGATCTTCAGACACTAACGCTAGCTAGGTTGTCAGTCACCCGAGACCACTACGTGGCTGAAAGGAGCAAATAGGAGCTAAATAATGAAGTCTCTGTTTTCCTACCAGAAGTTTTTTTCCAGCCATATAGCAACTTTTTTTTTTTTAGGCCAGTTTACCAAAAACACAACCACCTGTGTTTCCCTGTGTCTCCTGCCCAAGATCCCCTCCATCCTTGTGTACAAAATGCATGTGGGACTCTTAAAAGAGTCCAAGTCTTAAATAAAAATAGCCCAAATAGAATTTTTAGGATTATCAAGGCAATAAGATCCAGATATCAGAAGAACTCACTGGAACACCTAAGAAGTACCAAGAAGCTGGTGGGGTTTAATGGGCCCATGCGTGTATCAAGTGCTGATTCAGGGTAGACTCCAGCTGTCCTCATGGGTGTATCTGATATCCTGCTAGCTTCACTATGCATATATCAATGAAAAAATCAGTAGGTGATCTGAGAAAGAAATGGAAAATTTTGTTTGCACCCACCTGAGGATTATAACCTGGGAGACAGAAAGCTGTGAGGACTGTTAGAAGTCCAAGTACAGTTCTGCAAGTTGTTTTAGACAAAGGATTATGCTTCAGATGATGTGTCAACAGTTTATACAGTCCAGAACTGCATGTACAAAGTGAGGAGTGGGTCATCCTGACCCTTTACAAAATTAAGAAGGAATGGTATCTCCTAAGGAGATTGGGTTGATACAAATGCACAGTACATGCTAAAGGGGAAGGAGGAAGCCCAAACAGGCAGAAAATAATTTTCTGTTTAAATTCTTCTGGGCATGCCATAAAATACAACTATTACTTCATCAAGCCAAAAGGTAGATGCTAATGGGCAGTTAAAAGCAATAGTTGAGCCAGAGTCAACAAACCCATCTCTTTTTTTTTTTTTATAGTCACGAATAGGCTGGAAAAGCCAGTGTTTTTCTCTTCTACTGGAAGGTTGAGAACACCTTCCTGATTGAGCCTGAGCCTTACTATACCTGCAAAAAGGATCAGGATCTAAACTCAGTTCTCGTTACCTCTTGGGGAATAGTCACACAGCGATTTGTCATTAAAGACCAACTGATAAAGCACATTTCTAATGGACAGTATGCTTAACCCCAGATGGTAACTGATTAAAGCTTCCCCAGATCTGTTTCTTTTGTCACCTGCTTAGGAAGGCTGCTTACCTTAGATCTTAATTCCATTTGCAGTTTTTAGTGAGGATTTCTAGGTGTATGGGTAGATTTCCCCAGCCTGCTGACCTTGTTCATATTCCAGGGTGGTTTTCCAGCTGGAACTGGGGAGCCTGCTAGTCCCTAACTCCACTTTCAGTAGGTACTGTTCATGGAAGGCAACTCTAAAAGCAAAGAACCAGTACAAGGCCAGAGAGAATGAGGACCTAGGAGGAATATAAATTTTAAGTTTTTTTAAATCCTGAGGACCACCATAAGGCTGCCAGCATTTTATATTGCCAGGTATAGACATGTTTAATAACTCACATCTGAAAGATCTTTAAATTTATTGACAAAAAGCAGGGAAGAATTGAGGATAAAAGTCATATTGAATGAATTTAGCTTCATGAAAAACCACAGTCTTTTATATTTCTGTTTTAACCTTTCTGGGAGAAACTTTTATAAACTGTCACACCATTGACAAACCATTATTGTTAAAAACATGAATATTTTGGAGCTGAAAGTCTCAAGGAAGAAGGCACGCATTTTATGAGATGTTTCATATAGTATGGCTAGTACTGTGGGTGGTGGGAGTCACTGGCAGGCTGAGGTGATGAGGGAGAACTTAGAAGGTAGAATTTAACATGCTGTATAACATTTTTCTATTTGACTGGAATAGAGCATAACTGTCCACTATCTAGAGACAATAAACTTGGAAGGTATCTGTGCTGGACTTCTGGCTACTTGGAGGAATAAAATAAATTGTTGAGAACAAATTAGATTGTGTATCCTAAACTTACTGTTTGGTTCTGCATTTCTAGCAGCTGTGCATACAACTTGGCTTTCTCATTTCACAAAACCTTTCCCTTGCTTTTGGTGGGGGATAATTTTCAATTTCCATTTGGATTATACTTTGAAAAAAAATTCAGTCTATTTTCTGTTTTCTTTCTTTCATTCCTAACTTCTTTTAGAGCACCCAGGTGGCTCCAAACAGAGTCCTCGGACACAACCCCGAGATGAAGACTATGAAGGGGCTCCATGGAATTGTGATAGCTGCACCTTTCTGAACCACCCTGCACTAAATCGCTGTGAGCAGTGTGAGATGCCACGGTACACTTGAATTCCCAAGAGTCTGCACTAGGTTGAGAGTGTAACTTTGAGCACCGGTTAGAAGAAAAGGAAACCTGGGGAATCTGTTCATCTACCCGGCCTTTTCATTTCAGACGACATGGGGTGGGGGGTGGGGAGAAGGACACTGTAGCCACTTGTGCTCAATAAAGGAAAAATGGGGAAGGATTTTCCCCCCACTGTCTTAACTCAGTGCAGTTAGAGATAGAAAGGGATACTTGAAATGGGGAAAGGATTCACTCCTGAAAGAATGTACACAGAGAAGTCAAGAGCTCTTCTGTGAAACCCCAATCATTTAAGTTACTGCTGAGTGACCCTTATTTTATAAACTAGAACTTTGAATCGTGGTGTAACATGTTACAGTTTATGCAGACAAACTGTGAATTGCCAGAGCAGACTTACCTGGTCACAGATCTCTGGAAAACCCAGGCTCCCCAGGCTTCTTCCTGTTGCTTCCTACTGAGGAAAAGGACAGGAAAAGCACTCAGAGGTTGTTTTTGGTGGGGGTGGGGGGGCAAAACAATAAGGGTATTTGTAATTGCTGCTTTTTTCAGGGGTAATTTCAAACACAGAAACAAGATGTTTTAAAATGTGACTTGTAGCAGTCAGGAATTCGCATATCGTGCCCTTTGTTTGAAAGTACAATCAGAGGTGATAAGATTCCTTTTGCTTGTACAATGATTCATCAAGCTATATCAACACTGGTAACTAAGACCTAATTATGCCGCAGAATAGATAGATTTTTTAAGTTACTGCATGCTTTTATTAGGCCACTGGTTTTTAAAATAACCAACAAGTCCTTATAAATTCTGATTTTATGAATGACCTTCTCGTAAAACTGCGCTTTGCCAATAGCATAGTGAATGTATGCTGAATGTAAATCCATTCCAAAATCTACTTGGAATCTTGAGCTCAGCTGTGGTTCTATAAGAAACGTTTGCAGTCCATAGAGCCGCCCCGCCTTCCAATTTTGTGATGAGTTCATGATGTTTACAGCACAGAGAATACTTGTGCCATAATCCTAATCTAGCTGAAAAAAAAATTACTATTGTTCAATAAAGATGTGTTTGCACATATGTTAACAAATCAGTGTGAGGAAAATTATAGTTAGCCAATATCATAAAATTGCACACTGCGCTATTTGGGGAGGAAGAAAAGGCTAGTCAAGAAATAAGATTAAGAGAAAGGTAAATACAAAGAACTTTGAAATCCAGAACTTAATTTTTACCATACTGTATTCAGAGATGATACTAAGTTTGTTCAGATAGTTCAGATGATACTAAAGCACTCCTTATCTATGAAATTAGAAACTTAGGGTATAAATAAATGAGGAGATATAAAATCATTTGATTCACTAAAGTGCACCACCAGAAAATTGTTAATAGGACACTGAATTAGGGCGGTTGACGTTTCTTCCAAGCTCAAAATTGGATTTTGGAATCTCCCCTTATTTGGGTACATGTAAACAGCAATAAAATTGGTAAGTTTCCTAATCCTAAAGGATTTTACCTCAGGTTATATCACCTGAGGAGTATCTGCTCTCCCATACCAGCTGTCCCCCTTTCTCTTTCACTCACACACAGGCACGCACGCTCGCTTCAAGCTGTCATTATATGCTAATTTAGCAGTAATCTCTGCAGATCTGGAAAAACAAGCTGCACTTAATAGCATAATGAAACCAAAGGCATAATAACTTATCATAGCTTTCCATCAAAATCACAATTTAACACTGTACCTGCAGCTCTGAAAACATTTTTTTCATACGTGAAAAATGTCCTGTAAGTATCTACTTGTCTCACAGAGTCAGCGTGGCTATGTCATTACACTGATAAAACATCTCTCATATAACAACTGTGGCAAAACTGTGAAAATAAAGGTGAGAAAGCAGATGGGCTTAAAAGCATTGATCTGAAAATAGCACTCATTCTCTAAAAGCTTTTGTAGCACTGATGTCTGTCAATCTCCAGTAAGTCCATCAGTCCTCCTGTTCTGTAATAATGCCAATGCCTTTGCCTTTGTATGGTTTCATATCTCTCTATAGAGATGGTAAACCCCACTTGGTATTAAGTAACAATATAGGGTAAAAATACATATATTGCTTGATGTTCTAGCTAAAGGTTTACCCAGTATTCTTAGTGATATGCTGAAGTGGCAGCAGTTAACTTGGCAGTTGTCAGTTGAGGGTGAAGGTAGCATGTATGAAAACAGTTTGATGCTTTATTAAAACCATGTAGATGACTTTAAAACTATTGCATGAACATACATCCAGGTTATTGAACTGTTACCACACAGTAGATGCATGGTGCCAGTCCTTTGGTGATCTATCTAGTAAATTATTGTTTTCACCTGCCAGAAAAAATGAGATACCAGTCTTATTTGATAGGTGTAGAGGGTGGGGTTTGAGACATCAGAGATTGATGTTTACGAGAGTTTTGTATACGTTCATTTCTGGTTCTGCACACGTTTCATACACCAACATAGGCTGTAGTCAGTTTTTTAAATTAGCAAAATTACTTGACACCAGTACATTTGATATATTTAACTATGCCCCATATATAGACTACTTCTGGTTTGTGAGCAGTTTGAATAAGAATCCCGTCACCTTTAAAGACGCCTTTTAAGAAGGATCTGGCTGCTGAGGTGCCTACGCTTTTCGGATAGTTGGTGCACTTCTCGTTCCTCGTAAAAAGGTGTTTTCTTAAATCACAACCAGTTGGATGTATCTGGTAACATAGACCTTGTTTCCCTGTTTTGTAACTGAGTTTTTTGACAGCACATTTGTCATTTTGTCCAAGTACATTGCCCCTTACATTTTGAGATAGGTCTTAAAAGTTTAAAGTGGCAAAAGAGGAGCCAGAAACTTTCTAAGCCTTGTAAAATGTTTCAAATAATGACCTTGTTTGAGAGAGTTAGAGGCGTGGTGTTTTAAACAAAAGAAATGCATTGTAATAAAGGTAGTTTTAGAGCAGATTAATGATGGTGGGGAAAGTGTTGCTAATTTGTTTATTTCCCTGAAAAAATGGGAGTGTGATGAGCAGTTTAATAATTTTTAAGGAGCTGGTCTCAACTTTAGTACTTATAAGAAATCAATGTTTCCTTAAATTTTGACATTGCTTTGTCCCGGTTATCTAAGGTTCATATTCCAACTTTCTGTGGCACCTGAACTTTATATAGTATTTTAAAAGGTAACTAATGTTTTTGACAGTATAAACAAAAAGCAAGAATATAAGGCCTAGAAAAATTGTCCTTCGAAAATATCAATGATGTACCCTCGAATGTGAAGATGTCCCCTTATAGTTTAAATTGATTTATTTGAATATTGTAATCATTCTTCAGACTTTGAATGAGTCGTTACAGTGTGTATCTGTATATCTGTAGAGAAAAATGACAACTGAAATGTAACTTTAAAATCAGAATAAATTTGGCACTGTCTGTTGCACCACTACTGTATCTTTTTGAAAGAATTAACAGTATTTTCTTATTGTAAAAGGTAATCCTGATGATTCCACATTCACCAGACATGTATTTTTCCTGTATTATTTGCATCCCCAAATATTTAATACAAGTAGGTTTTGAACAGCTTGAGCTTTCAGATTAACAGAATGACGACTCAATTTTAATTTCTAAAGCCTTGAAATGTTGCTTTGAGACTGAACAATTTTGAATTCTTATTTATAATGAACCCAATGTCCATGTTTCCCTACTGTTAAAGAACTGATCAGTTTCTTGCCTACAACAGCAAGAACTTATTAAATCTTGTAAATACCGTGTCTCTTTTAGATTTCTGTGTATGCTGTGAATCAAATTATTTTGAGGTGAAATTGTATTAAGACAAAGGCATTTGAAAAGGCTATGCATGCATCAAACCTCCAAACAGTACATATTCAGAAAGTCAAAGATTCCTGCGAAATAAATTAATAAAGTAAAAGCAAGCACTACATTCTGTATCCTTTCTGTGTAGCTAGAAATGATTTATAATATCAAACCAGTCTAGCTCCTACATTTCATATTTCTGGACTGAAATATGCTGTCTCAGAAACCTCATCTTTCATCACATCTCTGTTCTTCTGTTAGAATATGTACTCATGTTATTTTGGGGGTATTAAGTATTTGTACATTACTGTAACTTAGAAATTGGTTAAAAGTATAAATGAGCAAATTTTATATAACAGGTGGCATATGTTAAGAATTTACATTTTTCACTCCACATTAATACATGTTACTTACAAAAGAATGACTGGTTCTTTTTCTTTATATCGTTTGTAGTTAGTTTTTCAAAGGAAAATAATCACCTTCCTAATCTCTAGTCACTGTTCCCAACTTGTGCACAGAGAATGTTGCACATGAATTTTTTAAGATAGCTTTTTCAATGATTAGGATTTATTTAAAGTCAGAATCACTTCCACTACATTTTTTACATATATGAAAATTGGCAGACATACATACACAAGTTCAGTTCAGTCGCTCAGTCGTGTCCAACACTGCGACCCCAGGGACTGCAGCACGCCAGGCCTCCCTGTCCATCACCAACTCCTGGAGTTTAACTCATGTCTATCCCACCATCCCATCCCACCCCACCATTCCCATTCCACCATCTCATCCTCTGTCATTCCCTTCTCCCACCTTCAATCTTTCCCAGCATCAAGGTCATTTCCAATGAGTCAGTTCTTTGCGTCAGGTGGCCAAAGTATAGGAGTTTTAGTTCAGCATCAGTCCTTCCAATGAATAGTCAGAATTGATTTCATTTAGGATGGACTGGTTGGATCTCCTTGCAGTCCAAGGGAGTCTCAAGAGTATTTTCCAACACCACAGTTCAAAAGCATCAATTCTTCGGCACTCAGCTTTCTTCACAGTCCAACCCACATCCATACATGACTACTAGAAAAACCATAGCCTTGACTAGACGGACCTTTGTTGGCAAACTAATGTCTCTGCTTTTTAATATGCTATCTAGGCTGGTCATAGCTTTTCTTCCCGAGGAGTAAGTGTCTTTTAATCTCATGGCTGCAATCACCATCTGCAGTGACTTTGGAGCACAAAAAAATAAAGTCAGCCACTGTTTCCCCATCTATTTGCCATGAAGTGATGGGACCAGATGGCGTGATCTTCCTTTTCTGAATGTTGAGCTTTAAGCCACTCTTTCACTCTCCTCTTTCACTTTCAACAAGAGGCTTTTTAGCTCCTCTTCACTTTCTGCCATAAGGGTGGTGTCATCTGCATATCTGAGGTTATTGATATTTCTCCCGGCAATCTTGATTCCGGGAGCTTGTGTTTCTTCCAATCCAGCGTTTCTCATGATGTACTTTGCATATAAGTTAAATAAGCAGGGTGACAATATACAGCCTTGACGTACTCCTTTTCCTATTTGGAACCAGTCTGTTGTTCCATGCCCAGTTCTAACTTGCTTCCTGACCTGCATACAGATTTCTCAGGAGGCAGATCAGGTGGTCTAGTATTCCCATCTCGAAGAATTTTCCACAGTTTCTTGTGATCCACACAGTCAAAGGCTTTGGCACAGTCAATAAAGCAGAAGTAGAAACCACAATCACAAAACTAACCAATCTGATCACATGGACCACAGCCTTGTCTGACTCAATGAAACTAAGAGCCATGCAGTGGGGCCACCCAAGACAGATGGGTCACGGTGGAGAGTGCTCAGAAAACATGGTCCACTGGAGAAGGGAATGGCAAATCACTTCCGTATTCTTGTCTTGAAAACCCCATGACAGTATGAAAAGGCAAAAAGATAACACAAGTACAGAAGGATCCTATAATCCCCGTTTACTCATTTCCCCACTTCCAAAATTATCCATATATTGGCAATCTTATTTCATCTACATTCTCATCCACCACCATCCACCATTATTTTAAAACAATAGACATTGTAGCAACTCCTCTGTAAATAAACGACATGTTATCACATCTTACAAGATAATAGCCAGTATGAAATTTCCCTAATGGTTTCACCATTTTTTATAAGCATGTCTAAACTGGGGTCTCAATATTGAGAATACTTGAAATTGATTATTCTGTATCGTACATCTTTAACCTGCATGTATACCTTTGCTCCCTCTCAGAAGTTATAAGGAAACTACCTCATCAAGTATTTGGTTACCCTCTACCACATCTTAGTGTAAAGTAACACATAGAACATCAAAGATAACTTTAAACATGGTATGTGAGGTTTGTTTTTTTCCCCTCTTCTCATTATTTCCCACATCCTATGTTGTCCCTTTTAAACAATCTGTTTTGAAATAGAAACTTACTTCAAATCTCAATACCATAATAGTGATTTCCTTATGTTGCTCACTCTGCTACTTAGGCATCTGTGAGACCTCCACCATCTATCTGTAATCCCACTACCCATATAGTGATTTCCCTTCAGGTACTCGCCAGTTCCATTTCCCACACAGAAGTGGGAGACTGTTGGGTGTGGCATGTGTCTCCCACTCCGTTTCTTCCAAAGACTTCCTGACTTCACTTGGACCAAGAGGCCTTTTCTAAGACTGTCCAGGTGGTAATGTAAAGGCGGAGCTTCCAAAGGTTTTAATATGATACATAATGTATGGGTGGGGTTTGGGTTCGCCAGTTTCAGACTCAGTGTTCAAACCATCTCACTTGTCCTGCCCTCAGAAAAGCAATGGGTATACTTTTAGCCAGCCTCTCTCGACATTCTAGTGGTAAGAAAGAGAATGTGGGAACATCAGGTTATGCAGCCTAGCTTACTCGGTTCATATGGTGATTTGGAACAATATAATACTAACTTTTCACTTGGAGACTGAACCTGATTTGAGGGAACCTCCTGTTCCCTTAGGGCTTCCCTGGTGGCTCAGACAGTAAAGCATGTGTCTATAATGTGGAAGACCCGGGTTCAATCCCTGGTTTGGGAAGATCCCCTGGAGAAGGAAATGGCAATTCACTCCAGTACTATTGCCTGGAAAATCCCATGGACAGAGGAGCCTGGTAGGCTACAGTCCATGGGGTTGCACCACTAACCCATTTCTAAATCCTATCCCCCAGTTATGATTTAAGTCACTAAAAATAGTCTGCTCTGGGTGTACATGACTCAAAAAAAGGTCTTTATTTGAAAGGCACTTGAGGTTTGGGGAGGAGAAAATTGGATTAGCATAATGAAATACCTTACATTCTTTATACACTTTCACAATGAATCAAATGGTCACAGCTGGCAGGGGTACTCCAATTCTGAGAGTATCATTTGAGTTTCCCTTCCCAAATTCTACTGAAATAACTAATGATAACACTTTTAAGGGTTGGGGAACAGGGCAGGCTGCACCAGGGTGGAAAATGGCAAGATGCAGACGCTCAGGTACTCAGTCACATCCGACTGCGACCTGGCGACCTGCAGCGCCCTAGGCCTCCCTGTCCTTCACCATCTCCTGGGGTTTGCTCAAACTTACGCCCATGGAGTCAATGATGCCATCCAACCATCGCATCCTCTGTCGCTCCCTTCCTCCTGCCCTCAATCTTTCCCAGCATCAGGGGCTTTTGCAATCAGTCGGCTCTTTGCATCAGGTGGCCAAAGGAAGCAGATGGGGGGTGTACTGAGGGTGCTAGCAACCAGTGTCAAGCAGCGCACAGTGCCAGCTGCCACTGAAGGTTAACCTATAAATCAAGTCTTTGGGGCTCCCAAATGGAGGCTATAATATGAGCCCTAGATTCTGAGTAGCACATGGATCTGTGCTGAGCAGAAAGTGGGGAGATTGTGGCAACTGCCTTCTGTCTCACTTGCACCACAGCTGGCTGATTAAACAGGTTTACTTAGTGCAACTTGTTTGGTCACATTCTTAAGGAGCCTGAGGCACTCGGTCACTTCAAGCTGCCATATGAATATGGAGGAAAATCTTGGCCTAGCTCAACATTGCAAGGAGCAAGCTTCAACCCTGCAGTAAACACTTAAAAGCAGCACCCATTGGCATTTGCTTATTGACTAGCTAGAAGCAAACCCTTAGCAAAATATTGTACGTCAGGTGGCGCTAGTGGTAAAGAACCCGCCTGACCATGCAGAAGACATTAGAGACTCAAGTTTGATCCCTGGGTTGGGAAGATCCCTGGAGGAGGAAATGGCAACCCACTCCTGTATTCCTGCCTGGGAAATCCCATGGACAGATGAGCTTGGTGGGCTACAGTCTATGGGGTCACCAAGAGTAGGACACGAGTGAGGCGACTTAGCGTGCACGCGTCTTTCCTATACTCTGTAACCAAGTGATTTCGGAGAAGAAGCTATAGAAAAAAGTAGAAAACTTAATGTTCTCTTTTTCATTTAGGATTACAAGATTTAAGCAGTATGACCACATTATCTTTTTAAACATTCCTTAAAAATCAGTCAACAGATGAAAACATTTAGTCTCCTGGAAAAGGGACTTCATTTTAACCACACTCAGAGCAGAAGAGCAAACTTTGATTTCTGATTTCAATTCAAAACAAAATTTACTGCTATGTCATATCTCTCAAAAACAGGAATGGTTGTTTCTGAATAAAATTTTTCCTGAAGTTCTAAACCAGAAATGTAGGTAGTGAGACTTCACAGAATTGAGTCAAGAAAGAAACTATTCTAGAATTCAGAGCTAACACACACACAAAAGTGATTTCTAGATGCAGGAAATACAATAAGGCACGCCAGAAGGAAAGAACACAGCAGATAGAGGAGAGGCAAGAAATACAGAAGAAACATGGGGATGAGAGGGTTTTAAAATATTACCTATCAAGATAAACAATAAACAAAGGTGACATCAGAATTCTGAATTTGTAAAACTTAAACATATCTAATTTTACATGCAGAACAGACTAGTACATATTATAATCAGTATAATTAAATCTCCATATAATCAAATTTTCTATCTCATGTGAACTGTTTTTTCAATGTTCACCATTTACAAAAAGATTTATCAAGAAAACCTCAATTTTTACAATAATTATACAGGCCACATTTTTCTGATTGCAAGACATTAAAGCTTTAAAGTTTACTTAATCAAATCAAGCCACTCAGGTAAAGTCGCTCAGTCGTGTCCAACTCTTTGTGACCCCATGGACTGTAACCTACTAGGCTTCTCCGTCCATGGGATTCTCCAGGCAAGAATACTGGAGTGGATTGCCATTTCCTTCTCCAGGGGATCTTCCCAACCCAGGGATCGAACCCGGGTCTCCCACATTGGAGGCAGACGCTTTAACCTCTGAGCCACCAGGGAAGCAGTCAACTCTGTGGCTCAGATGGTAAAAAATCTGCCTGCAATGCGGGAGACCCAGGTTCAACCCCTGGGTCAGAAGGATGCCCTGGAGGAGAGGGCATGGCAGCCTACTCCAGTATGCTTGCCTGGGAAATCCCACGGACAGAGGAGCCTGGTGGGCTACAGTCCATGGGGTCTCAAAGAGTTGGACATGACTGAGTGACTAAACAACAACAACATAAAAGGAAAAAAAAAAAAAAGCTAAAGCTCTTCATCCAAAAACTAGAATTGAAAACAAAGATTTAGTACAGGCAAATCCTCAGCAAGAGGCTTTGGCAAATATATTATGTTGAAAGCAAGCTTTGAACTCCCAGAAAATGGCAGATTAAAAAGTGTGGTATCTCAGTGACGTTTTAGAAAATGCATCTACTGAAATATTTCTAGATGCAAATACATCGTCCACACTTGTAACAGAACAAGCTGCACAAAGAAATAATTCAGAACTTGAGTTGATGAAATACATTTCCAGGATTAGATGTCTTTGTGCTAACTAATAGTGAAACCAAAATGTGCAAAGTCAGTTCAACTATACTCCAGGAGAAAATACACACTGTACCTACTACAGTGTAAGAATCTTCAGGAACTGGAAAGCTCCAGAAAAGAACTGGATTGGAGGTTTTCCAAGGGCAAGCTGATGTGCAACTTGTATGGAGAAGTTTTAGAAGCTAGCAGCTTGAGAAGGCATGTGAGTATACACAAAGGACTCAAACTCTACCTCTGCTACATGTGTGGGAAGAGATTCACCCAGTGTAACCAGCTGAAAACATACTGGTGAGAAACAATATGAAAGAATTATGTGATAGAGGCTTTGTTCAAAAATGCCAGGCTACTCATAATTCATTGTGGTGAAGAAAAAACCCTTTAAGTGTGATTTATGTGATTGACAAGTTATAGCTTCTGCAAGTTCAAGATTCACATGTGGACAGATAGTGGAGAGAAGCCGTAAGTCTAAGATCAGTTCAGTTCAGTCGCTCAGTCATGTCCAGGAGTGGACAAAGATTGACCCAGCCCAGAACACTGACCTCTCACAGTCACAGGCTTCCTGAGGGAAAGCCTTCCAGGCCTCAAGGAGACCTGTGCTCTCTAGCTGTCTTATCCCACACTCTCCAAGTGCACAGGGGAAAACCCTAATAGGCAGTTGTCTGTGGGAACACTTCAGCACAAAAAATCTTTCGATCTCATAAGGCCATTTGTTATGTAGAAACACAAAGCTATTAAAAATGGAAAGAATCATAAAATCCAAGTCCAGTCAAGGCAGAACTCTATATTCCAGTGCTAGATTCCCTATGGAAACACCCAGTATTGGAAACTATAGCTGGGAGGCTTTTTGAAAAAAAAGAAACGAAACTATAGCTGGGAGGCTTTCTAAAATGACTTAACCAGATGATAATCAGTCTCTTTCATCAGATACTTATTTGGTTAGCTGGAATAAGAGTTAATTTGGAGGGGGTGGTGGCCACAGTTAACTGACTTTGTGAGCAAAAGAAAATTGCTTGTGTGTCTCTGTTAGATGCTAGGAAACAAAAGTATCTCTGGTAATACTTTCTGCATCTTCAGTGTGCAATGCTTGTTTCGACGTTTTACTTTTGAGTCTAGTTATACACACAGCTTTTTAAGGAATGAATGACTATGGCAATACATCTGAATAGAATGCTATTTTGCTTTTTAATTTGTTAATTTTCAAGCTGCCTTCATTCCATTTTTATTTTGCATTCACTATTGCCTTTCATTTATTTAAGTAGAATCTATCTTAGTGGTATCAACATATAATCTATTCACGATTCATTTTTGACCTAGGAAATTTTTTTCTCTCCTCAAAACGTAAGCAAAATTCTTAACAATATCAGCCCAAGAGTGTTGCTGTTTGTAAGCCCAACAGACCAATATGTAACCAATGGAGAAAAAATGAAATTTAACACTTCTAAGATATTTGGGCTATTTTTCTTAACATATTCAACTAGAGTATAAAAGTTTCTCATAAAAAGCAAGACAGTATATAAGTTTTAACATTGTTTTGTTGAAGTATAATGGATATGCTTGTACAGAACTCAGTATTACAGAGAAGATTCAAAGACACTGGTTTTGGTTTGAGACATTTTCAAAATTAATTTTAAATAACTATCTGGTGGTTTTATGTTGCCAAAGACAATTTCAAAATTCAACTTGTTTCATTTTTAATAGATCAATTTGATGAAGATAAAGAAGATATACTGAGTTTTGAAATTTTTTGAGAATCCCTTAGTGTACCTGATACACATTTTTTAAATGCATATTAAAATTAAACAATGCATAATTGGAAATCCCTTGTTTTCTAAATCAGATGCATTATCTTCTATAAAGACTGAGAAATTAATTATGATATTTTGAGCTACTAGAAGGCAAATTTATTTTACATTTGAGTGTCTTTAAGTTGTACATTTAAAATTTTTCATGTATTGAAACATAGCATTTGGTTATTATAGTTTCACAGGGCCCTTTTCTTGCTTAATGGATATTTTTAAAATGTAGGATTATCCAGTGTTAATTATTACCCTTCCCCTTTATTCTTTGATCCTGCACTGATTTATTTCACTGCCTGATCTTTCTTCATTAAGTAATCAGTTCCACAAATTAGTTCCTATACTGCTGACCAAACCACCAGTGACAATATTTCTTATTTCTGCCCAGCATTACCTGTGGTTTATTTATTTCCTAGTTTTAAACTACACCTGTAATAAAGTTAGTGTATTTTATACTGGTGGCGATTTCTTTAATTGTAATTTTCTCTGTTTAGAGGTCCAGGTGAAAAGAATCAATCTAATATAGCTTGAATTCAACAGTAATCTATTTGAACAAATACTACAGTAGATACATGAAAAATGTAATACCCAGAACTCAGGGGCCTTCCCATACTGCTAGACATCAGTTTGGCAACATTTAAACTAAGTCTAAATGTAGGTCCATCAACTTCCCTGGTGGCTCAGTGTAAACAATCCACCTGCCAGGACAGGAGACACAGGTTTGATTCCTGATCCAGAAAGATCCCACATGCCAAGGATCAGCTAAGCCCATGCACCACAACTACTGAGCCTGCAGTCAAGAGCCCTCAAGCCACAACTACTAACCCTGTGAGCCTAGAAACTGCGCTCCCCAGCAAGACAAGCCACCAGAATGAGAAGCCCACACACTACAACAAAGAGTAGCCCCTGCTCAACGCAACTAGAGAAAGCTCACATGCAGCAACAAAGACCCACTGCAACCCAAAACAAATAATTAAAAACTGAATGTGGGTCCAGTTCTGGCAAGTTAAAAAAAAAAAAAATTGGACTGTTATTTTATGATGCAAAGTGAAAGTGAAAGTCCCTCAGTCATGTCCAACTCTTTGCAACCCCATGGACTCTGCAATCCATGGAATTCTCCAGGTCAGAATACTAGAGTGGGTAGATGTTCCCTTCTCCAAGGGATCTTCCCAACCCAGCGATCGAACCCAGGTCTTCCACATTGCAAGCAGATTCTTTACCAGCTGAGCCACCAGGGAAACCCGTGCATGTAATAATTTTGTAATCACAAGTATCAAAAGGTCTAAGGAAAGGAAATTGGCCAGGATGGCAGAGTAGGAAGACCTTGAATTCATTTCTTCACACAGGCACACCAAATTATATCTAAGAACACCTAACAACAAAAAAGAGTAGAACCTACCAAGCAAAGACCTTCTACAACTAAAGATGGAAAAAAGAAACCACAAGATGGGTAGGAGGAGTGGAGCTATAGTATAGTCAAGACCCTAACCCCAGGTGGCTGACCCACAAATCAGAGGATAATTACAATTGCAGATGTTTTCCCCAAGGACTGAGGGGTCAAAGCCCCACATCAGGCTCCCCAGTAATATTAAACTCTAGAACACTTGGCTTTGAATGCCAGAAAGGTTTACCTATGGGAGTCCCAAAGGGCTGTAGGAAATAGAGACTTCACTCTTAAAAGACCAAAAAATGCATATACTCTGAGACCCAAGGCAGAAATAGTAATTTTAAAGAAGCCTGGGTCAGACTTACCTGCTGATTTTGGTGAGCCTCCCAGAGAGGCAGGAAGCCAGTGGCACGCAATCTGGGGTCATAAACACTGGTGGCAGCCATTTGGGGGAGCTTGTTCTATCATGTGGACGCCGGTACTGGCAAGCACTATTTTAGAACCCCCCCATTTACCTTATGAGCCTCAGGACTCTGCCCTACCCGCACCTATTAGCCTGTAGGCACCAGTATTGAGAAACCTCAGGATAGTCAACTAGCCAGGTGACCACAAAGCCCTACCCACTAGCAGACAGGCTGCTGGAAGACCCCTTGAGCCCACAGATGCCCCTAGACATAGTCCTATCCAATGCTCAGTTCAGTCACTCAGTTGTGTCCAACTCTTTGCAATCCCATGAACTGTACCATGCCAGGCCTCCCTGTCCATCACCAACTCCTGGAGTTTACTCAAACTTATGTCCATTGAATCGGTGATGCCATTTAACCATCTCATCCTCTGTCATCCCTTTCTCCTCCTCCTTTCAATCTTTCCCAGTATCAGAGTCATTTCCAATGAGTCAGCTCTTCGCATCAGGTGGCCAAAGTATTGGAGTTTCAGCTTCAACATCAGTCCTTCCAATGAATATTCAGGACTGATCTCTTTTAGGATGGATGGCTGGATCTCCTTGCAGTCCAAGAGACTCCCAAGAGTCTTCTCCAACACCACAGTTCAAAAGCATCAGTTCTTTGGTGCTCAGCTTTCTTTATAGTCCAATGCTCACATCCACACATGACCACTGGACAAACCATAGCCTTAACTAGACGGACCTTTGTTGGCAAAGTAATGTCTCTGCTTTTTCATATGCTATCTAGGTTGCTCATAGCTTTTCTTCCAAGGACCAAGTGTCTTAATTTCATGGCTGCAGTCACCATCTGCAGTAATTTTGGAGCCCAAGAAAACAGTCTGTCACCTTTTCCACTGTTTCTCCATCTATTTGCTTTTCAATATGCTGTCTAAATTGGTCATAACTTTCCTTCCAAGGAGTAAGTGTCTTTTAATTTCATGGCTGTAATCACCATCTGCAATGATTTTGGAGCCCAGAAAAATAAAGTCAGCCACTGTTTCCCCGTCTATTTGACATGAAGTGATGGGACCGGATCTTAGTTTTCTGAATGTTGAGCTTTAAGCCAACTTTTTCACTCTCCTCTTTCACTTTCGTCAAGAGGCCTTTAGTTCTTCTTCAGTTTCTGCCATAAGGGTGGTGTCATCTGCATATCTGACGTTATTGATATTTCTCCTGGCAATCTTGATTTCAGCTTCTACTTCATCCAGCCCAGCATTTCTCATGGTGTACTCTGCATAGAAGTTAAATAAGCAGGGGGACAATATACAGCCTTGACGTACTCCTTTTCCTATTTGGAACCAGTCTATAGTTCCATATCCAGTTCTAACTGTTGCTTCCTGACCTGCATACAGATTTCTCAGGAGGCAGGTCAGGTAGTCTGGTATTTCCATCTCTTTCAGAATTTTCCAGTTTCTTGTTATCCACACAGTCAAAGGCTTTGGCATAGTCAATAAAGCAGAAATGTTTTTCTGGAACTCTTGCTTCTTCAGTGATTCAGCAGATGTTGGCAATTTGATCTCTGGTTGGTTCCTCTGCCTTTTGTAAAACCAGATTGAACATCTGGAAGTTCCAGTTCACATATTGTTGAAGCCTGGCTTGGAGAATTTTGAGCATTACTTTACTAGTGTGTGAGATGAGTGCAATTGTGTGATAGTTTGAGCATTCTTTGGCATTATCTTTCTTTCATATATCCAACGCTGCTGCTGCTGTTGCTAAGTCACTTCAGTCATGTCCGACTCTGTGCAACCCCATAGACGGCAGCCCACCAGGCACCCCCCACCGCCGCCCCCGTCCCTGGGATTCTCCAGGCAAAAACACTGGAGTGAGTAGGAGATTAGAAATAAACTACAAGAAAAACAGGGCTTCCCTGGTGGCTCAGATGGTACAGAATCTGCCTGCAAGATGGGAGACCTGGGTTCAATCCCTGGGTTGGGAAAATCCCCTGGAGGAGGGAATGACATCCTACTCCAGTATTCTTGCCTGGAGAATTTCCATGGACAAAGGAGCCTGGCAAGCTACAGTCCATGGGGTTGCAAAGAGTTGGACATGACTGAATGACTAAACACAGCACAAGAAAAACAACTGCAAAAACACAAATATGTGAAGGTTAAACAATATACTACTAACCAACCAATGGATCACTGAAGAATTCAAAAAGAAAATAAAAAAACCTGGAGACAAATGAAAACAAAACCACAATGATCCAAAACCTATGGCACAAGGCAAACACAGGTTTAAAAGACAAATTTGTAGCAATACAAGCTTACCTCACGAAACAAGAACAGTCTCAAATAAACAACCTAGACTTACACCTAAAGCAACTTGAGAAAGAAAAACAAACAAAACCCAAAGTTAGTAGAAGGAAAGAAATCATAAAGATCAGAGTATTAATACATGAAAGAGACTTAAAAACAAGAATAAAAAGATCAATGAATTTAAAATCTGGGAGATAATGAAAATTGATAAATCTTTAGCCAGACTCATCAAGAAACAGGGGCAAGGACTCATATCAATGAAATTAGAAATCTGAAAGGATTAGGTACAACATACACCATAGAAAAAC
The DNA here is from genome assembly GCA_006408695.1 of Aepyceros melampus. Taxonomy (NCBI): domain Eukaryota; kingdom Metazoa; phylum Chordata; class Mammalia; order Artiodactyla; family Bovidae; genus Aepyceros; species Aepyceros melampus. Next base: position 224,122 of record SJXQ01003242.1, read on the forward strand.
AAAGGATCATAGACACTACTACCAACAACATATGCCAATAAGATGGACAATCTAGAAGAAACAAATTCTTAGAAAAAAATCTCCCAAGAATGAACCAGAAAGAAATAGAAAATATGAACAGATCAATTACAAGAACTGAATCTGTAATTTTAAAACTTTCAACAAACAAAAGTCCAAGGTCACATGGCATCATGGGTGAATTCTATCAAACATTTATCAAAGGGTTAACACCTATTCTTCTGAAACTATTCCAAAAAAACTGCAGAGGAAGGAATACTTCCAAACACATTCCATGAGACTACAATCACCCTGATACTAAAACTAGACAAAGTTACCAAAAAAAAGAAGGAAATTACATGCCACTATCACTGATGAACATGTATATGCAAAAATCCTTAAGAAAATACCAGCAAACAAAATCCAACAGATCATAAAAAAAGATCATATACCATGAAAAACTGGGATTTATCCCATGGATGCAAGGGTTTTTCCATATTTTTCCATATTCTCAAGTCAGTGTGATATACCACATTAACAACTTTAAGAATAAAAAGCATATGTTCAACAAAATAGATGCAGAAAAAGTTTTGATAAAATTCAGCATCCATTTATGATAAACTCTCCAGAAAGTGGGCATTGGAGGAACCCACCTCAACATAATAAAAGCCAAATATGACAAGCCCATAGCTAACATCATACTTAACAGTGCAAAGCTGAAAGGAGGAATAAGACAAGGTCCACTCTCAGTATTTTTATTCAACACAGTTTTGGAAGTCCTAGCCATAGCAATCAAAGAAAAAAAAAGCATAATAAAAGTAACCCTAATTGGAAAAAAAATGTAAAAATGTCACTGCAGATGACATGATATTGTACATCAGTCAGTTCAGTCGCAGAGTTGTGTCTGGCTCTTTGCAACCCCATGGACTGCAGCATGCCAGGCTTCCCTGTCCATCACCAACTCCCAGAGCTTACTCAAACTCATGTCCATTGAGTTGGTAATGCCATCCAACCATCTCAGCCTCTGTCATCCCCTTCTCCTGCCTTCAATATTCCCAGCATCAAGGTCTTTTCAAATGAGTCATTTCTTCGCATCAGGTGGCCAAAGTATTAGTTTCAGCTTCAGTATCAGTTCTCCCAACGAATATTCAGGACTGATTTCCTTTAGGGTGGACTGGTTGGATCTCTTTGCTGTCTGAGGGACTGTCAAAAGCCTTCTCCAACACCACAGCTCAAAAGTATTAATACTATACATAGAGAATCCTAAAGACATTACCAGATGACTACTAGAGCTCATCTATCAATTTGGTGAAGTTGCATGATACAGAATTAATACACAGAAATCCATTGCATTTCTACACACTAACAACAAAAGATCAAAAGGAGAAATTAAGGAAACAGTCCCATTTATCACTGCATCAAAAAGAAGAAAATACCTAGAAACTAATCTACCTAAAGAAGCAAAAGACCTGTACTCTGAAACTTGTAAAACACTAATGAAAGAAACTGAATATGAAACAGATGGAAAGATAGCCCATGATCTTGGATTGGAAGACTCAGTATTGTCTAAATTCTATACTAAAGGCATTCAGTGCAAGCCCTATCAAAATACCAACATTTTTCACAGAACTAGAACAAAAAAAATTTAAATTTGTATAGAGACACAAAAGACCCCAAATAGCCAAAAAATATTGAGAAAGATAACCAGAACAATCAGGCTACCTGACTTCAGACTACACTACTAAGCTACAGTAATCAAAACAGTATGTATGTATGGGTGCAAACCAGAAATATAGATCAATGGAACAGGATTCAAAGTTCAGAAATGGACCCACACATCTATGGTTAACTAATCTATGATGAAGGAAGCAACAATATACAATGGAGAAAAGACAGTCTCTTCAGTAAGTGGTGTTGGGAAAACTGGACAGTCACATGTAAAAGAACAAAATTAGGACATTCTCTAGCACCATGTACAAAAGTCAACTCAAAGTAGATTAAAGACCTAAATGTAAGACCAGATACTATAAAATTCCTTGAGGAACATAGGAAAAATACTCTTTGACCTGCATCACTGC
>SJXQ01003242.1:226394-328633 GCA_006408695.1 Aepyceros melampus
CTCCTAGAGTAATCAAAGTAAGAACAAAAATAAACAAATGGGACCCAATTAAACTTAAGTGTTTGCATAGCAGAGAAAACCAGAAATAAAATGAAAGGAAAACCTAGAGAATGGGAGAAAATATGTGCAATACAATGCAATCGACAAGGGATAAATCCCCCCAAAACACACAAATAGCACATAAATCTCAATATAAAAAAAAAACACAAAGCAACCACAAATTGGGCAGGATATCTAAATGGACACTTTTTCAAAGAAGAGATACAGCTTGTTAAAATGCACATGAAAAGATGCTCAACATTGCTAATTATTAGCAAGTACAAATCAAAACTATCTCACATCAGTCAGAATACCCATCATCAAAAAGCCTGCAACATCACATGTGGGAAGGGATATGGAGAAAAAAGAACCCTCCTACACTGTTGGTGGGAGTGTAAATTGATGTAGCTGCTATGGAAAAAAATATGGAGGCCACTTTAAAAACTAAAACTAGACTTATCATGTGATCCACAATCCCACTCCTGGGCATACATCCAGAAAACACAAAAGTAGTAATTCAAAGAGACACATGTACTCCAGTGTTCACAGCAAATGTATTTACAATAGCCAAGACATGTAAGCAACCTAATTATCAACAGATGAATGGATAAAGATGTGGTGTGTATACACACACACACACAGAATATGACTCAGTCATATAAAGAATGAAAAAATGCCTTTTGCAGCAACACAGATGGACCTAGAGATGACCATCCTAAGGAAAGTAAAGTCAGAAAGAGAAAGAAAAATATCACATGATATTACTTATATGTGGAATCTAAAAAATGATACAAATGAATGGATTTACAAAACAGATTCACAGATTTAGAAAACAAACTTATGACACCAAAGGGGAAAGGTGAGGGGAAGGATAAACTAGGCATCTGAGATGAACACATACAGACTACTATATGTAAAATAGATAATAAACAAGGACCTAGTGTATAGCACAGGGAACTCTACTCAATATTCTGCAATAATCTAAATGGGAAAATAATCTGGAACAGAATAGATACCTGTATATATAAAAGTGAATCACTTTACTGTATACCTGAAACTAACACATGCTGAATCAATGTACTCCAGTATAGAATAAAAAATTTCTTGAAAAAACTGTGACAAAGGAAAAAACTCAAAAAATACAGTGAGGACATACAGATGTCCAAAATGCATATGAAATATGCTCAACATCACTAATTATTAGAGAAATGCCAATCCATCCACACTACAATAAACTATCACCTCACACCAGTCAGAACAGCTATCATCAAAGTCTACAAATAATAAATACTGGAGCGGATGTGTAGAACTCTCCTACACTATTAATGGGAATGTAAATTCATAAAGCCACTATGGAGGTTCCTTTAAAACCTAAATGTAGACGTATCATATGATCCTCCAACCCACTACAGGGCATATATCCTGAGATAACCATAATTCAAAAACATACATGAACCCCAGTGTTCACTGCAGCCTAATTACAATAGACAAGACATGGAAGCAACCTAAATGTTCATCAACAGAGGAATATATAAAGGTGTGGTATGTGGTAGCACATACACACACAGTAGAATATTTAGTTTAGTTCAGTCACTCAGTTGTGTCCGACTCTTTGCGACCCCATGAATCGCAGCACGCCTCAGCTGTAAAAAAGCATGATACATGTCATTTACAGTAATATGGATGGACCGAGAGATTATCCCAAGTAAGTCAAAGACAAATATCATGACATCATTTATATGTGGAGTCTGAAAAAATGATATAAATGAACTGATTTACAAAACAGAAACATGGATTTAGAAATTTATGATACTAAAGGGGAGAGGAGTGGGAATAACATATACACGTATACTGTATGCAAATCAACAAGGACCTACTATATAACACAGGGAACTCTGCTCAATATTCTGTAATAACCTGTATGGGAAAAGAATCTGAAAAAGTTTCTTAAATCTTAACGGAAAAAAATACTGAGAAAGGGGAAAAAACTCAGAAAAAAGAGAGACACATAGATTGCCAAAAGGCACATGAAAACATGCTCAACTTTGCTATTTACTATAAAAATGCACATCAAAACTATAATGAGGTATCACCTCACAGTAGTGAGAACAGCCATCATCAAAAAGTGAACCAACAATGCAAGCTGGAGAGGATGTGGAGAAAAGGGAACACACTGTTGCTGGAAATGTAAATTTGGGTACAGTCATTATGAACGTTCCTTGAAAAACTAAACAGAACTACCATATGATCCAGCAATCCCACTCCTGGACATATGTCCAGAGAAAACCATAATTTGATAACATAATTTGACACCCTAATATTTTTTGCAGCCCTATTTACAATAGCAAGAGATGGACACAATCTAAATGTCCATCAACAGATGAATAAAAAAGGTGTGATATATTACTCAGCCATAAAAAATGAAATAATGCCATTTGTAGCAACATGGATGGTCCTAGAGACTGTCATACTGAGTGAAGTCCATCAGACAAAGACAACTACCATATGGTATCACTTATATGTGAAATCTTAAAAATTCGTACAAATGAACTGCTCTTCAAAACAGAACTACAGTTAGAGGTGTAGAAAACAAACTTATGACTACTAGAGGGATACATTGGGAGATTGGGATTGACATACATGCACTGCTGCTGCTGCTGCTAAGTCGCTTCAGTCGTGTCCGACCTGTGCAACCCCATAGACAGCAGCCCACCAGGCTCCCCCGTCCCTGGGATTCTCCAGACAAGAACACTGGAGTGGGTTGCCATTTCCTTCTCCAATGCATGAAAGTGAAAAGTGAAAGGGAAGTCGCTCAGTCGTGTCCGACTCTTAGCAACCCCATGGACTGCAGCCTCCCAGGATCCTCTGTCCATGGGATTTTCCAGGGAAGAGTACTGGAGTGGGTGCCATAGCCCTCTCTGCATATATGCACTACTATAAATAAAACAGATACTAATAAGTACCTACTGTATAGTGCAAGAAAGCCTACTCAATACTCTGTAATGACCTATGTGGGAAATGAAACTAAAAATGAGTGCATATGTGTATATGTATAACTGAATCACTTTGCTGTACAAGTGAAACTAACACATAGTCAATCAACTATACTCCAATAAAATTTTGAAAAAAATAACACAAAAAAGAAACCAACAAAAGAGAAAAATACTCATAACACACATACAAATATTTCCAACATTACTATTACAGAAATGCAACTCAAAACTACAATGAGGTATCACCTTACACTGGTCAGAATGGCCATCATCAAAAAAAAAAAAAAGCCTACAAATAAGAAATGCTAGAAAGGGTGTGGAGAAAGGGGAACCCTTTAACACTGTGTTGGTGAGGCTGTGGAGGAAAGGAACTCTCCTACACTGTTGACAGGAATGTAAATTGGTTCAGGGGCTATTGAAAACAATATGGAGGTCTCTTAAAAAACTAAAGTTACCATATGACCCAGAGTAAACAAAAACTTCAAACAGATACATGCAGCCCAATGTTCACAGTAGCTCTATTAACAATAGCCAAGACATGGAACCAAGGGAACATTTCATGCAAAGATGGGCTCAATAAAGGACAGAAATGGTCTGGACCTAACAGAAGCAGAAGATATTAAGAAGAGGTGGCAAGAATACACGGAAGAACTGTACAAAAAAGACCTTCATGACCCAGATAATCATGATGATGTGATGACTCATCTAGAGCCAGNTGGCTACTAGGGTACTGGATGTACTCTGAAGAAGATGGGAATGATGCTGACTTAACGAGCTTATTTAAAGACTGTTACACTGTATAGTTTGCCAGTTTTAAATTTCTAAAAATCAATGCAGCTGTTATTTCTTCCAGAAGTAATCCCCCCACTCCACTTCCCAAGGAGACTGGGAAGGGCATGAAGCCAGTCTCCCTAGAGAGAACTATACAGTGCAGAGCATGACTAAATTCTAAGATGCTTGGGGAAGCCCACGCTTATAAAGTGGGTGACAAGCTACAGTAGGGTTGTAGGCAAAGGGTAGGCATCAGAGTGTTAGAGGGTGGTACATCTTCTTGGCCCTTAAATTTACCCAAAGACTGGGGCGGAGGCGGGGCTGATGGTTATTATAACGATTATTTTATGATCAGACTTGGACACACTTTATGAAGTCAGAATATAAGACTTGTGAGTTTTATTTTTAAATCACTGACTTTAAGGGAATGGGATGCTTGTAGGGGGCTTCCCTGGTGGCTCAGATGTGAAGAATCCATCTGCAATGCAGGAGACTTCATTGGAATGGGATGATCCCCCGGAGGAGGAAATGGCAACCCACTTCAGTAATCTTGCCTGGAGAAGTCCATGGACAGAGGAACTGGGTGGGCTACAGTCCATGGGGTTGCAGAGTCAGACACACCTGAGCGACTAACACATACCTACACGCTTGTAGGAAGTTTCTGTGGCCAATAGCCCAGAATTCCTGCAGCTTACCTGGATGGATGATGGCCATGAAGAGGGCTCCGCAGTGGGAGGTGAGGAGTATGGGAGGCAAGGAGAGGGACATGTGTATGCAGACAGCGCCTCCCAGAGGCGGGATAGAGGAAGTGCTGGGATTCAGACAAAGGGCCAGGCAGGGGGCTGGCGCAGAAAAACCACATGAACAAGGAAAAAGCTGAAGTGCTACCATCTGGAGACCCGCTCATGGTTTTTGAGCAGAGGGTGCATAGGAAGTTTTGGCAATGAGGTAAGAGAATTAACCTGATGCATCAAAAAGGCCTTATGGATTATGCAAAGTATATCCTGGTTACCAAACATCTTCTGACGCCTTTTCTGGGAATGTATAGTGTAACGGGCATGCTCGATTTCCTGCATCTCATCGTTTGTTTAAGTTAACTATGATCTTATTTTGCTAGCCTGGTGCTCTGTGTGCCAACAAGGTAACTGGAGAAACCCATCTTACAATTCTCCAGTTAGCTCTGCACCCAGAACCAGAGTGCAGGAGCAGGTTCCCAGAAGCGGAGTAAAAGGCAAAACTGCACGCTTCCCATCCTTCAGGTTCAACCACTGGGACCGGCTCTTTTGAGAATCCACAAACTGGAACACGTGAAGCTCATTTCCTCTGGTGTTTCTCTCCAACACAAAGAAAGCTGTTACCAGGGAAATTCGTCTGCAACGTGGCATGTTGAAATACCAGTGATTCAATGATACTGCTCAATGGATTCAGTGTTCCTCACTCTTCATTTTATTCATCAGCCCAAGCAGAACATTTATATGACACTTGGATCCTGGTGTAATAAGAAAACAGACTTGTCTGGAGCATCTGTGACCTTTGAAATTTTAAAAATTATGTCCTAAGAAATCCCATCAAGTGCAACGCAGTGCAGCCTGAACCCGTGTGCCATCCTTAATGAAGAAACAGTCTCTATTCTAGGCATCACATGAATGGCTATCTCAGAAATTCTGGCAGCATGACAACTGTCCTAATAATTTTTGTTAAGGTGGTAGTATGAAAGCATACCTATGTCTATAATGTTATATACATATATGTTATATTACACACACTTAATGATATATAACAAATATTGTCATTTAGTCATTTAAGTTATGACTCTTCTGCAACTGCATGGACTGTAGCCTGCTAGGCTCCTCTATCCATGGGATTTCTCAGGCAAGAATACTGGAGTGGGTTGCTATTTCCTTTTCCAGAGGATCTTCCCTGCCCAGGGATCAAATTAATGTCTCCTGTATTGGGGGTTGGGCTCTCTACCACTGAGCCACCAGGGAAACTCATAATAAGTATAAGTACCAGTAAATATATATCCACCAGGGAAGACAGAAACAAGTAATTACACACACACACATATATATACACACATACCTACAAGCAAACCTCATTTCATTGCGTCAATACTTCAGTTTACTGTGCTTCTTAGATACTGTCTTTCATGAATTGAAAGTTTGTGGCAACCCTGTGTTGAGCAAGTCTACAGGCACTATTTTTCCAACAGCATTTGCTCACTTCATGTCTCTATGCCACATTTTGATAATTCTCGCAAAATCTCAAACTTTTTCATTATTATGGTATCTGTTATGGTGATTGCTGATCAATGATCCATTGCAAAAAGCTATGACTTGCTGAAGACTTACACACTGGCTAGCACTTTTTAGCAAAAAATTATTTTTAATTAAGGTATGGTCATTGCTTTTTTAAGTATAATGTTATTTTACCTTTACTAGACTGGAGTCCATGGGGTCGCACAGAGTCGGACACGACTGAGTGACTTTACTTTCACTTTTCACTTTGATGCGTTGAAGAAGGAAATGGCAACCCACTCCAGTGTTCTTGCCTGGAGAATCCCAGGGATGGGGGAGCCTGTTGGGCTGCTGTCTATGGGGTCACACAGAGTCGGACACGACTGAAGTGACTTAGCAGCAGCAGACTAGATTATAGTATAAAAATGGTCATTGCTTTTTTAAGTATAATGTTATTTTACCTTTACTAGACTGGAGTCCATGGGGTCGCACAGAGTCGGACACGACTGAGTGAATTTACTTTCACTTTTCACTTTGATGCGTTGAAGAAGGAAATGGCAACCCACTCCAGTGTTCTTGCCTGGAGAATCCCAGGGATGGGGGAGCCTGTTGGGCTGCTGTCTATGGGGTCACACAGAGTCGGACACGACTGAAGTGACTTAGCAGCAGCAGACTAGATTATAGTATAAATATAATTTTTATATATAAAACAAAACAAAAAAAGAAGCTTGTGTGACTTGCTTTGCTTTGATCACAATTTATTGTGGTGGTCTGGAATTGAATCCATAATATTTCTAAGCTATATCTGCATGTATATATTTACAAGGGAAAGTCATTCAGATATGTCTCCCTTCATTTCCCCCACCAACAAGGGATGAATTCAGTTCTTTCAATTATTTTATTACCATTTAAATTTCATAGCATTGATTTTTCTTGTTTTTATAACTTATCAGTTGTGAGTTCAAAGGACTTACTCAGTAGGCATTCTACTTTCTAATAAATAAAAGCCACAAAGATTGAGAACATTATTTCTCTAAATTAATAACTTCAGTTCAAAGATCTTCATTCCTGGAATATACCAGATTAAATGATGCTTTTGAACTGTGGTGATGGACAAGACTCTTGAGAGTCCCCTGGACAGCTAGAAGATCAAACCAGTCAATCATAAAGGAAATTATTCCTGAATATTCATTGGAAAGATTGATACTTTGTCCACCAAAGTATTGATGCAAAGAACTGACTCCTTGGAAAAGACTCTGATGCTGGGAAAGATTGAAGGCAGGAGAAGGGGAAGACAGAAGATGAGATGGATGGATGGTGACTCAATGGACATGAGTTTGAGCAAGCTCTGGGAGTTGGTGATGGACAGGGAAGCCTGGTGTGCTGAAGTCCATGGGGTTGCAAAGAGTCTGACAAAACTGAGTGACTGAACTGAAATGACTAGAATACCACTTTGAAATAATGCAGTGTTCTGATTTTACTCTATTTTCAGCTTTTAGCTCATTGCATAGTTTATCAATACTCTTTTTAAAAAATCTTGAACATATAAAATACCGGGTTAAAAAAAAGTTTTATGTCTTATTCATTGACTTTCTAATTATGTATCTAAAACATGCTAGACATATAAATACCTTGGTTTGCAGTTTTAATTCTTTAAGAATTTTCAAGTGAATTCTGTGTGCTATTGCATACATTTTTTTTTCCGGACCAGAAGGAAAGCAATGGCTATATACTCTCTCAGGTTTTAATGGGCTGGTAGATTTGGAGCACCAATAATGAAGCAGGGACTTAAGGGAGAATTCAGCTTTGCTTTAAAATTTTGCACACACAGTAGTCAGAATCCACTCGACCTGATAAACCATCAAAAACAACACAGCCAGCCCTTCCCCATCCCTCCTCTCTTGGTCCACTTTCCCTTCTCGAGGTTCCTCCTTCGCTCTCATTCATCGCCTAGTACATTTCATATTCTTGTAGGCTGGTTTTCTGCCCCACTCCCACCCGCAAAGATATGTCAGTGAGAGCAGAGATCTCACCTGATTTCTTCAACACTGAATCCCCAGGGCTGAGAGAGGTACTTGGCACACAGGTGATCCATATAATTTTGACAGAATGCAGTTTCAGCCATGAAGTTTGAAATTTTGAAATAAAGCCCAATTTTCAGTCCATCCTTCAGGAGAAATGTCATGTGCCAAGCAAACTAGTGTTACTCAGGAGCAAAGACTTCCAGTGCCTAAGAAGAGATCTTAGTACCTTAGAATATGATCTGACTGTGAATATAATGACGTTGGTCCAGCATATGTTATGCACATATAAAAAATATTTCTTATAACCTTATCTTTTCACTTCACTGAGTGAGAGCACTTTTACCCACAAGTAAAAGGCGACACTGTGTATAAAATGCTTCTGTGCTACATACACCTGTGTCTTGTTTATAGGAGCCAATGCTGAATATATTAGCTAATTATAGACATGCAGATTTCTGGTTTTCTTTAATGCAAAAAAAAATTAAAAAGCATGTGAAATAGTGTGCTACACTCAGGCCCATGATTGAATATCCAATTTCCATTCGATGAACTTGGGCTAAATGGTAAAGAGACAGATAAAAGTCAGAACAATAAGGAAGATTATTCATAATTCAAAATCTTCACATTCTGCTGTCACTCTTCAGCGCTTAAGACACTAAAATGGAAAATCTAAATTGCAAAACAAATTATCATCTATTGATTCATTTTTCAGGGTACTTATTGCAGAAAAATTAAATCCAGAGCCTGGAAGACTAGGAAAAATGGGGGAAATGTTAGCTTTGGAAATTCTGAGAGATACTATGAAAAACTGCAATATTTATTAATATAGATATTCATACTTACAGGGGTGGGGATCTGGCAAGTTTGAATGACAAAATTAAGAAATATTAAAATATTTCAAAGAGAATTTTCACAAGATCTGGCACCTGCCCAACATATAACTGTTGAAAGTCCCCTGGATTGCAAGATCAAATCAGTCAGTCCTGATTCAGGAAATCAACCCTGAATATTCACTGGAAGGACTGATGCTGAAGCTAAATCTCTAACATTTTGGCCACCTGATGTGAAGAGCTGACTCATTGGGAAAGACCCTGATGCTGGGAAAGAGTGAAAGCAAAAGCAGAAGAGGGGGGCAGAGGATGAGGTGGTTAGACAGCACCCAAGACTCAATGGACATGAATCTGAGCAAACTCTAGGAAACAGTAAAGGACAAGGAAACCTGGAGTACTGCAGTCCACAGGGTCGCAGAGTCAGATATGACTCAGTGACTGAACAACATCATATTAACAATGCACTTGCTTTCAAGGCCTTGTGGCCATCAGGATGAAAGTGATGTGATAAAGCCAACCTGGTCACAGGGAAAAGCCATGCTAGTGGGAACCCAGAATCTTATCTGTAAGCGGAGAGCTCCACAGAGCAGGAGGTGACCAGGCAAACTCCAGTCAGAGGTGGGACTTCCCAGGGTTTCTTTGCTCTAGTATGTCATGTAGGCAGAATTATGCCACTATCCCACCCCAGAGATGTCCATATTTCTAATCCCTGAAGCCTATGAATTGTACACTTCAGGGCAAAGGGGAATGAAGGTTGCAGACAGAATTAAGGCTGATCAGCTGACCTTAAATTAAGGCTGCTGATCAGCTGAACTTAAAGAATTTAACTGGGTTGTCTGGGTGGGTCCAGTGTCTTCTCAAGTTCTTTTACACAGAGGAAGAGGGAGATAAAAGAGAATCAGGAAGATGGCAGCGTGAGAAAGACCAGTGTCCTTGAAGATCAAAGTGGCCATAAACCAAGGAATGTGAGAAGCCTCCAGATACTGGAGAAGGTAAAAAAAAAGGGGGGTTCTTACCTAGAGCCTCCAGAAAGAAACACATGCCTAGATTTAAGCCCAGTAAGACCAAGTTTGGCCTTCTGAATTCCAGAGCTATTAGATAATAAAGTTATGTTCTATTAAAGCATTAAGTTTTAATGCACTAAGAAGTATTTAAAGCACTAAGTTTTAATGCTTGCAATGCAGGAGACCCAGGTTTGATTCCTGGGTCAGGAAGATCCCCAGGAGAAGGGAATGGCAACCCACCCCAGTATTCTTGCCTGGGAAATCCCATGGACAGAGGAGTCTGGAGGGCTACAGTCCATGGGGTTGCAAAGAGTCGGACATGACTGAGCAACTGACACAGAGCACTAACTCAGTGGTATTAACAATTTGTCACAGCAGCAGTAGGTGGACTCAATCCACCTACTGTCAACATATTGTCAGTCTATCATATGTTCATGAGCAGCCCTTCAGGCTTCACTGCTTCTATCAGCCCACTTGTGGGTAGCACAGAGCTACTCTGTCCATCTGTTTCCAATGCCCAAATTACTGTCTGTATAGTGAGGACCAATATATGATCTCCTGACCAACCACCAGGGCTTATTCTTTGGCTAAGGTGTATCTCAATCACATGGACAAATTTAAGCCTGGAAGGACCAGGGCTGTCTCGTATCTCCCTGTATAAAGAAGTACCAAGGATAGGGCTTCTTCACTCTTTACCCAGTTTCATGACTCAGTGGCTAACCCACTGGCTACTTTCCACCAGTCAGTGTTACGTGAGCCTCTCCTCAGATAACTCCAATGAAGAAGGACAGAGTCTTCCTCGTGGGGCAGGTTGCACACTGGATGGTCAACCCTGTCTATACGAGTAATGAATGACCCACTATAAAATAGTATCTTTCAGATGCTCACTTAGAAGAACACAACATGGCCAACCAGGAAGATGAACTCTGGTGTTTTGGTTTCTGTTCTGTAAGCATTATGTTTTTTAAAAACTAGGTTGGAGGGAGGAAGCCTTCCCAAAGCGTTCCTCCTCCATTGCTTTAGCGCTCTTGTCTTCAAGTCCTGTTCCTGCTGGACTTGTTCTGATAAGGAATCATAGCCTGGGCCCACGATTGCTCTATAGAAGAGGATAAAAAAAGATAAAGCAGGGAATCCAGTTCTAAGGAATTCTGTTCTTCCACTGAGTGGACACCTTTGATATAACCAAATGTGGAGGTCCTTGATCAAATCCTTCCACTAGAGAGTGTTTGAAGAGACCCTTTCTTATGTCAGCATTTTTTCCCAAGGTTTAACAGGAATTTCAGGCCTCAGATGTCCCTCAGAGATGAAAGCAACTCTGCTAGTGTTCAGTAGCAAGTCACTGACACCCTCTTACAAAGCAAATATCTAAAGGTGGAGTGTGGAAGCCAGTGCATTCAGAACCTTAAGGCTGTCCTTCTGATGCCCCTACTGGATTTTGCCATAAACTCCAGCCTCTTTGGGTACTTATCACTGTTTGTATAAAGACTAGATTTTAGGCATCTGAGGTTATACTCAATACTCTTATCCACTGAAGACATCAGGGAGATTTTGTTGTTGGGATGATCTTCAAAAGCAACTCTTTTTCCTTCTTTCCTAATGGAATATGATAATATCCCCAGATATGAGATATGATTTTCCCCAGGACCCCAGGAGTTCCACCAAATACTATGTTTCTTATTCATTTCAGGGTGGCCTTAGGGGAATATTTTTCATCTGTTAAAAAATATTCCTCATTCTTCAAATATTCCCTATTGGGTCACTCCTTATAATTCTGTAATTTAGAAGCCTGCTTCCCTTTGTCATGAGTCACCCTGTTGGCCTGCTCTTTTATAGTCCTGATAATCATTACATCATCAAAGTAATATATCAGAGTATCTTTTATCATCAGTAAATGCAATCCTTGACAGGAATTTTGGGCACGGGTAAGGGAATTAACATATCCTTGTATAAGAAATGCGACAATAAACTGCACGATCTCTTGGGTGAAGCTCAACTGAGATTGGCTTTTTCTCAGAAATCGAAATTGGGGGAAAAAAAGAGTTGCACAGACTGATGGTCACACTGAAATTCCCTGGTGCCCATTGAATTGTCTTATTAGCCTGAACTATATTGGAAAATGTCAAAGCCATAGGGAGAACACTCTATTTAGACCCTTGTAATCTATAAAGCCAGCGAAGAAAAGCTGACTCCTTTGGTCAAGTAGGTCCTTTGTATAAAGAGGTATTGGGAGCCAGGGGCCAGTTCCTAGCACCTCCTTTGCTAATACAGATACCACCAGCACCTCTCTGGAAAATCTATATTGTTTTAGCTTTGAACATGTTGGACCTTGGTTAGCCAAGGGCTTTCACTTAGTTTACATAATCACAACTGGATTATGCCACCATTTTTAATATGGTGTTAAAAATGTGTGTGTGTGTGTGTGTGTTATGTGTGTGTGTGTGTTATGGGTGTGTGAACTCACAGCAGTTACACACCCGCTCCCCATGTGTGTTATGGGAGTGTGGACTCACAGCAGTTACACACCCGCTCCCCATGTGTGTTACGGGAGTGTGGACTCACAGCAGTTACACACCCGCTCCCCATGTGTATTACGGGAGTGTGGACTCACAGCAGTTACACACCCGCTCCCCATGTGTATTACGGGAGTGTGGACTCACAGCAGTTACACACCCGCTCCCCATGTGTATTACGGGAGTGTGGACTCACAGCAGTTACACACCCGCTCCCCATGTGTATTACGGGAGTGTGGACTCACAGCAGTTACACACCCGCTCCCCATGTGTATTACGGGAGTGTGGACTCACAGCAGTTACACACCCGCTCCCCATGTGTATTACGGGAGTGTGGACTCACAGCAGTTACACACCCGCTCCCCATGTGTATTACGGGAGTGTGGACTCACAGCAGTTACACACCCGCCCCCATGTGTATTACGGGAGTGTGGACTCACAGCAGTTACACACCCGCTCCCCATGTGTATTACGGGAGTGTGGACTCACAGCAGTTACACACCCGCTCCCCATGTGTATTACGGGAGTGTGGACTCACAGCAGTTACACACCCGCTCCCCATGTGTATTACGGGAGTGTGGACTCACAGCAGTTACACACCCGCTCCCCATGTGTATTACGGGAGTGTGGACTCACAGCAGTTACACACCCGCTCCCCATGTGTATTACGGGAGTGTGGACTCACAGCAGTTACACACCCGCTCCCCATGTGTATTACGGGAGTGTGGACTCACAGCAGTTACACACCCGCTCCCCATGTGTATTACGGGAGTGTGGACTCACAGCAGTTACACACCCGCTCCCCATGTGTATTACGGGAGTGTGGACTCACAGCAGTTACACACCCGCTCCCCATGTGTATTACGGGAGTGTGGACTCACAGCAGTTACACACCCGCTCCCCATGTGTATTACGGGAGTGTGGACTCACAGCAGTTACACACCCGCTCCCCATGTGTATTACGGGAGTGTGGACTCACAGCAGCCTGCATATGTGGTATGTCTAAACCACTGAGTATGAACAATCACCCTTTGTTTCTGAGCAACTAGCTTACCATTTCTCTTTCCAAATGATATTTAATTTTTTTAGTATAATGGCCAGGTAAAATTACATTGATTAAGCCCAGATAATATGGTTTCCCAGACTTTTGCCATTCAAACAAGCCACAGCTTGTGGCCTCAACTCTCTCACTAGCATGTTCCAAGGGTAACCCAGCCTCCCCACCCCCTTGCAAGAATTTGTGACAGCAGCAGGAGGAAGCCAATATAACCTATAGAACAACTGTTTCTCCATTTCTTTTTTTTAACAACCATTCAAACACTTCCCAAATCTAATCTGTCCTTGGCTGCCCTACCCCATTTTGTCTAGCTTTCCCGTGGCCTGTGATTCCTCATCTTCTCATGGCTGTCTACACCAGCTTAACCACAGAATCACTAGCCTCTTTCATGTAAGTTAATCAAGAGTGCCCTGACTTCCTCCTGGACATCTTCAACTAATTATAAAACTAAGAAATGTGGAGGTCCTCTCGAAGAGGGCTCCTCAAATCACAGTGTCACCTGTTGTTTGATCCAAAAAGATATTTGGTCCCATTTGATTTGGGGCATGGCCACAGATCAATCCAAGTTGGCATCATTGATCTATATCAGCCCTCTTCAGGATCAGTGATTGGGTTGGAGGTAATACAGAGAATTCTACCCATTGGGGTAAGCCTTGTACACCATGTTTTTAACCCAGGTCAGAGGGACATGGTCTTGGAGTAGAGACAAACACCTTAGGCTGCATGGCTACTACCCCTGATTAATTCTTATTCTACTTAAAGCCTGGTATCACTAATATCCATTGGAGACTACCAGTCTTTTGTTCATTATGTCTCAATATCTCTGGTAATGTTTTTTATCCAAATCTTTTTCTATATTTATTGGAAACATTTCTTAGTTCTTTTGTTCCCATACAGTCCCATAGCTGTGGCCTTTCAGATATGTCTATTAATGACAGATGGATCTGAAGGGAGGCATTACTCTTTGAAGAGGCAAGATCACCCATTACACCTGCCACACTTGTCTACAATATAGACAGATACTGGCACACCAACTTCTATTTTCATATATTTTTCCATGTCAATATATATATATCCTTGTTAAATGCCTCCAACATCTCTGCTTGCTTGGTAAGACCCAATGGAAACAATCCTTTCTTTTTGGATTATAATTTGTACATGGCATAATGTTGCGAACCATCCAGAATCAAGGGCAGAGTGGCCATATTTCACTGAAATAGTTTGCTTCTTTGACAGATGTCAAGTTGTACGGTTTCAGAATCATCTGGCCACCAAGATGGGGTTACAGGATCCTGTGAGGCCTGGACTTTAATGGGGTACAAGGGGTGACACAGAGCTGATCTCCTGGTCCTAGAATCCAGAATTCCAACCTCCTAGAATCCAGTTTTTGACCCTCATCATCTACCCTCCTTCATCTGGTCTACACAATGGAGTCTCAAAGATGTTATTGCTTTCCTTTCATCTGTCCCTATTTTCCTTGAGCCCCTGCCCCAGACAGTATGGTGTGCAGCAAGGGTGGTGTTCACTCCTAAAACCCACAGGGAAGGTACAGGGAATGTGCCTTCTAAGCAGAATGCTGGAGATGAGATCCCAGAATTCCTACTGGAGCACTTTTCGCCTTTCCTCATGAATACAAAGAGACAGAATATTATAATACTGTTTACCCACTGCTGCAATTTCACCCACTTGCTCTTGTTCAGGGACATTTTGGGTTAATGAGGCTTATCTGAGCTGTCCTGGGGAGACTGGTCTCCTTATATACCGCTGTTTCCATGGAAAATACATTTCAGTGGTAAGATTCTTTCTTGCAAACAATCTTTGAAAATTGAAGACAGCTTGTACAGATCCAAAGGAATGCACAAATTATCCTATACATAAAATCAAACACAAATAAGAGAATTAATGCCCACTTAGTGCTTCCCTTTTTATTACACAGTCAAATTAACGAAGAAGGATTGTAAATACAGAAGACCTCTTTGAATTTTGGAGAGTCCCTCACAAAAAAGATTTTTTTTTCTTTCACTTACGTTAAAGGTTTGGTTTAAAAAGTGCACTGCTGCTGCTGCTAAGTCGCTTCAGTCGTGTCCGACTCTGTGCGACCCCATAGATGGCAGCCCACCAGGCTCCCCCATCCCTGGGATTCTCCAGGCAAGGACACTGGAGTGGGTTGCCATTTTCTTCTCCAATGCATGAAAAGTGAAAAGTGAAAGTGAAGTCGCTCAGTTGTGTCCAACTCTTAGCGACCCCATGGACTGCAGCCTACTAGGCTCTTCCATCCATGGCATTTTCCAGGCAAGAGTACTGGAGTGGGTGCCATTGCCTTAGCTACCAAACATGAACCTTTTCATATAATCATCACCTGTAGCCTTCCTTGAAACAGTTTAAAACAGTTTTAATAATGAAGTGCCCCTAATAGGGAAGAGGTGTGACAGAGCGCCTACAGGATTGTCTGGGTATAAAGACACATTTCTTTCGATGGGAACCTGATTCTGAATGACTGAAATATGAGCTAGAAACCCACGTACACTTAAGTCAGAGAGGCTCTTGTTCTCCATAGTATCTGGCTGCAGTGATGTTTCCATTTCCAAGATGGCACACACAAGCACATGGAGCAGGGTCATTAACGAACATGAAAGTGTCATCAGCTTGATGACGTCTGATGGATTTAGAATGAACTGGAACAATAACCTTGGTGAAGCTGGAAAAGTGATGGAATGTTCAAAAGATGCAAGAGCAAGACGATTTACTTAAGAGTGGATGAATGAAACAAATCACAGAAATAGAGGCAAGCGCAGAGCCACAGGGAAATCATAAAAAGGAAAGGTGTGCACAATAATCTGTGTATGAGCCTAATACGATGCAGAGGCTTCTGTGCGGTTTATACCAGTGTTTCGACAAAATGTTCTCTCTAGTTCTCTGTGCCAGGAAAATTAGAGACTGTTTGGAATGGAAAAATCAAAAGGATGACAAATAAACAATATGCCTCTTCCTCAGTTCAATGATTCAGAGATTTCTCACCCACAACAAGGTCTAATGGTGACGAATCGGCAGCAGTGAGGAAGGAAAGTGTTACCAGGAGGACAGAGACTGGGTTTTTTTTTTTTCTGCTGCTTCTCCTCAGGTTAAAGGAAAAAATGTGACTTTACTGCTGGCTGAAGAAGCTTAAGTTGGATATACAGTTGGACTGTGGGCCTGAATGAGGGATTCACTCTTCAGCTAGAGGTCTTCTTTCTTTAAAATGTTTATTTATTTGGCTGCATTGGGTCTTCGTTGTGGCATGCAGGCTTCTCTCCAGTTGTGCCTCCTGGGCTCCAGAGCATGCAGACTCAGTGTCTGCAGCACTTGGGTGGTACGTGGACTAAGTTACCCCTTGGCGGGTAGGATCTTAGTTCCCTAACACAGGGATTGCACCTGTATCACCTGCATTGGAAGGTGAGTTCTTAACCACTGGACCACCAGGGAAGTCCACTTCTTTTCTGAAGATAGGATATAGGAGCTCTCACTTGGAATGTGGCAAGAAAAAAAAAAAAAAGCCAGGTGAAAAATCACTCAGTTAGACTGGGATAATTGTATCTACCTGTGATACAAATGTGAATGGGCTGACATTTAGGTAGGTCATCTATTTCTTCTGTTAATTATCAAAAAGAAAACAAACTGATTCGGGGTGGGCAGATGAAAAGATAATTCATTAAAACAGGAGAGCATGGTACAAAGAAGAAACGAAAATAACCCAAGTGAATTTTAGAAATCCCAACAGGGAAACTTCAAAGATGGTAGAAAAATACCTGCTACATCACTGTTCCCGAATCCTGACCCAGGAGACTGATCTCTGACTCATCACTGTTGCGTAAAGAGCACCTTCTGTACTCGGCGGTTTTAATCAGGACTTTCACTGCAGGTTGGCTCCATTTCAACACAGCTCTGGTCTGATTGCTTAATTTTCATTCACTTTCAGTTATTAAAATGGTCTCATTCCAATTCAGAGAATGATGCTTGATCATTTTACTCCAGTCCTAGTCTCCTACCCATCCTCCAACATCCCAGCCTCCAGGAGCTGGCTGGACCACAACCTCCAGCCCTGGGTGCTCTTCTCCTCTCCCCCCTTCCTCCTGGACCTTTCCCTTGTGCTTCAGGAGGGAGGAGAAGAGATGTCTTCTTGCACAGAGGCAGCCCGAGACCATCTCAGATGTTGGTCTTTGCCCAGGTGGTCCATAACTCTAGAAGTGGTGCCGCCAGGTGGCTGGAGGTCTCTGCCACCCATAGAGGATGACCTCGCTCAGCATCTTTTTACCTCATTTTGCCTCACTTTGATCTTCCAGAGTCCTCTAGGGACACACCCACATTCCCAATACCACTGGGTTCTTCTCCCTTGCTGTGGTCCATCTTCCTTGAAGGGATCTTCAAGGAAGGAAAACAGTGTCTGCCCACTACATCTGACCATACCTCTATGTTGTCTCACCCTTGTGTTCTGATGTCACAAGGCAACTCACCCTCTTGGAAGGTGAGCTGACAGCTCGGCTGGGAAGGACACGCCTGTCTTTCTTGTTGCTGCAACTATGGAGCTATTGTTATCTGCATGACCATTCTCTCCCTAACATGACTGCCCTCTTTCTCCCAGTTCTCTTGTTAGACTCAACAGATAAGGGCATTGAACCAGAGAGGTCTCTACAGCCTCTAGGGAGACTAGTCTTCCATCAAGAATGGGGCCATCTTTGAATTCAGTTCTGGTAATGACCACCTTACATTGTCATGGGGAGCCATGTCTGCTGCAGTCTTTATTCAGTGGCCCCAGCGCCAGGAGGAGACCTTTGCTTCGCACATCGTGCAGAATGGACATACTGATATCTGACCCTCCCCTGATCCTAGGGAGGAGAGGCGTTGCCAGAGGATCCTGCAGTCTCTTTAGCATTTGGAGAAAGTCACTGAGGCCAGGATGAGCCTCTGGAAGGTCAATGAGTGACAGGATAAGATGAGGAAAGAAAAAAGAAAGAAGAACTAAAGGGGGCTAGGGCTGGAGACAGCAGGACAGAGAGGTTTAAAATGTGAAAGAGAGAGATGTACGTGGCAGGGGAACACTGTCACCAAGCCCCCAGCACCCTTGCCAGTTCATCCGTCCCATTTATCTTTAAGTGAAAAAGGCCACCAAATCATCACCATTTACTTGTACCCTTTTGTCTCTGCTTCTTTCTCCAAATTCCCAAAGATCATGATTCTGACTTCCCCTCTGTGGCATGGGAACACAACTGCCAAATTGATATATACCTCAGTGGGATCATACCTGCCCTCGTTAGCTGTAATTCTGTCCCAGCCTGTTAGCAATACTGCCTACTTATGATCTCCTCCACTGAAGATGACTCACAGCCCTTTCTGCTGGAAGCCTTGGTCCCATAACTCTCAACTCTGCCTCTTTCATCACCTTTCATGTGTGAAGGACCAAGGCAACACAGGAGTAAGGGAAAAAAACAATACATGGGCTGTTTCCTTCATTCATTCTGGTTTAGCTTCCAGCTGCGATGCAGCTCAGCACAGATCACTTTTCATTATCACTCCTGCATTCATGAAGGTTGCGGCCCCTGAGAACCTTAGCTTCTCCATCTAGCCAGCACCTCCCCAAGACCCAGAACCAAACCCCCTCCTCCGATTAGCACTCCCTTCTCCAACAGCACTGCTGTGTTTCTGTGTGGCTTTTTCCTGCTGCCCTGATGGGACTGAAAAGTGGAAACAGGTCTGTTAGGCATGGTGTGATATGACTTCAAACCCATATGCTTATGACTTTAGTCATTTTAATATATTACCTTCTCATCCATGGTTGCTGTTAAGCTCTTAGTGGCATAGCTGCTGAGGGATCTCCTGGGGGCTTATCATTAAGAACTTGTGGAAAGAAGCAAGGGGACATTTAGACTCTGACTCCGAGAGCTGGTAAGGCACATTCTGAGAGTTTCAGTCTGGACAAACCTGCCCTTGCCTGCTCTAGCTCTCTGAAGGTCTGGAGACACCTGCTCCTGCTGAGGCCAGCTTACTCTGGCCTGGCAGTGGTGTTGACCAGAGTGGCAGCCCCAGGAAGAGAAGGGACACTTACTGCCTTGGCCACGCACTCCTACAGGCAATGGCCCAAGCCCTGCAGTCATCCCTGGAGTGCTAATCCTGGCCTGCCCGTCTACTCAGGTGCCCTCACTCCCTAGCAATGGCCTTAGCAGCAAGGGATTTGGGTTTTGACCTGGCAGCTGGAAGTCTGATCTTGTTTGGTGAAACCACCTCTCTTGAGAAAACAAACTCATATAAAAGGTACACTTCAACTTAATTGAGACTCTGATTTCTGTCAGGTCCCCTTGCCTAGAACAACAGCATAATTAATCCATCATTTGTTTGCAGGATGTTATTTCTCTATTGGTTCATTAAGAGACATTATCCTCTCTGCTAATATCTTGTGAAATGATTACAAATCCCACTGTGCACCTGTGTTAAGTAAACTATAGGCAAAGACAATTTCAGGCTCTGAGCATAATTTGCTACCACCCCCCTCCCCCGTACCCACTGAAAATAAATGCAGGAGACATGGGTTTGATCCTTGGGTCAGCAAGAGCCCCTGGAGAAGGAAATGACAACTCTTCCTAGTATTCTTGCTTGAAAAATTCCATGGACAGAGGAGCCTGACAGAGCTACAGTCCACAGGGTCCCAAAGAGCCAGACATGGCTTCACAACTGAGCATGCGTGCTCCAAATAAAACAAATTCTTAGAGCTTAGCTTGTTAAAGTCACTGCCTTTCTCCGTTTTCTTTATGCAGACCTCACAGTCACTTGTCTCCAGCTGTTTCCACCTCCTCAAGCTCCCTCATCTGCCTCTAGGCTCCTGGTCACCTCTCCCCAGTGTTGTCCTGGAAGGGCATGAGCCAGTTGCCTGGCCACCCCTCCTGTGCTCCAAGAGCCTTTCAAGTCTAAGTCTTCCTCCTTCACATCAGAGTCTTCCAAACACTTCCACGGCCTCTCAGAACCCACCCACACTTCCCTCAGATCCAGCGGCCACATTGTTTTTTTTTCCTACTTTCTCAAACACTTTGAGATCACCACAAGAGGCTACCTAGAAGGTTACCTGCCTTCTTTTTCTGGCTTCTTCTCAGAAGGTCACCTTTTGTATGGTTTCTGGGACAATCCCGCCCACTTCATTGATCCACCGACCATCTCTTTTCATGTTCCTCATATTTTTTTTCCAGCTCCCCTCTCCTTTGACCATTTCATAGGTTCCAAATCTCCCTAAGTCTCCTTTCTTGAAATGTACTACTTCCCAAAATACCTGCCAAAAAGCAGGCCCCAGATTTCTCTTCTCTGAAAGTAAGGCCTTTGACACGCAAAGTCTACATGACCCAACCCCAGACACTCACCCACTGCTCTCGTCTCCTTCCCTCCTCCACTCTTTTCCAAGGTTCCAGCCACACTCCTTGTTAAGTCAGGGTCATGGGTTGAGTTTTGCCCTCCCAAAGATACACTGGAACCCTAAGCCCAGGTACCTTTGAAAGTGAACTCATTTTAAAAACAGGGTCTTCATGGATGTAATCAACTTAACATCAAGATGAGATGGCTGGATGGCATCACCTCCTCAATGGACAAGAGTTTGAGCAAACTCCTGGAGGTAGTGAAGGACAGGAAAGCCTGGCATGCTGCAGTCCATGGAGTCACAAAATGCTGGATAAGACTTAGCAACTGAACAACAAACAACTAGGATGTGCCCTAATCCAGTATGACTGGCGTCTCTACAAGGGGAGAAGAGACACAGACAGAAGCACAGAGACAGGAAAAGGCCACGTGGTGTCAGAGGCATAAGTCGCAGTAATGCGGTGAAACCTCAGGACGAAGGGCCAGCGCCAGAAGCCAGGCAGAGGCGAGCAGGCATTCATTCCGCCAGAACCGCCGAGGGGGCCTGGCCCTGCTCATACCTGGATCTTGGATTCCAGCTCCAGAAGCGCAGAGAATCAAGCTCTGTTGTTTTAGAACCTCCAGTGTGTGGCACTTTGTTCCAGAAGCCAACCCTAGGGGACCAGCACACTCCTGGAACACTCACGGTCCAGCCTGCCCAGGCCTGCTTTGTGCTTTGTGCACAGGGTATGGTGGGATATTTCCCCTCAGAGACTAACTCTTTCTCTTACTGCTTCCGGCTCTGCTCAAACACTGCTCCGCAGAGATGACTTTCCTGCCCATCTTACATGAAACAGCAGTTCATTTCTAATCTCTTCCACCCCATCATCCTCTATGCTCATTTCCTGTTTTACTCATGGCAGCTCCACCATCTGGCAAATGATAGATCCATGTCTTCATTTCTTGTCACTTCCTCCCTACCCATCAGGATCTAATTTATTCACTACTGTATCCCCAGGGCTAAGAACAGAGCCTGGAACTTCAGACCTGATCGGCGAATACCTGCTGAACGGGCATACTCACGGATTCCGCTTTCACATAATATCAATGTATTCAGCATTTGGACCTGTTTGTGTGTTCTTTTAGCTGGCACGTGCAAAGCGTTCTTTGATTCTAACTTCCCAAAGCCAGTTTTTTTTTTTTTTTTTTTGCTTCAGCAATGGCTCCGCACAGGGTCACACACAACACGGGCTTTTGACGTGTGCTAGAGACCATAACGGATTTCAGCATGTGGATCGCGAACACTACAAGCAAAGCAGATACACACTGATGTTCTGTCTATAACATGACGGGGTTGTCAGGAGGAGATTTCCTTAATGTGTGTTTTGCATGTATACCAGCAAAAACCTACAGGTCTCAACCCACTGACTCTGGCTGGCGGGGTATGCGCATTCTCTCCACAGTGACGCAAACCCACTTTACAATCTGGGAGACTAAGGCTCAGAAAGGTACAGAAACTTGCCCAAAATCACAGAGCTAGAATGCAGGAGAGCAGCCAGGATTTAAAGGCAGACAGCCTGGCTCCAGGGCCCATGCTGTCAGCTCAATGGGATGCTGTCTACTGACACCTCAAAACTAATAGAGGCTCTTTCTCAAAAACTGTGGAACCATTTATGATAATGGAAAGAGAAGAAATGATTCAAAAGTAATCACCTGAAGAGATGGATGGCACCTTCTCTTGAACTCTGTGAGGTGGAAAGAAGCAAGAATAAAACAGAAATTATGAAGCACTTTAAGTGTAGTAGACAGGAACAAGTCTGAATTTCTTTTAACACATGAAAGGTTGTCAGTCAGTCTGAGTAAAATAAAATGCATGGGAGAGGGGGACAGTTGCATATTTTAAACTCAATTTCTATGTTCTAGAACTCAATTTCTATGTTCTAGTTAATATTAATAAAGAAAACAATGATGTTGCATAAAATGAGTGTAAATGATACAAATATATTGAAATAAAATGAGTGCAAATGATACAAATATATTGAAACTTTATGGACATGATCACACACACACACACACATACACACAAACTCCAAAGGACTAATGTCCTTAAGTCTAATTCCTACTCTAAGTCCAAGTTAGTATGACTTATGCTATATTTTCTGGCAACTTCTAAATTAAATTTAGTGTACTCATCACTGTAGGAGGTAGAAATTTTTCTCTGACTCCATAGGCTGGATTTTAAGCATTTTGTAAACAAGTCTCACAAACTTTTCCATGGAGCTTATTAGCACATGGTATTATATTGCCGTTTACATGTTGCCCATCTACGTGGATTCATTACAAGTATGATCTGCATGTTATTAATATTTGGTTCTACTACTAACTCCAAAACAAGCTGTCCATAAACTCTTCTTTCTGCTAGAACTGGAAATTCCATTTCTTTAAAAACACAAAGTATTTTATCAAGAGTGAGGAGGATGGTAACTGGAAAGAGTTTTGCTGGGAGTTAATAAAATATTGAATAAAATCAATGCTGGTTTCCTAGAGAAATTGTTCTCATCTTCAATTTGCGTATCTTGACTCTCGAAGATCTTCAAACACCTTGGTTACACATTTGTTGGCTGAAGACAATTTTTCATATACAAAGAGGCCTTTGGGACAAAATCTGAACTAAATCAGTGGTAGTCACCAGCCATTTATTCATTACAGAGACATGGATACAAGTCCGTCTCATGTGGGATGTCACATAACAAAGTCTCAGTTTTTAAAAAAGCACAGTATTTAAGTGAATGGTCTTATGTTTAAGAAATATATTTTAAAATTATTTAAATGTTTAGATTTAATTGTATTAATTTAAATTTTATTAAATCTAATTTATTAATTTATAGTGAAACAAAGTTTTCAGACATTTTAAAATAATCACTCTTGTCACTTGAAAAATTTGCAAATACCTTTTTATCTATAGACTACAGACTGCTTTGAATTCCAGCATGTAGCACCCCCATGCA
Organism: Aepyceros melampus; assembly: GCA_006408695.1. Classification (NCBI taxonomy): domain Eukaryota; kingdom Metazoa; phylum Chordata; class Mammalia; order Artiodactyla; family Bovidae; genus Aepyceros; species Aepyceros melampus. Next base: position 250,218 of record SJXQ01003242.1, read on the forward strand.
CACATATGCCCCTGTCTGTGTGTGCCTGTCTAGTGTGAACTCCTGCTGACTCTATTTGTAAATGAAAAGAAATGGGGGGAAACACAGGAGGGAGGAACATAAATAAATCCAAATCATTACAACTCATGAGAGGTACTTGATGTTATCCCTAAATCAATGGGATGTTCTTAATATTCTTAACTGATGAAGGTTCCCAAAAGAATGAAAAAAAGATTTTTGAAAAAATGTAAAATAATTATCAACATTTAAGCACTTCCCAAAAGATGCTTATCATATATACACACTATATACACACATGAGCAGATTTTCATGTCTAAAAACTACCTACATTATCTAAAACTCAACTTATTATGATGTTCCCAACAACTTAGGAGACATTGTGGATGGCAGACATAGTTCAAACATAACTGACAACCAACCACACCCATCACGCCTCTTGCCCTTTAAAGCAGGAGAACTTGCCTACAGATCAGTCACTCATCATCCATGGAAATGAGCTGTGCCAATATGGTGTGTTTGCTTCAGTGACTGGACCCTCTCCTTCCACTTTCTCTTTGCCCCATCCTATTTCATTCTTTTTAAAAAATATTTATTTGGCTGCACCGAGTCTCAGTTGCAGCACGTGGGACCTAGTTTCCTGACCAGGGATGAAACCTAGGTCCCCTGCCCTGGGAGCACGGAGTCTTAGCCTCGGGACCACCAGGGAAGCCCTCCCTCTTTCATTTTTTCAACTGCGTTTCTTCTGATCTTTTCTCAGTCTAACTTTGAACTCTTGTTTGCATGATATCCTCCTATTCCAACTTTAGGACACTTTCTGGTCTTCAAAGCATTTCCTAACTGAATGTCCAGGTCCAGGTCAGGGCACCCAGTGGATTGCAGACTCTCCCATAGTCACTGGTGGTTCCTGAACTGACCACGCCCATTCTTCTCCCGTCAGTCCACCTCCTTGCTGTCAGGGAACAAGCAGTCTGCCTTAAACCCAAGTTCACTGGACCAGTAGGAAAAGTTTGGGACAGTGCTTCTGTCTGCTGATTTATGGGAATGAATTCTCAACTTTATACCTATGAGATCTGGCATCATCATGAACAAAGCTGAATTTCTTGGCTTCATTAAATGAAAACTGTACAAAGCCCTGGAATAAGGAATGAGAAAGGCATGATTTATGACCCTCCACATACAGGAGATTTAATTCTGCCTTTTGCTCATTGGCCTATCCATTGTGCAGGCAAAGTCAATACCAATAATGAAATGTAGACTGAAGGGCTGAATCAATTCAATAAAATGCAATAGAAAGAATAGAGGACTGAGTAAATTTGGAAAGGCTGGTGCCTGCAAGATTAGTATTTGGACAACAGGTAATTACAAAAATCAATGCCTGTATATGAAAACATGACAGGCAGCCATCTGTCATGAAGGGAGAACCACTACTAATGGTTTAGGCTTGAATTAGGATGAGAGAACAATCAATATAGATGTGTGCAAAGTCCTGAGTGTGTACACACTGAGATGTGTATACACCTGAGTGTGTGTGTGTGTGCACGCGTGCATGAGCACGCACTTGTACTCCCTGGGTGACTGAAGGAGAGAGGAAGGGAAACTCCATGTGGCTCGTTCTGCATTTTCCTTAGGCCTCCTGCATCTGCCCAGCTCCTCTGGCTCAGTTTTACTGCCTCTGATCTCATTTCGTCAGGCTGTATGCTACATCACTCTTTCCTTCCTTGTCATCACAGTCTCCCAGGTACCCCAGGCACCATTATCATGAGGTCCTGGCCATGTCTGCAGTCTTTAGGAGGTGGAGCAGAGGAACAAATTGCACTTGAACCACAGCTCTAAGAACCAGGTGTCAGGAGAATCTCCGGGCCGTAAGAAGTGATACAGGCAACCTCAAGGGCATCTACGGCAAAATTAAAAACTGATCACGTACACACAACCTACATATACATGTGAATGCATGCTTAGCGTGTCCTACTCCTTGCGGCTCTATGGACTGGAGCCCTCCAGGCTCCTTTGTCCACGGACTCTTCCAGGCAAGAATACTAGAGTGGTTTGCATGCCCTCCTCCAGGGGATTTTCCCAACCCAGGGATTAAACCCCCATACCTTGTGTCTCTTGCATGGCAGGCAGATTCTTCACCATTGCACTGAGAAGCTCATCTGTATATACATATGTAAGATAAAATAGTATCTTAAGTATCTAACTGTGCTCCTGGCCAAAGATGTATATGAATGAATGAATACATCTCCACTTAGCAGTTTGCATCCATTAAGTCATTTAGTCCCTATAAGGACTCTACAGGGGAGGGATCAGCATCTCTGTTTTAAAGATAAGAAAGGAGGCTTGAATGGACGGTTCTGTTCAAGGAGACACAGCTGGTGAGCAGGGAAGTGATGTCAGATGATGTATCTTTCTGACACTGGTGAGTGTGCTGGTCACCCCCTCCTCACATGACCGTTTTGTCTCCCACAGAACCGAGGATGCTTCTAATGTGACCACACACAAGTCCGTGTTGGGCAACACTGCTATGAAGTTTCAAGGCTGGTCATGGTTCACATAGACAGAGGCAATGACTTTGAACTTGCCCAGGTAACGGCGTCTGCATGGACCACATGACGGCCTTGTTTGATGTTTGGCCTCTGACAGCTCTGTTCCTTCTGCTCGCATCCGAGCAAGCTGATGACAAAGCTCTGATGTCTCCTCCTTTGGTACCAGTAGGAAGTTCAAACCATTGAAATCCTGTCCCCAGGTAAGAACCCCATCCCAGGGCAGGCCATATCTACCGCCTAATCCCGTAGGCATCCTTTCCTGAGCTCTCCACTCACGTTCAGTCCCATGTGGAAGCTGTGATGCTCAGCTACATAAGCCTCATTACGTGAGTAACTGGCCTTTTCATACCCTCGGGGCGTGTGTGTGCTGTCCTCAGTCTTGACATCAGAACCAAATTTGGCGATGAGTCCGTCCTGCTGCTGTGGTTGCCACAATATTGTGAATCCACTTTATGCCCATCAAGAGATGAGATTCTCTCATGGCCTCTAGAGAAACCCTCAAAGTTATAATCTTTGCAAAATGATGGCATGTGATGCTTCAATCGGAAATCTGTCCTTCATTTTAAATGGTTATTTTGTTTTCTACCAAAGGCTGAGAATGACTAAGAGAACTGCCATGTGGGACAAGAGCCACAGAATTTAATTTATCCTCAGATCATTTTAATAGTATTTTTTGACATTCATATTTAAAAAAATAAAAAAATATATAAAAAAAATAAATCTATCTTAGATGAACAATAATTTCTTTTATCTCAGCTTTGGCATTACTGATACTTGGTACTGGATAATTCTTTGTCCAGGCTGCCCTTCCATTACAGAATGTTTTGCAAGCATTCTTTGTAATTGAACAGAACCATATGGTGCCTGTTGGGGACAGATTCTCCATTTTTTCCCACCTGCTTCTTTGTAGAAAAACTTTAGCCAAAGAGTAAATTTAATCAGAGAAGTGAGAAAATGCAGAAAGGAAAACCATCAAGTGAGACAAAATAATAATAGTTTAGCCATTTAACATAGTCAAGGACCTTTAGTTCCTCCTTAAGAGTTATACCTAATTTTCTGAGTCACATCCTCTGAGCTGTTTTGCAGACACTAAAACCCCTGCCAGGTGGAAGGCGTTGATTGCACGATGACCAGACTGTAGCTATGACATAAGCTGCTCTATCTCACAGAATTCCAAGAACTGACCTCAAGGAAACAAGAACAAACTGACCCTGGAATTGAAGATGAACTGTACTTAAAACCATCAAGATGGTGCTGATCAGATCACTGCATGACCAATTTCACGATGACTGTCAGAGCAGACTGTGCTATTTCTGCATGTAACCCCCCTCTCCAACCTGTAACCCTGGAAAACCCCCCTTTAAAGCTCCTGCTTCCTGATCAGCAGTTGGGAGTTGGTTTTTGGACATGAGTCCACCTTCTCCCAGGTTGCCAGTCTCCTGAATAAAGCAATCTTTCTTCCTGCCAACACTTGTCTCTTGAGGACTGACTTTTCAGAGGTGAGCAGCCCAGCCTGAGTTGGGTAACACATGACTGCCACTCACTAAACGCTAATGGCGCACCACAAATTTTTTCAATTCTGACAACAAAGATGGCTCCAGATGTTGTGACATGTCCCTCGGGAGGCAAAATTACACCTGGTTGCAATCACCACCTTATATACATTCCACAAAGAAATAGGACTTTTCTGATAAGAAAAAGCATGGGTCAAGCCCTTTGTAGTCCCAGGGGAAGAGAAACAGGAAAAAAAAAATAGATGAAAAGCTGCTAGTCTATACATATCCCAATGCAAGCAAGCACTATCTATAATAAATCGCAATTATATCTTCAAATCTCTGCTTTCCACCCTTAAACTAATTTAGTCTTATCTCCCAAATTCCTTACATGCTATGGAGATGACTCTTAACAGTTTATAAAATCTTTCTTAAAAATTTGATTACTCAGCTGCTCATATGCAAATGCTTGTCCCTTGTCTAAAAAATAAATCAGAGTTGGCTGTGCTGACCACTGTGATTTTCCAGAAATATCACATACCACAATTTGTGCACTTTGAAGTATTCCAAAAGTTTTGAGCATGTTAATAATTGTTTACATAATGAACACAGAGAAGAGATTCTTTAATGGAACACATATATCTGTATCATATCCACTGGTACATTTGCAAATGGTTCAGAAAGTTTGGTTATAACACAAAGCTGGTTTATTGCCTAAAATTTCCCTCTTATCAATGAGTTTTCCAGGAAGACAGATGATACCATAAAGTGATGTAGCAATCTTGATGTAATTTGAGGAGAACATAAAGATGCTTTGTATTTCTTTAGAATTTAGGAGCAGAGATGACTCCAGAGATGGACTGAGAAGAAAAATGCAAATTATATCAAAAGTTTAGCATTTGATACTCTCATCTCTGTGGATATTAGTGTATATCCTTGGTCCTCTATTCCTTCAGTATTCAAATATTAAAAAAAGAAGAATGTATATAAGGCATGCCAAACACTTAGATGAAAAGTGTGGATCTAAGTTTTGATAGCAGAACTTTAAGCTGTGAGTTTTTTTTTCCCCCATTCAACAGTACTCTGAACACCTAAGTGATGATGAATCTGACACCAGTCATTCACGATTCCAAGTAGTGCTTACCTCGGCTTTAATTTTGTTGTCTCCAAAACAGAGGTGCTGTAAATAGGCTGCAGCATTAGACTGGACCGAAGGAAACTGATGTTGCAACATCTGTATCACTTCAGGCAGCTCCGGGTCTCTCCATCCAAATTCTCTGAACAAAAGGAAAGCAGGAGAACATGAGAGAAATCCTGCAACTGGCAGCCTGTGGTCAACTCATCTATGTCACACCTGTGAGAGTTTACATGGGAATATCTCACGACTGATTGTCCTGGTTTTCCCACACGTGGTGTTGCTTAGTCGCTAAGTCGTGTCCAGCTATTTGCGATCCCCTGCCCCCAGGACTGCAGCACGCCAGGCTCTTCTGTACTCCACCATCTCCCAGAGTGTGCTCACATTCACGTCCACAGAGTCAGTGATACTACCTCACCGTCTCATCCTCTTATATTTCTTACACATGCACTGACTTAAAAAAGGATTTGAAAAGGTTTCCTTGAGCAAATGGTTTGTAAGTGCACGTGTATATATATAAACACACACACACACCTGGGGCTTCCCAGGTGGTACAACGGTAAAGAATCTGCCCATCAGTGCAGGAGATGAAAGAGATATAGGTTCAAGCCCTGGGTCAGGAAGATCCCCTGGAGTAGGAAATGGCAAACTACTCAAATATTCTTGCCTGGAAAATTCCATGGACAGAGGAGGCTAGCAGGCTGCAGTCCATGGGGCTGTTAAAAAGTCAGACACAACTAAGCATGCATGCACATAAACTCATATAATCTTAAATGTATCACTGAAGTTACCATGTTTATGAAGACTAAAAAAAAGGACTTAAAATGGCACGATCTTATTAATATAGACACTTTTCATTTGGACTTCAGTAATTTAAAGATCACATTTATTTTCCAAAATATTATTTCAACAGTCTTGTGCAGTTATAGCATTTAGTTAAATTATCAGATAAGAGAAAATACAACTGAATGAGTCCAACCTAAAATGTCCTGATACCAGTTATGCCATATTTGTTATATTTATGGTTACTATTGCTATTATCACAATCTCTTCTTTTAAAAACATACAGATTCCCTAAACAATTTTCTGAGGATAAAAGTATAGTAACAAGAAGCCTTCATAAAAGGAAATTATTTATTAAAAATGTTAGGTTTATTCAAACAAATTTTACACACAGTGTATTCTTTTTCTACATCCTCTTGTTTATATCTGAGCTATTCCAAGAAGCTAGTTGTTTATTTAATTCTGAGAAACATGCTCCAGGACACTTAAATCCATTATAAAACACGAGGGTGACTGTACCATTATACATATGAATACTCTTTCATGAAATTCACCAACTCAACCAGTTAGAGCAGCGATCCCCAACCTTTCTGGCACCAGGGATTGCTTTCATGAAAGACAATTTTTCCATGGATTGGGGTGGGGCGGGGCGGTGGTGGGTGGATTCGGGATGATTCAAGCACATTACATTTATTGTGCACTTTATTTGTATCATTACATCAGTTCCACCTCAGACCATCAGGCATCAGATCCTGGAGGTTGAGGACCCTTGAGTTAGAACATGACACTGACATGGTTGGATGTAAGGATTCCATTTCTGAAGCAGTGAATCAATTTTTAACAGAGAAATAAGAAAGCAACCCATGAGGCCACAGATGAAAACCTGACCCCTTGAACCACAAAAGGCTACTATTTATCTGAAGGATAGCCTGGAAGAGACTTGAGACAGCTTGGCAGCACCCACTTGACTCCCAGAAAACAACTCAAAAGCATACATCCTATTGATGCCAGGTCAGTGCTGTCATCTCAGAAGAGGAGTCGTGAAAAATGGGACAGAAATGGGGCAGACAAAGGTTAAAAGTTTCCTCGTAGATTCTGACCTGTTCTCTTTATCTTTCTTTATCACGCCTGGTAGAGGTTGTCAAGTAAATCTTGAAGCATGTTGGTGCTGCCTTACTGCTATCGAAGACAATATGGAATAGGATTCCTTTTGAATTGGCTTGGTTCTTAAAGGACTGGATGGTGTGAGGAGCACCTTTGCTATAAAACATACTCAAATGGTTGCTGATAATGGACCAACTATGGGATCTTCTTCAGCTAGGTGATCACAGTAAAAAACAATTATGGATGAAAACACAGGAAGCTTGTTTTTCTTTTTAATTGACTTTTCTTTCACTGCATGATTCTAAACCATCTCAATATGCAACATCCAGATAGCACAGTCTTTTTTCCTATAATAGCAGCCTTTTAAAATTATATCCTTTGTTCAAGTTAAATCAAAATCTACAGAACACCTATAAATTAAAATTAGAAATGTCATGTGACTACACTGGATGACTAATATGAATTCAGGTAAGCCCATGCTATTGGAAAATGATTAGTAAAGGATTCATTTCCGTCTATTTTACTAACCAGATGAGAATTGCTCTATTAGGCTTATATGGCATAGATAAGAAAGTCTTTGAACAAGATACAGGAGGAACAATCTTAGGGCACTTGGCTTGCTTGTGCATACCAGATGCATACCAGACTACATACATACACACAGAGCCCAGAGTCAACAGAAGGGAAATTTCAAGAGTCATACAAGCCTCTTTTTCTGGAATGGTTTTGTTTCACTTAAAAGAGATTCTGCTCAGATTTTGCGTTTCCCATGGAGATGGACTCTAGAAAAGAGCTGGACAAAATAAAATGTCTGTCTTATTTGGGCCAGAATTCAGTACAAGGCATGGATTCTTTATACCAGTTCTTTTTTTTTTTTTCAACTGAAGTATAGTTTATTTACAGTGTTTTGTTATTTTCAGGTGTACAGCAAAGTGATTGATATATAATATATACATTCTTTTTCAGATTCTTTTTACTTATAGGTTATTACAAAATACTGAATATAGTTCCCCATGCTATACTTGCTCCTTGCGGTTGTCCCTCACATGAGATTTTAATCCTGAAGGACAAGCAACGTTCATAAGACAAAAGAATTCTGGTAAAAAAAAAAATCAGCAAAAGAACAGCATGAGGAGACACACTGGGTCATAGAAGGCCGACAGATTCAGGGAAGGTGTGCATTCAGCCAGGATGGCTGTGAGACAGGAGGCTGCAGGAAGGGGGTTAACCAGGCAGGGGGCGGTGGAAATGAAGCTGGAAAGCAAGGTTGGTGTGAGATCGCGAAGAGCTTTGCACATCAGTACAAAACGTCTGGGCCTGGTCTGTGGTCAGCACTGTGACAAAGAAATCTAAGGAAATTTAGATATGCTCAGGCTTATAGAACAGACATCTTAAGTAATACTGCGAGTGTGGACTAAAAGTCAGTGCCGAGGTTCCTGTTCACGCAGCGTCACGCTTTAATCCTTAACTAGCCTTATGGAGTTTCTTTTCATTTCATGGAGGAGGAAATTAATAGACTTAGAGATGTTCATAAACTTAAGAGGTGGAGCAGAAATAAAACTCTGGCCATCTGCTTTCGAATGGATATAATCATATAACAATGATGCCTACTGTAATTGCTGTCTTGAAATAAAGTCTGAAAGTCTAAAAAATAAATACACTTAAAACTGTGTCCCCAGGGGATATCTGACAAGGTCAGAAGACAGTTTTGGTTGTCACAACTGGAAGACGCTATTGACATCAGGGAGCAGACACCAGGAATCCTGCTCAACATCCTATATTGCACAGACAGTTCCCTATGACAAAGAATTATCTGCCCCAAAATATCACTAGAGCCGAGACTGAGATACCCTGGTCTAAACATGTTTTGTTATTTGATCATTAAAAAAATTATTGTAGTATAGCTGCTTTATGATGTTATGTTAGTATCTGCTATACAGCAAAATGAATCAGCCATATGTATACACATTATCTCCTCTTGTTTGGATTTCCTTCCCATTTAGGTTACCACAGAGCACTGAATAGAGTTCCCTGGGCTATACAGTAGGTTGTCATAGTTATCTATTCAGTTATAAAAAGAATGAAATTGTGATATTTGCAGAGACATGGATGGGCCTTACAGACTGTCATATAGAATGAAGTAAGAAAGGGAAAAATGAATATCATATATTAACACATATATTTGAACTTTAGAAAAATGATACAGATGAACCCATTTGAAAAGTAGAAATATTTGATCATTTTTTGTTGAGCATGTTATAAATCTCTTATTTCTTGACTACTGCAGTAGAAGAGGTACAGGGTTTGGCATCCAAATAATTAAGAAAGAGTTCAGAACTTGATCATCTGGCTTTCTCCCTTCTAGATTACAAATATATATAGGAGAGTCCCTCAGTGCTTGCTGGTATTGGTTTCCGTGGATCAACTATAGAGAATAATGCCATCTATTTCACAGAACTTCTTTTTAAAAGACAGCATAAAGTATGAAAGTGAAAGTGCTGGGAAAACTATTAGAAGCTAGATGTGTGTGTGCATGCTAAGTCACTTCAGTCATGTTTGACTCCGCATGACCCTATGGACTGTAGCCCACCAGGCTCCTCTGTCCATGGGATTCTCCAGGCAAGAATACTGGAGTGGGGTGCTGTGCCCTTCTCCTGGGGCTCTTCCTGACCCAGGTATGGAACCTGCATCTAAGTCTCCTGCATTGGCAGGAGAGTTCTTTTACCACTAGCATCACCTGGGAAACCCCAAAAGCTAGGTATATACTGCTGCTGCTGCTAAGTCGCTTCAGTTGGTTCAGTTCAGTTCACTTCAGTCACTCAGTCGTGTCCGACTCTTTGCTTCAGTTGGTATATGCTACTAATTGTTATTCTAAGACTTACAAGGGGCACACACACACACACACACACATACACATTTAAAGTTTATGTAATACCATTTACTTTTTTAAAAAATAAACTTTTACTGTTGTACATTATACTTATTGGAAGGAATCTAAGTGTAAGAAGAGACACTACTTTAGCTTGCAGTAAAAACTGTACATTAAAACGTGCCATTTCGAAACAATTTTTCCACCTACCCCTTCAGAGGCAAAGTCTTAGCTCAAGAAGAGTTCTTTGTACACAGAGTTGGTTCAAATCCTGCTCCACTATGAATTCTCCTCTTCTGTGTGTCTTGCTTGCTGCTGATCCTCCACTGGCTGGCATAAATATCCATGGAGTTCAACTCTTACAGTGAGATAATAATTCCTACCTTAGAGTATTGTGGGATGATTAGAATTAATATATATGACCCCTTAGAGCAATGTCTGGCACAGTGTGGGCCCTCCAGAAATGTCAGGTATTACATATAACTAGACGAAGAAAAGAAGAATAGAAAATAAGAACCATCTATAATTTTCTACAGAAGCCCAGCTCATATCTCTCATTCGTTACTGAGCTTCACTTTAGAAATGTGTATGGAACTGGAGAATATGTAAATGTAACCTTTTCTCCATTAAAACTTGTCACACAGACCAACAATATTGTGACTTGGTCCTCACTCTTATAAGGACTCTCTGAGTTGTTAAAATTACAAGGCACTTAGCACACAGCTAAATAGCAAACAGTCTGAAATTTGTTACCATGTTAGGCTGGCACTGCAACCAGAGTTGATGTCCTGTCACAACATTTTTATCAAGTTTACTTCCGTGTTGAAAAGAGCCCCAGGACAATCAAGAGTCTTCAGGAATTCACACTGACATTTTCAGCAAAGCCTTATGTCAGAGGTACAGAGTTCAATTTGATTGCAAGGTCAATAAACTTCATGGGAAGCCAGGCTATGGATATTAATTAAATCTATGAAAATCTCAGCCATTTATAATCATCTGAACTCTAACTAAAAGTTTTAAAGACCATACTGGCTTTCCTTTACCATCCAGAGACCACAAGGTGAGACATTTTGTTTTTTGACTTTGTCTTGTTTACGAAATAAAATTGAAGAGGCCGCAGAGCCAGTGGTCACAACAATAAGTTAGATGGAAAGATTTCTTTGTTTTGTTTTACAAAATGGAGGTATCTTCATGCTTGTTGATAGATAAGAACTTATCCAACAATAAACAACAGAACCATGAATATTTTAATTTTCATCCCTAAAGAGTGTGTCACCAAACAAAAAGCTGCTCTATATGGTTAATCGCTACAAAGCAGAGGCATCACTTTGTCAACAAAGGTCTGTATAATCAAAGCTATGATTTTTCCCATAGTTATGTATGGAATTGAGAATTGGACCATAAAGATGGCTGAGCACTTTCGAAATGAGGTGATAGAGAAGACTCTTGAGAGTCCCTTGGACAGAAAGGAGATCAGACCAGTCCATCCTAAAGGAAATCAACACCAAATATTCACTGGAAGGACTGATGCTGAAGCTGATGCTCTAATACTTTGGCCACCTGATGCAAAGAGCTGACTCACTAGAAAAGACCCTGGTGCTGGGAAAGACTGAAGGCAAAAGGAGAAGAGGGCAGCAAAAGATGAGATAGACAGTATCACAGACTCAATGGATACGAATTTGAGCAAATTCTGGGAGATAGCGGAGGACAGAAAAGTCTGGCATGCTGCAGTCCATGGGGTCAGCTTATTTCAGTAAGGCCAGTAGCCATCACCTCTTGCCATATTCCTGCAAGCTGCCTGGCTGCCTGCCTGAGTTTGGAATTCACTCTTCCAGCCAACTGGAGAGGCCATGGGGGATGCACAGTGGACATGACAAAACTTTCTGTCCTCGGAGAACCTTCTAATGGTAACTGGGAATTAATTACCGAAAGCAAAAATATATTATTTGCCAGAGAGTGACAAGTGTGCACTGGGTTGATCAATATTCTTCCAAAATTCATGTCTACTTGGAACCTCAGAATGTAACCTTGTTTGAAATAGAGTCTTTGGAGATGTAATAAGGGGTCAGGAATAGATCTCACTGGATTAGGATGGGCCCTGAATCCAATGACAGTGTCCTTATAAGCGACAGAAAAGGACATGCAGAGGCAGAGAGAGGAAGTGATGTGAAGATGGAGACAGAGACTGTAGGGATGTGGCTACAAGGGAAGGAACGACAAGGATGGCCACAAGGAGAAGGGAGGTCAAGCTTGTTTCTCCTTCAGAACATCTAGAAGGAACCAACCCTGCCAACACCTTGACTTCAGACTTCCGATCTCCAGAACTCTAAAAGCATAACTTCTGCTGTTTTAAGCCACCAAGTTTGTGGCAGTCTGTTACATTAGCCATAGGAAACTAACACAAGTGTGATGGGAAAGATGAAGCTGAGCAGATATAGGCAAAACATGTGTGTGTGTGTGCTTGTGTGTTTGTGTGTGCATGGAGGGGGTTGTTACTGCACAGTGGCTATGGAAGACCTCCCTGAGAAGGTGACCTGGGGCACAGACCTACATGTGGTGCTGGGTTGAAAGAATGTTCCAGAAAATGAGAACGGTGACAAGACCCTGAGGCAGGTGCTTGCTCAGCATGTCAGAGAGATGAGAAGGCCATCGTGTGAACTGGAGCATGTCCTGGAGACTGTGATGGGACAGGCAGTGGGGCCCAGATCACAAGCCTTTGTCAGCCTCAGCAGGCTGCTGGCTTTTGCTCCAACTGATTCAGGAGCCATCCCAAAGTTATAATCTGGTTCATATTTTTAGAGGATCACTTTGTCAGTGCTTGCATGAATGTATACATCTGTCAAATCTCATAAACAGCAGGCCTGATCTTATATTGGGTTGGGCAAACAATTCCTTTGTGTTTTTCCATAAGATGGTATGAAAAACTGGAACAAATATTTTGACCAATCCAATATCTTGCTAAAGCTGGGCTTACAAAGGGGATCTCTCTGCCTGTGGTGTTGAGAACAGACTCTAGGTGGGCAGGATGGAGGCAGGGGCTTCTGCAGGGATCCTGGCAGGAGTGATGGTGGCTCAGCAGAGGGTGCTGAGAAGTGGAGGCAGTTTGGATGCATCCTGAAGGCAGAGGCTGCAGTGGTCACTGGTGGGCTGTGTGTGACGTGTGACAGGAAGAGACGCCCAGTGGATCCCTCCTATAAGCCCAGTCTTCCCCCAGCCACTGGTCCACATGAACAGGTGACCCCTGATGCCTTGTATCTCAGGCCCAATCTGGAGAAACATGGGGGACTGGAGTTTATTATTTCAGAATAAGAAGTTTCAACTGTCAAACATTCCACTAAGCTGAAGTGGAGAGAGACAAACAGTAAAATGATGAGAAAACTGGTTATTTCTGAACTATTATGGGTACTAGGTGCCTTGAGATGCCAGAGATGCTCAAAGGGCTCCAACAAAACCTTGGGTACACCAGGACCCAGAGACCCCACAGAGGCGGTGCCAGACCTGACTCTGAGTGCTTGAGTATCTCCTGCAGAGGCACAGAGCAGCAGTGGCCTTCTGCAGGGGCAGGGGCTCTGCATGCAGCAGACCTGCGTCACACAGTGTGTGGCACAGGCTCTCTTGGAGAGAGCTTATTAACCCCACCACAGAGCCACCAAGCAGATGACGCACAAATTGCAGAACAATTATACTAACTGCAGAACAATTATACCAAAGAAATTCTCCTTGTTAGGAAAATTCTAGAACCCACAACAGATTTCCCAACCTGGGGATCTGGCAAAGGGACTGAGAGACCCTAGGAAATTTGACTTTGGAGGCCAGTGAGATTTGATTCCAGAACTTACACAGGACTGGGGAAACAGACTCTTGGAGGGCACAAACAAAACCCTGTGCACCCAATGACCCAGGAGAAAGGAGCAGTGACCCCACAGGAGACTGACCCAGACTTGCCTGTGAGTGTCCTGGACTCTCCAATGGAGGCATGGGTCACCAGTGGCCTGCTTCAGGGTCAGGGGCCCTGAATACAACAGTGCATGCACAAGACCTTTTGAAGGAGGTCGCCGTTATCTTCATTACCTCCGCCATAGTTTGGTCTCGGGTCAAACAACAGGAGAGAACACAACCCCACCCATCAACAGAACATTGAATTAAAGATTTACTGAGCATGGCCCCACCCATCAGAATAACACCCAGTTTCCCCATCAGTTGGTCTCTCCCATCAAGAAGCTTCCATAAGCCTCTCAACAGAGGGTTGACAGAATGAAAATCACAATCACAGACAACTAACCAAATTGATCACATGACCACAGCCTTGTCTAACTCAACGAAACTACGAGACATGCTGTGTAGGGCCACCCAAGACAGATGGGTTATGGTGGAGAGTTCTGACAAAATGTGGTGCCCTGGAAAAGGCAATGGCAAACCACTTTAGTATTCTTGCCTGGAGAACTCCATGAACAGTATGAAAAGGCAAAAAGATAGGACACTGAAAGATGAACTCTGCAGGTTGGTAGGTGCCTAATACACTACTGGAGAAGAGTTGAGAAAAAACACCAGAAAGAATGGAGACGGAGCCAAAGGGAAAACAACACCCAGTTGTGGATGTGACTGGTGATGGAAGTAAAATCTGATACTGTAAGAACAATATTTCATAGGAACCTGGAATGAGTCAAGGCAAATTGGAAGTGTTCAAAAAGGAGATGGCAAGACTGAATGTTGACATTTTAGGAATCAGTGAACTAAAATGGACTGGAATGAGTGAATTTAATTCAGCTGATTATATATATTACTATGGGCAAGAATCCCTTAGAAGAAATGGAATAGTCTTCATAGTCAGTGAAAGAGTCTAAAACACAATACTTGGGTGCAATCTCAAAAATGATAAAATGATCTCTGTTTGTTTTCAAGACAAACCACTCAATAGCACAGTGATCCAAGTCTAAGCCCCAACCACTAATGCTAAAGAGGCTGAAGACCTACAAGACCTTCTAGAACTAACAATCAAAAAAGACGTCCTTTTCTTCTCAGGGGACTGGAATGCCAAATTAGGAAGTCAAGAGATACCTGGAGTAACAGGCAAGTTTGGCCTTGGAGTACAAAATGAAGCAGGGCAAAGGCTAACAGACTTTTGCCAAGAGAATGCATTGGTCATAGCAAACGCCCTCTTCCAACAACATAAGAGAAAACTCTACACATGGACATCACCAGATGGTCAATAGTGAAATCAGATTGATTATATTCTTGCAACCAAAGATGGAGAAGCTCTATACAGTCAGTAAAAACAAGACTAGGAGCTGACCGTGGCTCAGATCTTCAACACCTTATGAAAAATTCAGACCGAAGTTGAAGAAAGTAGGGAAAACCACTAGAACATCTAAGTATAACTTAAATAAAGTCTCTTAAGATTACACAGTAGAAGGGACAAATAGATTTAAGGGATTAGATCTGATAGACAGTGCCTGAAGAACTATGGACAGAGGTTCATGACATTGTGTAGGAGGCAAGGATAAAGACTATCCTAAAGAAAAAGAAATGCAAAAAGGCAAACTGATTGGCTCAGGAGGTCTTACAAATAGCTGCAAAAACAAGAGAAGTGAAAAGCAAAGGAGAAAAGGAAAGATACGCCCATCTGAATGAAGAGTTCCAACAAATACCAAGGAAAGATAAGAAAGTCTTCCGCAGTGGTCAGTGAAAAGAAATAGAGGAAAACAATAGAATGGGAAAGACTAGAGATCTCTTCAAGAAAATCAGAGATATCAAGGGATGATTTCATGTAAAGATGAGCATAATAAAGGACAGAAATTATATGGTATAGACCTAACAGAAGCAGAAGATATCAAGAAGAGGTAGCAAGAACACATAGACAAATTATACAAAAAAGACCTTCATGACCCAGATAACCACAATGGTGTGATTACTCACCTACAGCCAGACAGCCTGGAATGCAAAGTCAAGTGGGCCTTAGGAAACATCACTACGAACAAAGCTGGTGGAGGTGATGGAATTCCAGCTGAGCTGTTTCAAATCCTGAAAGATGATGCTGTGAAAGTGCTGCACTCAATATGCTGGCAAATTTGGAAAACTCAGCAGTGGCCACAGGACTGGAAAAGGTCAGTTTTCATTCCAATCCCAAAGGAAGGCAATGCCAGAGAATGCTCAAACTACCTCACAATTGCACTCATCTCACATGCTAGTAAAGTAATGCTCAAAATTCTCCAAGCCAGGCTTCAGCAATACGTGAACCGTGAACTTCCAGATGTTCAAGCTGGTTTTAGAAAAGGCAGAGGAACCAGAGATCAAATTGCCAACATCTGCTGGATCATGGAAAAAGCAAGAGAGTTCCAGAAAAACATCTATTTCTGCTTTATTGACTATGCCAAAACCTTTGACTGTGTGGATCACAATAAACTGTGAAAAATTCTTAAAGAGATGGGAATACCAGACCACCTGACCTGCCTCCTGAGAAATCTGTAAGCAGGTCAAGAAGCAACAGTTAGAACTAGGGTGGAACAACAGACTGGTTCCAAATCAGGAAAGGAGTACATCAGGGCTGTATATTGTCATCCTGCTTATTTAACTTATATGCAGAGTACATCATGAGAAACACTGGGCTGGAGGAAGCACAAGCTGGAATCAAGACTGCTGGGAGAAATATCAATAACCTCAGATATGCAGATGACACCATCCTTATGGCAGAAAGTGAAGAAGAACTAGAGAGCTTCTTGATGAAAGTAAAAGAGGAGAGTGAAAACATTGGCTGAAAGCTCAACATTCAGAAAACTAAGATCATGACATCTGGTCCCATCACTTCATGGTAATGGGGTGATGGGGGAACAGTAGAAACAGTGGCTGACTTTATTTCCTTGGGCTTCAAAATCACTACAGATGGTGACTGCAGCCATGAAATTAAAAGATGCTTGTGCCTTGGAAGATAAGCTATGACCAATCTCTACAGCATATTAAAAAGCAGAGACATTACTTTGCCAACAGAGGTCCATCTAGTCAAAGCTATGTTTTTTTCCAGTAGTCATGTATGGATGTGAGAGTTGGACTATAAAGAAAGCTGAGCACTGAAGAATTGATGCTTTTGAACTGTGGTGTTGGAGAAGACTCTTGACAGTTCTTTGGACTGCTAGGAGATCCAATCAATCCATCCTAAAGGAAATTAGTTCTGAATATTCATTGGAAGGACAGATGCTGAAGCTGAAACTGCAATAGTTTAACCTGCTTATGTGAAGAACTGACTCCTTGGAAAAGACCCCGATGCTGGGAAATATTGAAGGTGGGAGGAGAAGGGGATGACAGAGGATGAGATGGTTAGATAGCATCACCAACTCAATGGACACGAGTTTGAGTAAACTCCAGGAGTTGGTGATGGATGGAGAAGCCTGGCGTGCTGCAGTCCATGGGGCTGCAAATTTTGGACACGACTGAACTGAACTGAACTGGACTTAGGTACCTTAAGTAAATCTTAATCCAGCAATGGGCTTCTAGGAGTTGAGAGGTGAAAACAATGTAAAATGATCACAGAAAATTTATGCCAATATTTACCACTTTTAATCACATGTGGTTTTAACTATTAGTGAATTTCTGCTTCTACTGAAGACTTCTAAAAGCTCATTAGATTAGAAAGAATATTATCACTTTTATGGTAATCCTATTCAATAACAATTAAGTTTTAAATAGCACTTATTTATTCGTTAATACAAACATGCTTTTTCAATAAAAATATGCCCTGGAATGAAAAATTAACTTCATACATAACAGCATTTAGTTGCCCTTGAAGTTCTAACAGGGTGTGCTTAGTGATAATAGCTCAAGGGAAAAAAATAACAAATTAGTACCCATAAACTCCTTGCAAGCCATTATATTCTACGACCAGGGATCCATTTTAAAATTAATGATCCGTGATGCTTAGAAAAATCATCTCTGAACCTTCAGTGCCAACAAGAGGGATGGCATTTGATGCCCAAGATCTGGGTTAGGACTACATGATTCAGATAGTTTTAAGCAACTATTTTTTCTTGTCAATATCAGAAGATCAGATTTTGCCTCAGATCAAGAAGTTGAGAAAAAGCCATAGAGGTATTGATCATCCTCGAAAGATTTTACGTATTATATGTGTGTGTGTGTATTAAAGGGAACTTAATATTAATGAAGGCCTGGCGTGCTGTGATTCATGGGGTTGCAAAGAGTCAGACATGACTGAGCGACTGAACTGAACTGAATATTAAATAATGGACTAGAAATATACTGTGTAGAAATTATAGAATGCAGCACACTTATAAATTAGGCAGTCTGACAATTCTCTGAGAAAATTGAAAGTGTTTTAATGATTCTTTTTATGAAAACTTCTGAAATGCTGACGGAAGTCACAGTTATGTTGGGAGATGTGTTCTAAACACAGAGACACCATCTCTTAAGATTCCACAGGAGGCTCCACGTTGCTAGAAGTGACGATGTGACCCATGGCACCTGTCATGGTGTCTTTACAAAGTAAACTGTGAGCATACACGTGAGGGCTGATTGATGAGTCCAGTCTGGGTGACAGCAATTTTTTACCATACCCATTGTTGATTTTAGTCCTGCAAATATTTGAAGCGTATTTTACACATACAATTTCATCTCTGTTACCTTATTTTAGTTCTCCAAAGGATGAAAATTTACTTCAGATAACATGAACAGAGATACTTCCTTTAAAAAAATTCTTGCATGCTACATGCTAAGTCACTTTAGTCATGTCCAATTCTTTGTAACTCTATGGACTGTAGCCTTCCAGGCTCCTCCATCCATGGGATTCTCCATGCAAGAATACTGGAATGGGTTGGCAGTTTTTCCTCCAAGGGATCTTCTTGACCCAGGGATGGAACCCACGTCTCCTATGTCTTGAATTCAAGGAAGCAGGACTGCTATGGGTTGGTACCTGCCCAGATGAGGGAGGCATTCTGTGACTGAATATCCTAAAGATTCTTACTGAGAAGGAGCAAGGCTCAAACCATGACTGGTGAAGAAACTGCAGTCATTCAAAAGAGCCAAGGTAGGTGGTTGTTTTCATTAGTTCTTTGGTTCAGACAATGCTCCTGTTTTGTCTGTGTTCAAGGGGCAGGGTCGGGGGTGGGGCTTGATTGTGTCTTGAACTGCGCTTCATCAGAGTGGCCTCATGTGGTGTTGACATTCTGTGAAATCATCTATGCTCAAGAGAAAAACACCAAGGTCTCACTGTGGATGCCTGATCAGCTCTGCTCCTCCTTGGCTGTGAGGCATGGGCTGCCCATGAAGAGAACCAGGGGTCACAGAAAGGGCAGGGAAGGTGCCAAAGACAAATGTTCTTTTCTGACTGTGGCTCCCTCTGCAGAGGTGGCACTTTGAGGGTTAACATGGTGTTCTTAAGCTCCATCAGCATGATATCAAATCCACATTTGAAAAGAAAAAGAAAGAAAGGAGAAGAAACCAGTGGCTCCGCCTTCCTGAAGCCACCCTCCAGTTCTCTTTGTATCACTGATGGGAATCTGGTTATTTTGAAACCTTACAGACAGCAAGTCTGACCCTTGGGCATAAACTCCTGATGACTGACTTCAGGTACCACGTCTGTTAGCATTTCTGCTCTTGTGGTTATTACCTGAAATGTCTTAGGAATGGGAGGAAAACATCTAGGTGTTGTTTCCTAGTGGCCAGAACAGGGAAAAATACAAACTCTAACATCAACATTGAGTTAGGTCTGCAGTTCCTAGTGCCCATGCCAAAAACATGCCTAGCTGGGTCTGTTGTTTAACTTTACCCTTACAGGGATCCTAGAGCTGTGACCACTGTGGGTAAATTCTTAGTATTAACCCTCCCTCCAAAAAAACGAATTAAAGTGTTTATCATGACTAGACATTATGTGCAAATGAATTCCATCCATAAATATTCTCTTTCATCATATTTCACAGTGCCTTTACCACAAAACTATTAATTTACCTCCATTTCTGATATTTAGATATATCTGAGAATAAAATGTAAGGAATAAATTAACCTTTCATTTTGAATAAAACAACCCACTCGCTATTTATTAGTAGTTCTTACAGATGATGGGTGACAGGGATAGGAGCCAGACAGCTGTACACTATTATACCAGAAGATTCCATATATGTGCAACTGAATACATCAGAGCTTCTTTATGAAGTGCCATGGTTAAAAAAAAAAGGTGTTTCTTTCAAGATGATCGTATTCAATTACCTTTAATTTCTGCACATTAATGAAGTCTTAGATTCTTAGACTAGGCTTTTATTGCCTCTCTGTCTGCCTAACTCTCAGGAGAATGGCTGTGACTCATCTGAAAATTAACTGAAAACTTTGCAATGAGTTTAAAGTCTGTGTCTGTTATCATTGCCATAGACTTTCACTATTGAAGGTGAGGGAGATGGGTGTACAGGGCTGATGAAAGAGGTTTGATCACAGGAGAAAGGAGCAAGTGGCAGATAAATATAGTTTTCTTTATGGAAATAATAAAAGCATACAGTATTTCTTTTACGTTGTTTTTATTAATTAACAACTATAATATAACTGACTAATTCTGCTGCACATCTAAAACACAACATTTTAAATCATCTATACTGAACTTTGGGAGATGGTGATGGACAGGGAGGCCTGGCGTGCTGCGATTCATGGGGTTGCAAAGATTCGGACATGACTGAGCGACTGAACTGAACTGAACTGAATACTTCACTAAAAATAAAGTAATTAAAAACAATATATTTTCTTCAGTAAGCATTTATTTATTCCCTAGAAAAGCATTGTTTTAAGTTCCACAGCAAAGTGAAGCCACAGGGAAACAAATAATTTGGCTCTTGAAGAAAACTAATTTAATATTTAATTGTATAATCAAGTATTTTGGTTTGATGTGTGGCAAAACCCATACAATATTGTAAAGTAAAATAATAAGAAGAAGAAAAAGGAAAAAAAAGTGACTGGACATAATAAATGGGCAGAACTTGACTTTATTTAATTTCAGAGGTTCTCAGAGGTTCCCAAACTTCATGGCTCCCTCTGTGTCTGTAAGATTTTCCCATGGTGCCCCTGGACCAAAAGAGATGCCTGAACTTTTCATTATAAGGAGTCAGGTGAGAGGGGCAGGTGGGGAAGATAAATTAGAGGTTTGGTATTAATAGATATACATTACTACATATAAAATAATAAACAATAAGCTCCTACTGTATAGCACAGGGAACTATACTCAGTATCTTGTAATAACTTAAAATGGAAACAAATCTGAAAAAAGAATATATACGCATACACACACATACACACACACACACACACACATACACACACATGTACACATGGAGCTTCCCCCATGGCTCAGCAGGTAAAGAATTCACTTGTAATGCAGGAGCCAGAGGAGACACAGGTTCGATCTTTGGGTTGAGAAGATGCCCTGCAGGAGAAAATGGCAACCAACTCCTGAATACTTGTCTGAAAAACCCCACGGACAGAGGAGCCTGGCAGGCTACAGTCCAAAGGGTTACAAAGAGTCGGACAGGACTTAGCACACAACACCCCCATGTACACACACATATATTACACACACATGCATATACACCTGTGTGTGTATACACACACACACAACTGAGCCCCTTCACCATACAGCTGAAACTGACACAGCACTGTAAATCTCAAACGTGGATCTCCTGCATTGCAGGCAGATTCTTTACTGTCTGAGCAACCAAGAAAGCGCCTAAGTCAACTACACGTGCATAAGCAACTTTTTTTAAGTGTCTGGTCCAAACAACTTAAGAGCTGTCTCTTTCCTGCTGAGCTAGAGCCTTCTGGGCCACACACAACTTCTTAGACCTTGGTATCAGACACTGCTGTCTTCAGCTCCTCTTGTATCAATGTTCACAGGGTACTTGCTTTTACGACAGAAACCTCTGCAAATCCAGGTTTGCAAAGCTATGACGTCATCCAGTGAGGCACGACTGAACTTTGAACCAATTTGAGCTCACGCTTCCCTGGCATCTGAAGGATGTTCCATCTCCCTCAAAATCATGAACTACCCGGAGGAGCCACTCTGAGGGTGTGCCGTGTCACCCCGGGGCTCCCTGGAACACAGTTTGGGAACATCAGCAAATGATCCTTCCAACAGCTATGACCTAAACCTAACTAAAGAATTTCACCATAATGAACAACTGTTAAACGGGGGAAGGGGAGATGATTATATAGAAATAGGAAGTTTACAAATTTACATTTAGAATTTCACTTACGTGACACAGTAGATACATTCCATGAACATATACTCATTTTGGAAAATATTCTTGCTCATTTGTAGTAACTTTTCCTTGTGTAAATATTTTCCAATGTATTATTTTATGACTTTTAAAGATCTGAATCACAGCATTCCTTAATGATTCTTCAGGTATTTAAAAGATGCTTACAACAGAATTTAGGGACATACTAGCATTTAAAATTTCCTTCTCTCTCTCTCTCTGTTTTTTTTCCACCTTATCAAGAATACAGCAAATGGACTCAAGAAATGTTCACACACAAAAAAAAAATTCCACTTTAGTGCCAGTGGCATTACTGAAAACACTTCATTTTCTCATACCCAGCTTGCTCTTCACTGTCTCAAACTGCTGTTAAAGTTTGCATTCTTGCCCTTGATTCTGACGGACCTCCGCATACCCATGTCCTGCCCTTGCTCCAGGGTCTCCGTTGGGCTCTGTGGACTTAAACTGCAGGATAAGAGGTCACGTGAGCAACCAGACAGACACAGAAAACAAATGGGCTCGGTACGTGAAAACTTCTCTTGGGTGAATGTAACAGGAGTTCTTTCTAGATTTGACTGTGCTGAGTAATCAGAGACTGTACAGAGAAAATACTATATCCACCACCTACAGAGAGAATTCTAGATTTACTAATCAGGGAGAATATCTCCTTACACAGCATGACTTGACAATAAGCACTGGTGTGATTGTCATTTACACAAGGATACCAAGGGGGAAGGGGATGAACTGGGTGATTGGGATTGACATATAGTCACTATTGATACTGTGTATGAGAACCCACTGTACAGCCCAGGGAACTCCACTCAGTACTCTGCAGTGATCTAAATGGGAAAAAATTTCAGAAAAGGGGACTATATGTATACCTGTAGCTGATGCACTTTGCTGTACAGAAGAAACAAACAAAACATTGTAAAGCAAGCATACTCCCATAAAAGTTAATTTTAAAAATGTGTATGGCTAGTATAAAGTCAGTGTTGGTATTCACCTTTTCCTTAAAAATGTGTCTGTTTTTAAAAATCGAAAACTCTTTACAGTCCTCCATCAAGTACACTATAGTTTACGTTTTGCTCTCTCAAGATCTAAAATCACTTAAATTACCAAGTTGCAAAGCAATTCTTCCTCAAAGAGATCTATGTTCTTAAGAACAGCTTACAATTAATATTTTTTTTAGATTAAAAAAGAAGACATTAGGAAGCAACTGGCCCACGCCATAGACAGAGCCAGCAGCATGAACACGACTCGAGAGCCTGTCTTCCCATCCAACTGTTCATGCCTTTGTCAGCTGCCATTTACTGAGACCACCACGGGGATCACACAGAGGGCTAAACACTGAAGAATTTATGCTTTCAAATTATAGCATTGGAGAAGACTCTTGAGAGTCCCTTGGACTGCAAGGAGATCAAACTAGTCCATCCTAAAGGAAATCAACACTGAATATCCATTGGAAGGACTGATGCTGAAGCTGATGCTCCAGTACTTTGGCCACCTGATGGGTAGAGCTGACTCCTGGAAAAGACCCTGATGCTGGAAAGATTGAGGGCGGGAGAAGAAGGGGACAACAGGGGATGAGATGGTTGGATAGCACCACTGACCCGATGGACATGAGCTTAAGCAAGCTCCAGGAGATAGTGAAGGACAGAGGAGCCTGGTGTGTTGCAGTCCATGGGGTCGCAGAGTTGGCCACGACAGAGAAACTGAACACACACAGATATATGTGCATAGCTGATTCACTTTGCTGTACAGAAGAAACTAATGTGAAATTGTAAAGCAGCTGCCAATAAAAATTTTTCAACTTTTCAAAGAAAAATTAAAGCAAACAAAACAAACAGCAAATTACAGAAGTCAACACAGTAAGAATTAATGTTTATTGGACCCCTCCTGTATATTCAGAACTGCTCTGGATACTTTACCCACTTCATACTCACTGCTGTTATGCTATTTGTGATGTGATAAATAACATTTTCCAGATAGAATACATTTTCCTAATGTCTATGCTTCTATTAACCTTAGTGTTCTTGTTTTAATTCTTCATAGAAAATAAGGGATTTTCTATGCCAATCAAAATCTGCTGGTTGGAATTAAATGCAAATATGTTCTTTAAATAAGGTCTGATATAAAACACAATCTTTCTTTACCCACATGATATTCATCTACTTTTATTTATTTACCTAAGGTAATATATTACCTTGTCCCCAAACTATTTAGTACAGTCTATCAAAATCACTAGGATGATCAGTTAAAAGCTTTCCATTGAGTGGATATTTGCAAAATGATGACTTGTCGAAATCTAATAAGCTAAAATCTTGACTAGATGTTTAAAATCTATATGAATCACCACAATTTTAATATATCTAGCTTAGCAGCGTGATTAAACTATTGTAGTTGTTAAATAATTGCTACAGTCAATTCCGTTTTCTTCCCAAGGGTCCCATAAGACAGGGTCTGTGATTATCTTTACTTATGCGAGACCAAGGCTCAGAGAGTTTAAGTGATCTGCCCGAAGCTGGTAGAAGGAAGTCCCAAGAATCAACTTGGGTTGCCACGAGTCTAACCCAGGGTCAGACTCAGGGTATAGGAGAAGTGTGAAGGAGAGCCCGTGCTCCCTACGACTGTGGTTCTCAGGAACAGCGAAGGAAGCTGGAATTCATCTGGGCACAAAAGAGTAATTTATCACAGGCAGTGAAAGGAACAGTGTTCTTATTTTTCAAGACAACGTTGAACACACTCAAAGTTTCTGATGTTCCTCAGGGAGTATCTGACTTCCACGCAAGTGTGAGAGGTGCAGGCTGTGCTCAGAGGCAAGGCCTCACAGACCTTCAATCTTCCACTAGGTCACAGGGGAGGCACATTTCCTGAGGTTACGAGAGCATTTAGGTTCATGCTACAGGGGATGCCAAAATGGTAAAGCAGATTTGATCTAGATTCTTCTGTTTTGAAAATTCCAATAGACGTGCGTAAGATCCATGAAATAGTTCTCAGGCTTAGTAGAAGCAGGCATTGTCCTCTTTTGCAAATTTGAAAAGATTCATCATTGGTTAAAATATTATGTTTGGCTTGATAGTCCAACATCAATTGTAAAAGGCACTACTTTAGCTGAAAAACACTGACAATACAGCTGTTTTTCAGTATGTTCATTTCTCAGAGCAATGCCCAGTGCTTTGAGCAGTTGTTCCAACTTAAAATTCAGATTCAGAATGATGCCAGAGCTCAGTTTAGGGATTAGTTTTAAATGCGTTTTCTTCATCCCCTATTATGTATGTGCCATCGATGAGTTTTTCTAAACATTCCTTGGCCTAGTTATGTTGAGTCTCTGAACTATTTCAGACTGTAAGTTTACTGCCTATTGTGTGATTTAATGCTTCCTCTGTGGTTAAATAAAAGAGGAGAAAGACACTTGAGTCAGCAAAGTGGGGGAGGCGAAGAAACAAAACCAGACCTTATCTATGGAAAACGTGGGCCTTTTCAGTGCAGCCAAGGCTCCCAGGTCTGGGCTCCTTCCTGCTACAGTCAGGCTTCCAGCTCTTTCAGAATATCCTAGAGAGCAGACTTAGCATTTGCTGCTTTTACACACACCCAACTTCAAGCAGGCACGTGTTCGTCATTCAGTCGTGTCTGACTCTTTGCAATCCCATGGATGCTGGCCTCTGGCCATGGAATTCTCCAGGCAAGAATACTGGAGTGGGTTGCCATTCCCTTCTCCAGGGGGTCTTTCTGACCCAGGGGTCAAACTCAGGTTTCCCAGGCAGATTCTTTACTGTTTGAGCCACCAGGCAAATGTATGACAAAGAAGCATCTTTGGATCCTAGCTATTTTTGTGTTCATTTTTCAGCTGGAAGATATAAAATATTGTTGGGAAAAAGACTCTTAGAACTAAAATCACCATAATATTATAACACAGAGAAAGTTCATCCTTGTCCCATTTTCTCTGAAAGGTAAACACTATAAGTTGCCATGAACGTGATGGTTACCCAATCTAGAAAGAAGGATATTGATGAATGAACCAGCAGGCATTATTATCTCGGAAGAACACAGATATTTATAAAGGGGTATTTCTTCATTAACAGTTGGGAAAAAATATCACCACAAATAAAAGAGTGGTTATTCAGTTCCTCCATCGCTTAACAAGCAGTATCCAATCACACAAGAACTATCAGTTCAATTTCCATAACAGCGCCATTGCTGGAGCCGAGGCCCAGAGCTTCATTACCTCTTGCTTTGAAAACTGTGATGCTTCTTAACTGCCTCCTTACTCCAGGCTGGAACCCCCAGTTTACCATGCACACCATCACTGGTGTGCTTTAGAAGCTACAATGCTTCTAAAGGCAAACCTGAACCTCTTACAGACCTTCTAGAAACTCTCCACTTGGATTCCATCACTCACAGAATTTTGCTCCAGAAAAGTCCCCAGATCGTGGCCCGTCTCCTCTCCCTGCTGTACCGTTTGCGATTCCTACTCATGCCTGGCAGTGTTGTTTCTTCCACTGCTAAGCTGGCCCATTTCCCATCTGTCTGGCAAACGCTACTCTGCACAAGCACTGCATGTGTGCGTATTAAGTCACTTAGTCATGTCCGACTCTTCGCCATCCTATGGGCTTAGCCCACCAGGCTCCTCTGCCCCTACAAGAATAGTAGAGTGGGTTGCCAAGCCCTCCTCCAGGGGATCTTCCCAATCCACGGACCTGTGTCTCCTGTGGCTATCTACGTTGCAGGCAAGTTCTTTACTACTGAGCCACTGGGGAAGCCTTGCATAAGCCTCTAAAAGCCCTTTACTGATGACAAAGCAGTTGATAATATTTATAGGCGATATTGGTGTGTATCACCTGTGGATCACACCACCTTGGAGAAAACGGTATCCATTTCTGACACTATGGAAATTTCCCTGGCTTCTCTTACGGCAGGCAAACAAAATTTGTAGCACTTGTCATACTGAAATTTTACATGCATCTGTGTGATTGGTTCATGACGGCTTTCTTCACTAGAGAAGTAAACCCCAGCAAGCAGGGATCCTGTTTTTGAGCTCATTACCATGCTCCTCGTGTCCACACATGGCTTAGAGATGGCAGGTACACAGTGAACAAATTAAACTATTCCAAAGTAAAAAACATCTCAAAGATAAACAGTAGCAATGATAGAAAGCATGTAGATTTGAATACCATCTAACTGCTAACTTAATGGTTACCTGCACCCTTGCTTCCACACCTACCCGACCGCACTCCTTCATTCGGTACCATCCACTGAGTGTCAGCGATGCACAGTGAACAGGGTAAGAGCACGGGCCCCCAGGAGCCTCTGTCTGGGAGGCTGAGGATGGACGTAAGTGGGAGAAGACATATGACTAAGGCAGGGCCACTCAACCTTGGCTCTCTGGACTTTGGGGACTGGAGAAGCCCGGGTTAGGGTAGGGAGGGGCTTCACTGTGTTGTAAGATGTTTTACAACACCCCTGGTGTCTTCCAGCGAGATGACAGTAAAGATACCTCTGGGTCTTCTGAGGTGGCTCAGCAGTAAAGAATCAGTCTGCCATGCAGGAGCTGCAGGTTTGATTCTTGGGTCTGGAAGATCCTCTGGAGGAGGGCATGGCAACCCACTAAAGAATTCTTGCCTGAAGAATCCCACGAGAGAGGAGCCTGGTGAGCGACAGTCCATGGGGTCGCAAAGAGTCGGACAGGACTGAAGCAACTGAGCACACACACACAGGTACCCCCACTTTTCCCAAGCTTGCTTTATACTACTTTGCTTTTAGGAAAAACCTACATGAGTTATCTAGGAACGATCTACATTAGTTATCTGTTTTTTGCCAACCGAAAGAAATACGAAGAGGCTTTTTCCTTGTATTAAAAAAAAGGAGGGGGGACAGAAAATGAAAAATTCTCCATTGTTTTACACCATTTGGGTTTACGAAAGGTTTCCTAGGGACACTTTATGTCACAAGAGAGAGAAAAGCAATATCTCCCCTCTAGTTGTTAACAACCCAAAATGTCCCCAGGTATTGCCAAATGTTGTGGGGAGACTGCTGCAGAATCATCCCCTGTTGAGAACCCCCAACACAAGGAACAGTTTTGATGCCACCAGAGAAAGGCCACAGAAAATGAATCAGCTTTCATCCTATCACACAGGCCCCTGGCAACACCTTCCCTGCCGATAAAGTTGCCAAAAGAGAGAACAGGTTTCCTGTACAGGATTTGGGGGAACTCTGGTCTAGAGTTCCCTGAAGGTGTACAGTAAAGACCTCTTTTACTTTTGGGTCAGGTATTTAAGTGAACGAACAGGCCTCAGCCCTGCATGAGATGCAGAGAATGACATGGGGATGGAGAGAGGGTATTCCAGGAGTTTACTAGCCACTTGCAGCAGCCTGATGGCCAACACGCTGTCCAGAGCACAGTCTGCCTTCTTAGAACTCAGTAAAACCACAGGTGAAGGAATGACTATGTTTAAAAAAAATTTTAACTTTTTTGGCCACATCAAGAGGCATGCAGGATCTTAGTTTCCCAACCAGGGATTGAACCCACGCCCCCAACAGCAGCAGCAGAGAGCCTTAACCACTGGACCACCAGGGAAGTCCTGAGAAATGACTATTTTATGCTGGTTGCCCACAGGCAGCTCAGCAGTCTGTGCATGTATCTGCAAGAAAAGGTACCCGGTGTCCTGGTACTAAATAACTTCATGCCCTTTTAACATCACCGTCATTCTCCCTGCCAGACCCTCCTCCATCAAGGAATAGAGCTGGGGTGGCATTTTTAATCACTATATTCCTGGGGTGAATAATGGTCCTCCGCTGATCTGGTGTCTCAGTCAAAGTTAGATCTCACTGAAAGTCAAACCCTTTTAGTCCCGCTTCCACGAGCACTGTAATGGCAGGAAGCCAGGCTGGTACCTCAGGCTTAATGGATTTCCGATAATAAACCCCAGACATCAGAGCAGCGCAAAACCCTTCCCATCAGGGATCCTGTCATAGGCTGCCTGGTAACAAGGGCCACAGGCAAGAGAGACGACAGACACATGGCCCAGAGGGGCTGGAACACTGGCTGGCCAAGCTGAAAGCTTTTGGAGGGGCTCGCTTGGACCCTGCGCTCCTTACCTCTATCTCCCTGGAAACAGAGTGGCTTCCATCTGGTCACCCCAAACCCTTTCAAACACTAACTTGTCAACACTGTAGAATAAGCATATGCTCAGGCACTGACTAGGCAGGCGAACGATTCAAGGTCATATAGAAAAATCTTGAAGAAGCTGAAAAAGATTTTCGCGTTCTCATTCCTCCTCCAAGGCAACAACATCTGGTCATCACGTCATCCTTATTAAGAGAAAATCCCCCAGACTTGGTAAGTTTCACTTTTTTGGCAACTCCTCATTTTTGCACACAAAATTGGTCTTTAAAATTTTAATTAAAGAGGTTACACAAGACAGGAAGATTTTTCATCTTTGGAATCAAAGACGGTCATTGTATCTGAGATAAAGGATAAAAAAGAAAGAAAATAATCTTCACCATGATCAAGAGAAAAAGCAGTCATGCTTCTGAAGTTTGGGAAATTAAAAAAAAAAAATCCCAAGAATTTCGTGTCATTTAAAATAGTATTCCTATTTTTAGATTTCATAAGGTTTTAACCAAGTTTCATTTTAACAGAAAAGGTCTGGACATTCTCTATAATCTTTTATGTATCTTTTACTTCTGGTTTTCCTTTGCATCCAAAAGATCAGCCAATGAGAAGGTTCTTGTGTGTTTCTCTTGTTTTTTTATTTAGTTCTCCTATCTGAACCACTTTATCTTTTCCATAGACTTTGTGAAAGTTAGTTTTACATGCCAATTTGGCTACGCTACCGCATCCAGTTATTCAATTAAACACTAATTTAGGTTCTGCCTTGAAGGTATTTTATAGATGGGGTTAATATTTATAATCAGTTGACCTTGTATGAATGTCCAGTCATGTCTGACACTTTATGACCTCATGGACTATAGCCCACTAGACTCCTCTGTCCATGGGAATTCTCCAAGCAAGAATACTGGAGTGGGTCGCCATTCCCTTCTCCAGGGGATCTTCCCCGACCCAGGGATTGAACTCAGGCCTCCTGCATTGCAGGCAGATTCTTTACTAGTCTGAGTTACCAGGGGAGCCCTACCTGCAGGGTCTGGTGGAAGAAAAACTGGTAGAAATCTGTTTTCTTTTCTTCTGAACTTAGATTAGCAAGAGAAATATCTGGGGAATTAATTTCTTAGACAGCCACTCTGACATTGAACATTTTCCTCCCTGAGACGGTCACTGTTTGTCTTTGTTTTTTATGCCACTTGTCATAATAAGGCAGAACAGTAAGCACAGACCCTATAAATCTGCTGTTCCAGCCGGCCTCACAGTCTGGTGAGTTAATGGTTCTCACTAGACAGGCAGCCATTTAGACCGACTTCGCTGTGAGTTCCCCAAGTGAAAAACCAGATGAGGTGTTTGCTTTTTTCACCTTGCTCTGTCCTGAGAGCTTGGCCTTATGACCATCTGGAGAGTGCAATTACAGGAGGAAAGAGGGCATCAGAGGATGAGATGGTTGGATGGCATCACTGACTCCATGGACATGAGTTTGAGCAAACTCCAGGAAGGACAGGGAATCCTGGAGGGCTGCAGTCCGTGGGGTCGCAAACAGTAGAACACTGAACAACAACTCTGGAGACCAGTCAAGGAGGCTAGATAAGGCTCTGAACACAAGCTCATGAGCAGCACATTCTTTGTGAGCTGTGCCAGTTCTTGGGGAGTTTGGAATAAGGAGATCCAGTCCATAAGGGGCCTTTGCTGTCTCGGTCCATGCTGCTTTGCTAAGGCTGGAAAAATCCCATCCCAGGAGCTCCTACCCAGTGTCACAGATTAGCAGGTTTCTATCCGGAGACATGGTCTTCACTATACCGTTCCTATCACCTGTTACAAGGAAGGGCTTTAACTTTCTTAGACTAACTCTCAGAGTCAACTTCTGGATCTCATAAGGACTGCCTACCCTTCTGTGAGACACCTCTCGTATCTCCAGTTAAGTCATAAAAAATGCTCATTGGTTTGAGTCATTATTTGAGATTAATATGGGATCCTTATTCATCAATGGCCAGATGATGAATCCTTTGAATTGGTATATTTAAAAAGAAAAAAATTTACAGAGCTGTTACCCTAAAACCAAATTAAAAAGTGGATTTTATATATATATATATATATATATATATCCACAAACAAACAGAGGAGCCTGGCGGGCTACAGTCCATGGGCTCACAAAGAGTCAGACAGGACTGAGCAATTAACATTTTCACTTTCTTTCACATGCATATATAATATATATGAGCTAACTTTAAGGACATATCAACTGGATGAAGGAACAAAAACTAGGCTTAAAACAAAAAAATCAAATGTAAGTATAGTCTCAGCAATTCCCCAGGTCCTCCTGTATCAGAAATAATCAGAAAATGGATCAGCTGGAAGCTAATATTCAAAGGTTAATGGAAGTCACTGTGTTTGTCTTACAAACCTCCACAACCTGAAGTGCAAGTCAAGGCACACATATCTTCATCAATTCCCAAACCCTGTCCATTTCTCTCAAAATGCTTGTAGATAACCATGATATTGGAACTGTCCATTACTGAAAAATAAAAAATTGAATAGTAATTCCCCTAAGACTTGAGAGTAGATAAATATGCTCCAACATTCCTAGGAGAAAGCATCTTTTCTATCTCTGTCCCTTGAAGTATAAATCCTTGTGTCTTTAAAATGTAAACACAGCCCACAGTTATCTGAGAATAAAATAAAAACAAAGGGAGTGGGAGAAAGTCTTTTTATTTTATTTTTTCTGCTCTGGATTTTTTAAATATAAATTTATTTATTTTAATTGGAGGCTAATTACTTTATAATATTGTATTGGTTTTGCCATACATCAACATGAATCCTCCACAGGTGTACACGTGTTTATAAATACAAATTTACTCACAATCTCCTTAAGATTGCTTGTCAAAGGCAAACACAAATCTTATAAATATTCTCCACAAAGAATAAAAGGCTTTAGCCACCACAGAGTAAACTTTATTCTAACTGTTAGTTACAAACTAGTGAATTTTATATTGTATCTGATTCATGGCTACAAATTTAAAATGGAAAGAGATCTCTGCTTCTGTCTATATGTCAACGTATGTACATTATAGGCATGTTATTTTTCTGCCTTCCGATGGTATTGCCAAAATTGTTTTGTAAAAGAGCTCTATTTAATTGGCTTAGAGACAAAGAAGTGCTTATATGAATAAAGTATGAGAGAAACCAACCCAAATGTTTTACAAGTTCCCATGATCTAAAGATTAACCTTCAGTAAGCTGGAGCTAGTTTAAGGATGTTGGTTTAAATTAAAGCAGGCATACTTTACAATTACTGAAATTGAATGTAATGGAAATATGCAACTTTTACACTACCTGAGCTTATTGATCAAATAAGTTCACGTTACAAAATTTGTTAGCAAAGAAAGTAACTTGGAACGATGAAATGTTCATAAGTAATCTAAACTTAATTGGTAAAAACAAATAAATTAAACATGTGACTGGGATAAAGGTTTTAGGGCAATTTTAATAAATAATCATTTTATGGTATATCTACTTGAAAATAGTTACCCAAATCACTCTGGCTACTTAAGAATTTTGCTAAGTTAAATTAAATGATAACATTTCACTGAATATATAGGACATTTCTAAAAACAGTAAAATATTAGAACATTAATTCCTCAACTAGGTTAATCTACTTTTGACTTTCCTTCAGAAAAGAAATATATCTGGATCTAGTAAACATGTTTTATGACATACTGAGAAATCTTATGTAAGAAAGGATATCTTTCTAGAAATTATAAAGATTATTTATGTTCGCTGACTCACAGAATGCTAATTAAAAGACAGCTTATAATTGCTTACTTTTTAGTTTTCACTAGAAATTAAAGGTTAGGGGCTAAGAAATCTAATATATGTGATTAAAGGTCCTAGGAGTAATAAGAGAAGTGATTCTGTATGCAAGGAAAATAAAGTATATTTTGGGAAAAGAAAAGGTATGACATATAGAGATGCAAGGGAAAAGGAAAGTATTAAAGCTTATTATGTTATGAATGGGAAAAATAAGGAACAAACTAACATGGACATAGAAACTTATAGAAGGTTTTTTGAAAAGGAATCTTGGGAAAGAAATTCTATACGTGATGAAGTTGTGCTACATGCGTGCTAAGTTGCTTCAGTCACATCTGACTCTGTATGACCCCACAGACTGCAGCACATCAGGCTTCTCTGTCCATGGAATTCTCCAGGCAAGAATATTGGAGTGGCTGGCCATGCCCTCCTCCAGGGGATCTTCCCAACCCAGGGATCAAACCCACATCTCCTCTCTTAGGTCTCCTGAATTGGCAGGCAGGTTCTGTACCACTAGCACCACCAGAGTTTAATAATATTAAGTGAATTTGCTATAAAGGTTTACGGAGGAGCCTGGGAGGGTGCAGTCCATGGGGTCGCTAAGGGTTGGACACGACTGATTTCACTTTTACTTTTCACTTTCATGCACTGGAGAAGGAAATGGCACCCCACTCCAGTGTTCTTGCCTGGAGACTCCCAGGGATGGCAGAGCCTGGTGGGCTGCCATCTATGGGGTCACACAGAATTGGACATGACTGGAGTGACTTAGCAGCAGCAGCATAAAGGTTTCAAAAAATGTTTTAATATCATTAGTACTTTTGTAAACATGGAATTTAATTTTTTTCAACTGCTGAAAGGCAAACTTTGCTTATACTATTGATCTGCCCCTGGTAGAAGATTATAAAGGTTTTCTTTATCTTTTAAAGTAACTTGCCTATAAGCAAAACAAAAGCAATGATTCTGTATTTTGTCTAAATAATATCCTGTGCTTGTTGTCTTCATCAGACTTTTGATTACTTTAGTAAACGTGTCTTTCAATATTAAAAGAGCAAAGACTTTTGAAAACTATTTAATTTTCTGCATTGTTTCACAGAGACTATGATCCTATTTGACCATGTGTTTTAAAACTTTTTGATATTTTGGACAAAATTCCTCTAATCAAATTTTAAATGAAGTCTTATTGATCTGGAAATAATTTGAGGGTTTTCCAGACAGTCCCTGGACACTCAAAAAATCTGTTTTATCTCCTTATAAAAGGGACATATTAAATAGGCTTATTTGGCACATTAAATAACATGTGAAGCATTGTCAAGTAAGTGATGATAAGTCTTCTGAGGTTATACGGTGTGCGTAAATGTTCAGCTCAGTCACTCAGTTGTGTCCAACTCATTGGGACCCCGTGGACTGCAGCATGCCAGGCCTCCCTGTCCATCACCAACTCCCAGAGCTTACACAGATTCATGTCCAATGAGTCAGTGATGCCATCCAACCATCTAATCCTCTGTCATCCCTCCTCCTCCCATCTTCAATCTTTCCCAGCATCAGGATCTTTTCAAATGAGTCAGTTCTTCCCATCAGGTGACCAAAGTATTGGAGTTTCAGCTTCAGCATCAGTCCTTCCAATGAATATTCAGGACTGATTTCCTTTAGGAGGGATTGGTTGGGTCTCCTTTCAGTCCAAGGGACTCCCCAGAGTCTTCTCCAACACCACAGTTCAAAAGCTTCAATTCCTTGGCACTCAGCTTTCTTTATACTCCAACTCTCACATCCATACATGACTACTGGAAAAACCAAAACTTTGACTAGACAGTCCTCTGTTGGTAAAGTAATGTCTCTCCTTTTTAATATGCTGTCTAGGTTGGTCATAGCTTTTCTCCCAAGAGTAAGTGTCTTTTAATTTCATGGCGCAGTCACCATCTGCAGTGATTTTGGAGCCCCCCAAAATAAAGTCTGTCACTCTTTCCATTGTTTCTCCATCTATTTGACATGAAGTGATGGGACCAGATGCCATGATCTTAGTTTTCTGAATGCTAAGTTTTAAGCCAATTTTTTCATTGTCCTCTTTCACTTTCATCAAGAGGCTCTTTAGTTTTTCTTAGCTTTCTGCCTTAAGGGTGATGTCATCTGCATATCTGAGGTTATTGATATTTCTCCCAGCAATCTTGATTCCAGCTTGTGCTTCATACAGCCTGGCATT
This sequence comes from Aepyceros melampus, assembly GCA_006408695.1. Taxonomy (NCBI): domain Eukaryota; kingdom Metazoa; phylum Chordata; class Mammalia; order Artiodactyla; family Bovidae; genus Aepyceros; species Aepyceros melampus. The sequence goes on from SJXQ01003242.1 coordinate 285,486, forward strand.
TTGCATGATGTACTCTGCAATTAAGTTACATAAGCAGGGTAACAATATAAAGCTTTGATGTATTCCTTTCCTGATTTGGAACCAGTCTGTTGCTCCATGTCCAGTTCTAACTATTGCTTCTTGACCTGCATATAAATTTCTCAGGAGGCAGGTCAGGTGGTCTGTTATTCCCATCTCTTTAAGAATTTTCCAGTTTGCTGTGATCCAGACAGTCAAAGGCGTTGGTGTTGTCAATAAAGCAGAAGTAGATGTTTTTTCTTGAACTCTCTTGCTTTTTCGATGATCCAACAGATATTGGCAGTTTGATCTCTGGTTCCTCTGCCTTTTCTTAATCCTGCTTGAACATCTGTAAGTTCATGGTTCACATACTGTGGAAGCCTGGCTTGGAGAATTTTGATCATTACTTTGCTAGCATGTCAGATGAGTGCAATTATGCAGTAGTTTGAACATTCTTTGGCATTGCCTTTCTTTGGGATTGGAATGAAAAGTGAACTTTCCCAATTCGGTGGCCATTGCTGAGTTGTCCAAATTTGCTGGCATATTAAGTGCAGCACTTTCATAGCATCATCTTTTAGGATTTGAAGTAGCTCAACTGGATTTCCATCACTTCCACTAGCTTTGTTTACAGTGATGCTTCCTAAGGTCCACTGATTTCAACACTCCAGGATATCTGGCTCTAAGTGAGTGATCACACCATCATGGTTACTGGGTCATGAAGATCTTTTTTGTACAGTTCTTCTGTGTATTGTTGCCACCTCTTCTTAATATCTTCTGCCTCTGTTAGGTCCATACCATTTCTGTCCTTTATTGTGCCTATCTTTACATGAGATGTTCCCTTGGTATCTCTAACTATATTGAAGAGATCTCTAGTCTTCCATTCTATTGTTTTCCTCTATTTCTTTGCATTGATCACTGAGGAAGGCTTTCTTATCTCTCCTTCCTGTTCTTTGGAACTCTGCATTCAAACGCGTGTATCTTTCCTTTTCCCTTTGCCTTTCACTTCTCTTTTTTTCACAGCTATTTGTAAGCCCTCCTCAGACAACCATTTTGCTTTTTTGCATTTCTTTTTCTTGGGGATGGTCTTGATCACTGCCTCTTGTACAATGTCACGAACCTCCATCCATAGTTCTTCAGGCACTCTGTCTATCAGATCTAATACCTTGAATCGATTTGTCACTTCCAGTGTATAATCGTAAGGGATTTAATTTAGGTCATATCTGAATGGTCTAGTGGTTTAACATAAATATTCTAGAAATTACATGAAATTCCTAAAACTTGTATGTTGTAGTATAATGTTATCATTCACAATTGTAGTCATTATCCTAAGAAATAACCAAATTTCCCTGTGAGTTCCATAGTGAATCAGATCTTTAATAATGGATATTTTAAAATCTTTTACCATTTACAGTTATTTTTTTTACTCAGATGCTTTTACCAACGCTTCTTGCTGATGTGTTTTATATTCAGAGAAATTCATGAGAGGGGACCTAAGAAGTATTCTAGAATAACTTTTAAATCTAGATAACTTTTAAATCGTAATACTGAACTGTCTAAACATTTACAAAACTCTAATTGGGAAACAACACCAAGAACAACAAACTTATGACTTCATAAAACTTCTAACAAAAGAACAAGCAGCAAAAGAAAATTACAGGGAAGTGAATAAGCTGATGAGAATGATCATTAATTTTTATGTTTTCTCTTTTAAATTTGAAACTGCTGATTTTTTTTGTTTTCCCAGATTTAAAGAAACTTTCTGCTCTTTTCTCTTAAACTAACTATGACTTGGAGCAATTTGGTAAATTATACATTTGTGGAATAGAAACATTTACCTTTCTCCCTTACTGATCTCTCCAAAATTTGGAAAATCTCAGTGAGTGTTCTTATTTTCTTGAAAATATATTTATAAAAATTCAGTAAGAATCTGTTCTCCTTTTGACATGACATGATTGGAAACTGGTCAAGGCTTTGACCAAATGTTATATTTGAAAGAGACATACGTAGACTCAGATATGATGAGACAGCTTTCAGAAGCTAAGACTGACTTTATGAAGCCTTACAGTAAAGCCCCTTGGAAAACTGATCTGGTATCTTGCTTACAGGACTCTCAGCAGATTTACAAGATGAATAAGGAAGGTCCCTGCCTGACAGGTCCAGGAACCTCAGGGTATTTTGGAAACCTCAAGAAGAAAGGAATTCACTCAGATTTATAGGTATTGCAAGGTAAGGTCTGATGGCAAATATTTCACTTGGCTTCTTAGGATTAAGAGCTTAATGAAAGTTCAATCTGGAGATTTTTTATTAAAAGTTCCAGGAAAAAAATTTAAAAGAGCCTATATAATCAAGCAATCATTATTTGTGCTGTACGTATGTAAATAACTGGGCCAAGTTTAGTAAATCTACATTTAACTTGGGAAAGCAGTTAGTCTTAATTTGTCTGTCTTTGGTAAAAATGGAGATGATTTTAAAGAAAAGAATTTTGTTTCAATAGAAACAATAATATACATTTATGGATATCAGACTCTAGTTCTATTAAACATCTTTCAGTCTTTGTTTTCTTCCTGTAAATTGCACTGGATCCTGAGCTGTTCTGCTTTCCTAAAATTCCTACAATATTTGACTACAACTATCTAAACTAACATTTCCAATTTTTTTTCTCCCATCCGTAAGTTAAAAAGAAATAAACTTGAAATCACTGAGGACAAAAAGTGCCCCTTTTCCGGAAGACCTGCAAAGTGAAGCCTGATGATCAATGTAATCTTCAGAGAAATTGTCCCAAGAGTTATGTTTAGATTCTCTTCTTTGTGCCTGTTGCTGTGTGAGCCACTCAGAGCTTTGTCTGAATACCTGATGACATCAACAGAGCCACTTCAAACTGCAAAAGATGCTTTGACCCTGACATCTAGAAATCTCTTGACTAGCTGCCCCCCTGGGCTCCAGAAACTGGAACAGAGTGGGCTCCAATCATTAACCTTTGTTTTCTTCTGTTTCCATAGATACTGCTGCTGCTGCTGCTAAGTCACTTCAGTCGTGTCCGACTCTGTGTGACCCCATAGACAGCACCCCACCAGGCTCCCCCGTCCCTGGGATTCTCCAGGCAAGAACACTGGAGTGGGTTGCCATTGCTTTCTCCACCCATAGATACATCTCTTGTTAAATACCTGATTGCTTACGTAAGGCAGCTGACCTGTCTTGCAGCCTCCCGAACTGAACCGAACTGACCTACTCTCAAACCTAGGAAAGTGATTCAGTGAAATAACAGAGCAATGTACCAGCTCAGGCTGTAATATGTGAAACTTCCAGGAATGTTTCAGAGGAGGAAACTATTGGGGTTTAGGGCAAGTTGTCTCCAAATATGCCAAAGTGGCACATTGATTGTCTTGAATTAAAATTACAATACTTTAGAAATAGCCAGTGCCAGAAGGACATTCTGACCCTCCCTTCTGTCTCCCTGAAAGCAAGAAATAAATCTTCCCTCCTCGCATCAGGAGGTAGAGACATTCCTGTCACTAGGTAAAGGGAATTTATACAGGCTGAGAAAACCTGTAGAAACAAACCTTGCTACTTCTTTACTAATTTACTGTCCCAAGCACGAGCTTCTCAGTCTTGGTTCTTCACAAATTCATTCTTTGTCTAAAAGCTTTTTTGTATAAAAGCTACCTCTTTGGCCACTTCTTGGGTTTCACATCTATGAGCTCTCTATAGGTCCAAATACTTTTTTTTTTCCTCTGAATACATCTTGTGTCAATTTAATGATCAAACCAGCCAAAAAACTCAGGAAGGGTAGGGGAAAACTTTTCCCTCCCCAACACCCTCAGTAAGATGAGTGGGCCTCATCCAATCAGTTGAAAATCTGTAAGAGGAAAACCTGAGGTTTCCAGAAGTAATTCTGTCTTAGAACTGCAGTTGTAACTCATGCCTGATTTCCACCCTCCTGGCCTGTCCTACCTGAAAATCACAATTGCACGAGACAATTTCTTAAAGTCTCTCTCTCAATGTGTGTGTGTGTGCATGCATGTATGAATGCACATGTGTACAAGTGTCTACACACACACACACACACACACACACAAAGATGGAAAGAGAAAACAAGAAAACTCTACATCAGATTTTGAACAATGGCTATATTTGATGTGGCAGGAAGTCAAAGAAGCTGCCAGCTCCTTTCCTGTGCTGTATTCACTTACTGATCACATCAGGAGATAAAGTGTCATTATCTCTCCGCTCCCTTCCCCCAGCCCTCCCCATGACTGAGGTTGGGCTAAATGATTTGCCTGCATTAACAGAATATGGCTCTGAGGTCAGATCATAAGTGTTGCGGCTTCCATCTCTGTCTCTCGGAATGTTCACTCTTAGAGACTCCCTCTTGGATCCCAGCTACTAGGCCAAGAGAGCCCGAGCCACGTGCTCTAGAAGTGCTGGTCAACCCCCCTCCAGCCAAGTTTCCAGACGGTATCCAGAATTAAGCGCCTGTTTGAGAGGTACCACCTTGGAGGCTGAAGAGCAGTAGAATGTGCCACCCCAGGAAAGGCTGCTTTGGCAAAAGAATTATTTTGAGCTGATTATTTTTGAGAAATGACAGACAAAGGCACCAAAGAATGCTCAAACTACCACACAATTGCACTTACTTCACTTGCTAGCAAGGTAATGTTTAAAATCCTACAAGCTAGACTTCAATAGTATTTGTTTTTTTTTTAATTAATTTTTATTTTTTTAGTTTGTTTTGCTTTACAATACTGTATTCGTTTTGCTACACATCAACATGAATCAGCCACGAGTGTACATGAACTCCCATCCCGACCCCCACCTCCCCCCTCCCGCCCCACACCCTCTCTCTGGATTATCCCCATGCATCAGTCCCAAGCATCCTGCATCCTGCATCAAACCTGGACTGGCAATTCGCTTCACTTATGATATCACACATGTTACACTGCCACTCTGCCAACCCATCCCACCCTCTCCCTTTCCTACAGAGTCCAAAAGGCCGTTCTATACATCTGTGTCTCTTTTGCTGTCTTGCGTACAGGTTTATCATTACCATCATTCTAAATTCCATATATATGTGTAAGTATACTGTATTGGTGTTTTTCTTTCTGGCTTACTTCACTCTGTATAATCGGCTCCAGCGTCATCCACCTCATTAGAACTGATTCAAATGTATTCTTTTTAATAGCTGAGTAATACTCCATTGTGTATATGTACCACAGCTTTCTTATCCATTCATCTGCTGATGGACATCTAGGTTGCTTCCATGTCCTGGCTATTATAAACAGTGCCGCAATGAACATTGGGGTACACGTGTCTCTTTCAATTCTGGTTTCCTTGGTGTGTATGCCCAGCAGTGGGATCGCTGGATCATAAGGCATTTCTATTTGCAATTTTTTAAGGAATCTCCACACTGTTCTCCATAGTGGCTGTACTAATTTGCATTCCCACCAACAGTGTAAGAGGGTTCCCTTTTCTCCACACCCTCTCCAGCATTTATTGCTTGTTGACTTTTGGATCGCAGCCTTTCTGACTTCCAGATGTAAAAGCTGGATTTAGAAAAGGCAGAGGAACCAAAGATCAAATTGGAAACACCAGTTGGATCATAGAAAAAGCAAGGGAATTCCAGGAAAATATCTACTTTTGCTTCATTGACTATGCTAAAGACTTTGTGACTGTGGATCACAACAAACTGTGGGAAATTCTTCAAGAGATGGGAATATCAGACCACCTTACCTGCCTCCTGAGAAACTTGTATGTAGGTCAAGAAGCAACAGTTAGAACTGGACATGGAACAACAGATTGGTTCCAAATTGGGAAAGGACAAGTAAGGAGATGTGCTGAAAGCAGTGTAGAAGTCATCTTTTTGTAACAAACATTTAAATTTATGAAAGAAATCTCCATTTGTAAGTGTGTCTTCTCTGTAACATGAAGAGTAAGATGACACTAAACTACAAGAAACTTATCAATGGGGAAGGCAGAGACTTAAAATCTGCATTAAAAAACCTCACCTTTACTTACCGTACTTTTCCCGGTACCCTCCCATATTTGACCATGTCCCCACCCCAACATCTTTTTTGTCTTTAGCTAAAGATGGTATCAAAGTGATGGCATGGGCCATCTCGAGGAGCTACTCATTTTTTCCTGGTATCTTCCATGTATACATAAAGTATACATGTTAATAAACTTTTTCTTTTTCTCTTGCTCTTCTTTTATTACCAGGGGTGGGGGAGATTCAGCCAATAACCAGAAGAGTTGTTGTTATTGTTCAGTCACTCAGTCGTGTTTGGACTCTTTGTGACCCCATGGACTGCAGCATACCAGGCTTCTCTCTCCTTCACCATCTCCCAGACTTTGTTCAAACTTATGTCCATCGAGCTGGTGATGCCATCCAATAATCTCATCCTCTGTTGTCCCCCTCTCCTCCTGCCTTCAATCTTTGCCAGCATCAGGGACTTTTCCAATGAGAAAAGTAGAGAGAAAGAGAATGATTTTTCCTCCCCTACAAAATCCAGCCTTGTGAGATCATTACATAATACCTGTTTCACCAGTCTCTCACCAAATCCTTATGAGGATACCCAAGAAAACTTCCAGCTAAACCCAGTCTACCCAGAGAACTGCAGACTAAGAATGCTTCCTGCCACATCACTAAACAAAGGATATTGCAGCCATCAGTAACTGCAGCCACCCCCAGTGATGAGCCCTGAGGATGGAAATAGGGAATACCTGCCAATGACTAGAATCCATAAGGCAAGAGAGAAATCTGGACACAGATACTCAGAGAAGACCATGTGAAAATGGGCACAGTGTGATGCTATATGACTAAGAGAGGCACAGATTGGAGTTGTGCTTTGAAAGCCAAAGACACCAAGGGCTTGCAAGCACCAGAAGCTGGAAGAGGCCTCCCCTAGACCCTTCAGAGAGAATATGGCTTTACTGACATCATGGTCTCAGACTTCCAGCCTCTGAACTGTCAGACAATAAATTTCTATTGTTTTAAGCTACCAAGTTGACAGTAATTTTCATGGCCATTTTAGGAAATTACTCCATTGGGAAAAGTGTCATGATATATATTTTTATAATCAACACTTGCTTAAATGATAAATAATGCCTTTATTTTAGAAAATATTCTGATTAACTTGAGGACTTAGTGATACTTCATCTAATGTGTTCTTCATAACTGATTTTCTAATAATGAAGTAGAACTGGATTTAACAGAATAATATTTAAATAATAGTTGTCAACATATATTGAATGCTTGCAGTGTGACAAACATTATGTTGAAACTCTTTATAAACATATTACATATGTACTGTTGCTGAAGCCGAAGCTCAAATACTTTGGACACCTGATGTAAAGACCGAATTCATTGGAAAAGACCCTGATGCTGGGAAAGATTGAGGCCAAAAGGAGAAGGGGGCAACAATGAATGGATACTTGTGAACTGTGGTCCTAGAGAAGACTCTTGAGAGTCCCTTGAACTGCAAGGTGATCAAACCAGTTAATCCTAAAGGGAACCAATCCTGAATATTCACTGGAAGGACTGATGCTGAAGCTGAAGCTCCAGTACTTTGGCCACCTGATGGGTAGAGCTGACTCACTGGAAAGGACCCTGATGCTGGGAAAGACTGAGGGCATGAGGAAAAGGGGGCAACAGAGGATGAGATGGTTAGGTAGCATCATAGATTCGATGGGTATGAATTTGAGCAAACTCCAGGAGATAGTGAAGGATAGAGGAGCTTGGCATGCTGCAGTTCATGGGGTCTCAAAGAGTCAGACTCGAGTTAGCGATTGAACAACAATGAACATACATGTATGTAGGTCATATTATAAACAAATATATTTTTATATGCTTTATACACTAAGACACAAATTAATATTCTATCTAGAGATTAGTAAACCATTCATGTTAAGAGATGAAAAATATTTTAGAGATTGCCACACAATCTCTGTTGCAGCTATTCAACTGTGCAGCTGCAGCTCAAAAGCAGCCATAGAGGAAATGTAAGAACTGGGCATGGCTGTGTTCCAATAAAACTTTGTTTATAAAAACAGGTGGTGAGTTGGATTTGGCCCTAGGGCTGTGGCTTGCTGACTCTGCTATAACCCTTTGAGAAGGATAATCATGTTTTTACTGGTTCACAGGTGAGGTTGAAAGTTAAAAACTTTGTGCAAAGTCACACAGTTACTGTAGGGTAGCTCTGGAGACCCAACCAGTCATCAAATCTTCTGAAACTATGGTTATAATCATTCAGTGACGTGGTCTCATCTCATAGGCAAGAAAAGCATTATACCTCCCTCAAAAGGAAACTTAAAGAAATTTTCTGATGCCAATATTATCTTGGCATAAAGAAAAATAATAACATGTTAGAAGCAAAATGAAGACAGGCTAAATTTTATGAATTTAGAAAAGAAACTGATATAAATTCTCTAAAGAACATACAGATATGTCAGAAAAGTCTTAGAAAATTCAAGTTAAAAGTCAAGGTTATGGATGGTTAGTATCTCAAACAATCTATGTGTAAGACCACACAGCAATAATGTAAGTGAGAAAAGAGAGAAAATATTAACAGATATTTAAAGGAATCAGTAAAAGCTTGATGCACATCGCAACATTTCTGTTGGTTTTCTAGAGGAAAAAAAGCAATTCAAGGGGTTTTTCAAAGTTCCCTGGAAACACAGAAGAAATAGTGAAGTGTGACTTCCCACCACATCAGCCCCTTCCTTTTACTGGACAGGCCCACCCTCTGTAAGAACCTCTCTTCAGCAAGTCCCTTCCACACTCAGTGCCTTGTTAGATTCTTCAGACCCTAGGAGTCTGCAACTGGGTGTCAAGCCATTCTATGCAGAAGACCCGTGAACATTGCATTTTCTGAAATTAGCTGAAAAATCACTCGTACCACTGTATGTATTCCTTTTTTTTTTTTTTTTAATATTCACTCTTATTTAGCTGATTCAGGTGACTTTGATCAATGAACACAGGAAACCCAGCTTACCGATAAGAGTCTAGCCGAAAGGATTAAATGACTGAGTATTTCTTCATGTACTCACAGCATGAGGATAACATCTCATGGATCCTCTGAATTGATAGCTTTGGAACAAAAGCCATATGACTGCCACTTGAGCTTGTTTTGATTCTAAGCAAAAAGAATTTATTTCCCAGAATACAGCTTTCGTTGAGCTTGGCAGAATCACACTGGGACGACAGATTCTTGGCTCATTTTTGTAATTATCATAAATGCATACAGACGCATAAATAAAGAATAAAGAATTAACTCCACATATATACTTGGGACAGGACATAAAGCAGCAGAGTGTCACCGCATTTAACTCTCTGCTATAATAAATGCCACAGACAAATAGAGTTAAATGGGTTAATTAGTCACCGGTGGCCATTTTAATTGCAGTATTGAAATCAGAGACAAGCGCTAGAAGAATTCTCATCATCAGGGTTACCTGAGCTTTTAATGGGAGGGTTCGCCAGGGACAGCAGTGTCTCTATATCACATAACCAATTACCTCCCTTCCTCTCCTTTACCTTTCATAATTAGCTGCACAGTATTAACTTAATGCACATTCATCTACAGCAATTCAATTCAGACTGTGAAGAATCTTTCTAGTCTATAATTACACTCCAGCTTAATTAGCATAATTTCCATTGCACATATTTCAGTAAAGAAGCTGCCATGATAGGCTGGCTTGCCATGAGGAACCTCTTCCAGTGATCATCAGAAGGAGAGACAAACACCTTCTACTTGTGGACTGCCACAATGGCACGGAGATGATCTGAAGCCTACTCTCCATGAGAGATAAACATTTGGGAGGGCACGGAGGGGACCTGATGGAATCTTACAAACTGTCATGGAGCACTAAGGGCAGGAGCAGCCCTCACCTCCCATCAGGACCAACTGTGATGATTAATGATGTTGACAGGGTCATGTGATGCTGGGGCTTGAACTCATCAGTCTGTAAATGTCTAGCCTGGTTCCAAATCGGGAAAGGAGTACGTCAAGGCTGTATATTGTCACCCTGTTTATTTAACTTAGATGCAGAGTACATCAAGTGAAATGCCAGGCTGGATGAAGCACAAGCTGGAATCAAGATTGCTGGGAGAAATATCAATAACTTCAGATTCACAGATGACACCATCCTTATGGCAGAAAGTGAAGAACTAAAGAGCCTCTTGATGAAAGTGAAAGAGTGAAAAAGTTGGCTTAAAACTCAACATTCAAAAAACTAATATCATGGCATCTTGTTCCATCACTTCATGGGAAATAGATGGGGAAACAACGGAAAGAGTGAGAGACTTTATTTTTGGGGGCTCCAAAATCACTGCAGACGGTGATTGCAGCCATGAAATTAAAAGATGCTTACTCCTTGGAAGGAAAGTTATGACCAAACTAGATAGCATATTCAAAAGCAGAGACATTACTTTGCCAACAAAGGTCCATCTAGTCAAGGCTCTGGTTTTTCCAGTATTCATGTATGGATGTGAGAGTTGGACTATGAAGAAAGCTGAGCGCTGAAGAACTGATGCTTTTGAACTGTGGTGTTGGAGAAGACTCTTGAGAGTCCCTTGGACTGCAAGGAGATCCAACCAGTCCATCCTAAAGGAAGTCAGTTCTGAACATTCATTAGAAGGACTGATGCTGAAGCTGAAACTCCAATACTTTGGCCACCTCATGTGAGAACTGGAAAAGACGCTAGTGCTGGGAAAGACTGAAGGCAGGAGGGGAAGGGGATGGTAGAGGATGAGATGGTTGGATGACATCACTGATGCGATATGCATGAGTTTGAGCAAGCTCTGGGAATTGGTGATGGACAGGGAAGCCTGGTATGCTGCAGTCCAGGGGGTCACAAAGAGGTGGATGTGACTGGACTGAACTGAACTGAGGTGTGAAAATATATAAACAGTTTATTTTGCATCTTGATCTGCAGGGATGGTCATTTCAGTGCCTCAAACCCACCCACCACTAGATGTCATCAGTCATTAACTGAGACACAGATAAACGAAGTCTTCAAGAGATTTTAAGAACCTAAGCAACTTGGTCGCTCCCCCAGGGCTCACTTAAGGGTGACCAACTAACCATGAGAGGGAGCTGTCCCACCCACCCGGCACCAAGATGGCAAATACCTACTGTGTGACATTAATAATAGGTCTGCACTCCTTTCGCAAGCACTGCAAATTGGTTCTAATAATAACCAAAGTCATTTCATTTAAAGGCAAGTCTTCAGTTCTAGCAGCTCATTATATTCTGCATAGTATCAGACAATGGCTAAGAGGAAGAGTTTAGAGGGGAGAGAGAAATATTTGCTGTTGGGCCACTCAAAAGAGAAAACTCTAGAGGAAGAAGAGGAATCAAGCCTATGTCGGTGAAACCCAAGAAACTGTGTAAGTAAAAGCGCCCATGGCAGAAGGCAGGATTCAGAGATCCTGTAGGAAGCGACAGTTTTCAATGCCATCCCTGATTATTCCATGAGACTCACATGTGTCTCCTCTCCTTCAAGTATTTCCACATTTCCTTTTCCAGGTATATACTAGAAAGTTAAAGAAAATTCTGAGTGAGCTTTAAGAGGCACTTCAGTAAGGTACCTATTTATTTTCTCAATCACCAAAGGAAGGAAAGAAGTGAAAGTCACTCAGTCGTGTCCGACTTTTTGCGACCCTATGGACTGTACAGTCCATGGAATTCTCCAGGCCAGAATACTGAAGTGAGTAGCCTTTCGCTTCTCCAGGGGATCTTCCCCACCCAGGGATTGAATCCAGGTCTCCTGCATTGCAGGCAGATTCTTTACCAGCTGAGCCACAGGGGAACCAAAGGCACAACTTAAAAATAACAAATACCTCCTACTTGTGGATTGCCACAAAGGCACTGAGATGATCTGAAGCCTACTTTCCATGAGAGACAAACACTGAGAAGGGCATGGAGGGATCTGCTCCCCGCCCAAGCATCATCACACTTTTACACGAACAAAATGAAAATTATATAATGAAGGGTCAGTTATAACACAATTTGTATTTTTCCATAGTGTTACTTTTTGACCAGTTAGGGCTCACGTGTCCGGTGAATAGTTACTTAAATTTGTACTTCCAAATTATGGGTAAGTTTGTTTTCTTCTGCAACAGGGTTTTCATAACAGTGAGCAATACAAATATTGATCTGTTTCCAATAGCATTCTCATAAGAGTCTGAAGACATACTGGGAGTTCATGAACCAAGCCAAGCTGTGTTCATTCCAGCCACCATATCAACACTACTCTGGCCCTGTTCTCTTTTTTATCAAGACGTTTCATTTAAAAATATATCATGGCTGAAAGCCTGGCCTCTGGAGGCAACCTGCCTTGGGTGCAACTGAGCTCTTCTACTTATTGACTGTGAGACCGTGGGCCAGGTACATGCGCTCCATGGGACTTGGCTTGCACATCAGCAAAATGGGGAGATACCAGCACCCAGCCTACAGGTTTTCAGAGACGCGAAGGAAGTGTCACAGGGAAAGACCTAAGAGCAATGCCCAACCCAGCAAGTGACGCTCAAACCACTCATCTTTCAGCAATCCCTGGCCTTGAAAAATACAAGAGGACAGCTTTCTAACACTTGGGGCCCTTGAGGTGAAGGTGGTGGTGAAAGTCGCTCAGTCGTGTCCGACTCTTTGCGACCCCGTGGACTGTAACCTACTAGGCTTCTCAGTCCATGGAATTCTCCAGGCAAGAATACTGGAGTGGATTGCCATTTCCTTCTCCAGAGGATCTTCCCAACCCAGGGATCGAACCCGGGTCTCCCGCATTGGAGGCAGATGCTTTAACCTCTAAGCCACCTGAATAATCTGTAGTCTATTCTGGGTTATACTGGAAAAGCTAGAAAAATGTTTTCTTTGGTTTATTGATCTTGACTGAAATACAGTCTTTAATTTAAAAAGGTCAGATTGCTTCCTCATTTAAAAATTTCAACTTACATTTGTGTTGTGTCCACACCTCCTAGACCGCGCACATGTTGAACTTGTATTATTGTCGGAGGGTGGGATGAACTGACACAGATTTACATGTGTGATGAAAGAAACCAGTGTCCTGGTCTCAGCAAAGAGTATATGCGCGTGAAACTCACAGTACATGTATGGCATAAATGTAAGTACTTCCAAAAAGGTGACTCCCTTTGAAATTGCTACCAGAGTTCCTCTCTAGACTTGGCCCTTTGAAACTCTGCAGAATAATTTTTATAGGAGTCAGCCCTCCCTCTCAGAATATGTAGCACACCATCAGCATTTGCATTCATCTAATGTAAACCAAAAGGCAGAAATGTTCAGAAAGTTAGATGTCTATCTATGAACTACAGGATAAAAAATATAGTAGCAATGGAAAAGTATTAAACATGGAGCCTGGAAATGCATGATTATGTTAACCCTGGCAGTATTAATCACATAATAATTATTTTCAAAAGCTTCCATGTTTCTAAAACACTAACATTCACACTGTACTTTACCACTTCTGAATTCCAGGTAGCCAACAAAATTTTCAAGATGACCTTGAGTGAAATTTGTATTTAAAGCCTCAATTTCGAATTCACTTGCCACAACATTGGAATTTACTAGACTTTGTTCCTTCTAGAAGAACTTCTCCAATGTGGAGCTGTTTTTATTTTGCTCATGAAGAAAAAAGTGCACGTATGGTAGAATTTTTGCCTCTACATTATTTCTCAAGTTCTAAAAAGCAATTGCTAATTTCACATACCCAGAGGCCCGCACATTAAGTAATGTATTTATATGTAGTAAATATTCTGTTGTTTAGTCACTAAGTCATGTCTGACTCTTTTGCAACTCTGTGGACTGTAGCCTGCCAGACTCCCTCTGTCCATGGGATGTCCCAGGCAAGAATCCTGAAGTGGGTTGCTATTTCCTCCCCCAAGGGATCTTTCCGACGCGGGGATCAAATCTGCATCTCCTGTCTCCCGCATTGGCAGGCAGATTCTTTACCACTGAGTCACCAGAGAAGCTCATGTATTAATAGTTAGTTACACTGGCCAATATCAGTTGGCGAATAACTATACAACTTCTTAGGCACATTATTGCATTTCTATAAGCTAACTCTTTATATTTATTCAAAGGGAAATAATAAGGTAGAAAACAAACAAACAAAAAACCCATTGTAGTATTTGGACTGTGAGAATTCTCACTCTTTTGCGGAGTCGGATTTCTGGCTGGATTGATTTTTATTTAACAGCAGACAATAGATTATGTAATGCTCATAAAAAATACATGATCCCTGCTTCAACACATAGTATCATTAGAAGCAGTATTACTGAGGATTAAGCTCTTTTCTCCCTAAATCAGTGTTCAACATTATACTTCCAGGCTATGTCTCTTAATACCTTCTTTGACTGGTGTTACTGGATTATTGCAACCCAATCCTGAGCCTTATTATCACAAGAAAGCTTAAAATAGCAGATAAGAAACCTATAATAAGCAGCAGATAGAAAAAGCTAACTAAATAATAGTTCGCGTGAATGCCATGTGGAATCAAACATATGAGTATTTGCCTAAATTAAATTATATGATGCATTTCCAGAAGGTAATGTACTAATTATTATGCTTTGGTGTTTCATAATAAAATACACCATATCTAGGAGAATATAAGGCACATGTTAATCACTGTGTCACTAAGACTTACTGCTGTTCCTCAGGATTGTTTAGCAATGAGCCACAGTGTGAAGCATTTACACTATAGCTCTGCTCATACACACCCAGACACACAATAATGTCTATGTAAGTAAGTGGGGGAGAATGTATCCTGATGAAGGTCCAAGCATTTAGACATACTCTGTTCAGTTCTTTCCAATTATTTTCCAAACCACTGTTCATGACCAATGAAAGGGTTTTACTGCCCACTAAGGAGTCAGACTTTATTTTTTTGGGCTCCAAAATCACTGCAGATGATGATTGCAGCCATGAAATTAAAAGACGCTTACTCCTTGGAAGGAAAGTTATGACCAACCTAGACAGCATATTCAAAAGCAGAGATATTACTTTGCCAACAAGGTCCATCTAGTCAAGGCTATGGTTTTTCCAGTGGTCATGTATGGATATTAGAGTTGGACTGTGAAGAAAGATGAGCACTGAAGAATTGATGCTTCTGAACTGTGGTGTTGGAGAAGACTCTTGAGAGTCCCTTGGACTGCAAGGAGATCCAAGCAGTCCATTCTAAAGGAAATCAGTCCTGAATATTCATTGGAAGGACTGATGCTGAAGCTGAAACTCCAATACTCTGGCCACCTGATGCAAAGAACTGGAAAAGACACTGATGCTGGGAAAGATTCAAGGCAGGAGGAGAAGGGGATGACAGGATGAGATGGTTGGATGGCATCACCGACTCAGTGGACATGAGTTGGTAATGACAGGGAGGCCTGGCATGTAGCAGTCATGGAGTTGCAAAGAGTCAGACATGACTGAGAGACCGAACTGAACTGAACTGAAGGGGTCATAATGTATACTTTAAAAAGCATGTATAAAAATGTTTCTGGTGTTAAAAAAGTAAAAATTAAAATAAAAAAAGCATGTATATTTAAAAAGTGTGTGTACACTATACACACACATATATAGGTATATAGGCACACACACACATATACAAACATCTGTGTACATGTGTATGTACAATGTATGTATATGAATATATTAATATATGAGAGCTAGGTGATCATGCATACACTTATATCACATATAAGCATTGCATATAAAATCATAATTTAACAATTTGGGTGGTAATGAACTTTAAAGGCTAAAATTAGATGGTTTTAACTTTATTTAAATTTCAAGTTTTCTCAGCACTCCTCCACACATGTGAAACAGTTTTCAGAAATGCATGAAGATGAGGATAAGGACAGTGACAGTGATGATACTGCTCACTTCCATGTGGCCACTGGTCTCAGTTCTCAGGTGGGCCCTACCGTCCTTAAGAAATATCTTATATTCAAGTGAAGAGCAAATACTAGGCTTCAGTGATCCACAAAGAAAGACCATGCTGTCCCGTTGAGTAGCTCGGATTATCTGCAATTTTAGCTCCCACACTGGGGAGTCCCTACCAAGGACTGGCTGAATGAGAAATTAATGGCACCGTCACATGGAGTGAAGTAAGTCAGAAGGAAAAAAACAAATACGGTATATTGATGCGTACTTGGAATTGAAAAAAATTGATTCAGATGATCTTACTTACAAAGCAGAAATGAAAGACAGAAAAAAGATACAGATATCAAAGGGAAAAGGGGGGAGATGAAGAGTTGGGAGATTAGGATTGGACATATATACACTATTGCTACTATGGAAAAATAAATAATGAGATAACCGAAACAGATGACTAACATAGATAACTGAAATCGATGACTACTCTATAGCACAGGAAACCTCACTCAGTACTCTGGGGACTAATGGGGGGGCATCCAAAAAACAGAAGATACATGCTGATGCACTCTGCTGTACAGCAGAGACTAGCACAACATTGTTAAGCAGCCATACTCCAAGAAATGTCCTTTAAAAAGAAGTGAACGGGGGGTTGAAATTAAGAGACAGAAGAGACTGAGCTACAAATCATCTCACTTAACAGAAGGAGTAAACAACTTTTACAGAGAAGGAGACAAACTGTGTAAACTATGATGCTGAAACTCTTTTCAGAATGTGAACTGATGTATTTAAAAATACTTTTTCACAACTATGGTTTCTATTTTCTAATAAACACATGTAGTTATAATTTTTTTAAATATTCATTCCTGACAAATAAGCAGAACCAGAGTTTAGATTATTTTTGCTCTCAAATTTGTGGATTGACTCAAAAAACACTCACAGCACTGTGAGATTATTTTCCTGACAGAATTATGCCATTTCTTCCTCTGATCACTGATCATGTAAAGTGGAAAACATTACGCCATAGCCACTCAAATTAAAGAGACTCATCAGTTATGATGTAATTTATTAGCACTGGATAGTGGAGTTATTTGATAATGCTGTTACTCTATCAGCATCTAGATTTATTTTTAATGTATTATTTTGAGAAAGGTACTACTCAGCATTTTTGTATATATTTTGCATTAAATCCACAATAAAAATATATCTTAGACTTACAGAGACACATACACACCCACACTCACACACACACTCTCACACACATATACTTCGATGTCTGACACCGCTTTTCCAAGACTCCAAACCAAACTTTGCTTACTATTGGCCATGTACTCACTTTAGTCTACCTTATTCAATCTTGTAATGCTAGTCAACAATCTCTAAGCTGATCTGACTGCTCACTCATGGGTGGTCCCCAGTTGGAAAACAAACTGTTCTAATCCAATCAGGCCATGGATTCCTGAATTCAATAGGAAATAAACAGATAGAGGAGACTCTATAAATAGAATGCATCTATCTCATAAAAATATAGAAATTCATGCTAATTATTTAGACTCAAAGGGCTACAGTATTAAAGCACGTATGGGCAAAATATCTATTTTCTTATTTATGAGAAGAATACCCGAATTACAAGCATAAGCAGATAAAATCTAGGATGTGTTAGTACCTGGGCCAAATCCAGGCCACCTTCGCCATTTGTGAGGACTGCCAGATAGACATGGCTTTAAGAGATAAACATTTACAATAAAACTGATGACAGGGAACATTAAAACTTTGAACCCCAGTTACAGAAATGTTATCTTTCCCAAACAACCCCATTCTTGTCGACAGAAATCCATTAAAAAATGTTATCACTGACATCATTATATTTTGGATTTCATTAATGATGATTTTGTAGAAATCTGTTTCTGCTCTTCTTATGTAGGTATCTAAGTAATTTGTCCCTTGGCCTACAAAGACTAAAATACTGACTATCTGACCCATTTGCAGAAAGTTTGCCAATCCATGCATAAGAGTGTCATTTTTTTTAAAAGAAAATTTTACATGGAAATCTCTCAGTTGGTGCTTTTTCCCTCTGATTTTTCAAAAATTAATTTTTATTGAAGGGTCAGTTGCTATATAATATTGTGTTAGTTCCTACTGCACAGCAAAGTGAATCAGCTATACATAGCACATGCTGCTGCTGCTGCTGCTAAGTTGCTCCAGTCATGCTGACTCTGCGACCCCATAGGCGGCAGCCCACCAGGCTCCTCCATCCCTGGGACTCTCCAGGCAAGAACACTGGAGTGGGTTGCCATTTCCTTCGCCAACGCATGAAAGTGAAAAGTGAGAGTGAAGTCGCTCAGTCATGTCCAACTCTTAGGGACCCCATGGACTGCAGACCACCAGGCTCCTTCGTCCCTGGGATTCTCCAGGCAAGAATACTGGAGTGAGTTGCCATTTCTTTCTCCAGGGAATCTTCCCGACCCAGGGATCCAACCCACATCTCCTGCATTGCCAGGTAGACTCTTTACCACTGAACCACCGAGGAAGTTCTATCTGATTTACACATCATTATCAGTAGTGTTGGTATATCAACTCCAACATGAGAGTGTCATTTTAAAATTATTATAACTATTAATATTAACACTAAGTAAAATTAAACAGTGATCTGGCTGTACCCTCTGGTGCCCAGGTGAGCACACAGGTGACGGATGCTCCAGGTTCATGATTAAGCTCAGGAATCCGCTCTCCCAACCTTCCCCACCCTCCAGCTCCAGAAGTGAAATAATCCGTTTGGTTCTATGGAAAACCATTCCTCTGAAGGGGAGAATCTCTCTGCAACCAAGGCAACTCAGATGTGAAAAACAACTTTGCTTTTGTTTTATTAAGAGCCGTAAGCTCAGAGGGAAGTTGGGCTTTTCTCTCAATGAAATTACTTCTCACCTAACTCCCGTGATGTCACAGAAGGAGCTCAGAGCTGCGGCAGGAGAATGTGTACCTAATCAGCATTTCAGTAAAATGAATACTTCCTGTCTCCTCACCACGGCAACTGCATCCTGGATAACTGCCGCTTATGGGCCCAGAAAAATGGGGTTATTGAACAACCTTATGTTTATTACATTTAAGAAATTCTCATTTATTTTCAGGTTGACATGAAGCAGCAAGCTGGTTGGGCTCTCTCTGTGTGTATATTTTCCACTAGGAAAAAAAAAAAAAAGCTTGACTGTATCCTGATACACAGTAAATTTTCTTAAAAGATGTCTTGCCCTTTTGGGTATTAAGATTTTAAAATTGAGCACCGGATAAATACAATTTGAATGAATACACAGATTTTCCAGGGAGTATTTACATTTTCTGCTTTTAATTTTTACCATGTTTTACTGTGACTGCTCCTGTTTCTTTTTCTCCTCATCTAATATTGTCTTAAATACTTCCCTTTAGAACATGCTTAATGGAAGACCTTGAAAATACACTGCCATCAAAATTCATCTCTTGTTCTCCTATTAAGAGGGCCTCCCTGGTGGCTCAGTGGTAAAGAATCTGTCTGCGACGTAGGAGATAGGGTTCAATCTGTGGGTCGGGAAGATCCCCTGGAGGAAGGAATAGCAACTCACTCCAGTATTCTTGCCTGGCCTGGGAAATCCTATGGACAGAGGAGCCTGGTGGGTACAGTCCATGGGGTCCCAAAAGAGTCGGACATGACTTAGCAACTAAACAACAACAACTCATATTAACCAGGGAGTGGGCCAAAGTGCTCCTTACTGGGTGTAATCAACAACCGTGTTACCTGCCTTATAGGCAATATTTTACAACTTCATGAAAATCTTAATTTTCATATGACATATATTAATTAAAGCCTTGTTATGAAGGCCTTGGCTTTACATGAGTGTGGCAATTTGTACATCTGCTTTGGGTGTTTATTAAACTTTTGTTGATCATATGTCTGTTTTAACAACAAATAATAACTTTTTCCTGTAAAACCACTATGTTGTTAGACCTGCATTTCATGTGAACACACAGTGAGGCTCATAATAAAAATGTTAGAGAAAACTATAATATTTACAGAAAAAAAACTTCAGTTTTTTTTTTTTTTTTCAAACTAAAAATTGCAGTCAAACATATTTTGGAGAGCAATTAGAAAACAAACAGGTAGAAACAAAACAATTTCAACAAAAAGCTGCTTGGTATAAAAAGACAGTAACAAAACATTAAAAATTTCCCCAGAACAAGATCTGTTCAAGATTTATTTAACGTGGTCTTGGCACATAGATTAATTAAGTGTGATCTCTCTGGAAACAGATTTTAAACTCGACTAGTCAAGCCTAATAATTAATGATTGTTTTCTCCCTGAATAAAATACAGCTTCCCTGAATAAATTATAGCTCCTGTTTGTTCTTTGGCCTTGTATAAAAATATGGTTTTTTTTTTCCAAACAAAGGTTTTGTTGTTATTGTTGTTAAACAAAGAATCGGTTTTCTATGTCCCAGAATTAGGAAGAGGTAATGCTACAGACATACAAGAAAATTCTTGAAGTTTTTGTTGTTCATAGCTGAGGCACATCTCAAAACTCTGAACCGAAATGAAACAATACACATTGGGCTGGACTGGCATTGGTCCTCTCAGGGCATTTCACCAGTTTCAGCCACGTCGTGATACAGGGTCTGAGGAAGAGGTCAGAGAGCCGGCTCTCACAGTCTCTACCTGAGGAAACGCCGCCTTGTGAGAGGAGGGTGGCAGCAGGTGCCCTCAACAGCGCTTCTCAGCCCAGTCACTGTTGCAAGTGCTTTATGTGTGGGTCGATCCATTTTATCCTCACACAAGTCTGTGAGGGAGGTGCTAATGTCATCCCCACTTCACAGATGGGGAAAATGAGGCCCAGAGGACGTGACTCAAGGTCACGGAGAGAGCGAGCAGCAGAGGCGGGATTCAAACCCTGGCATCTTGTGCCAGACACAGGCCTCTTGACTACCTCACAGCTCCGTCTCTCTCTCCTCTTTAACATGAATTTTGACTGGACGTGGTCGCTTTACAGTGTGGTGTTCGCTTCTGCTGTGCCCCAAAGTGAATCAGCTGCATGGACACACACATCCCCTCTTGAAGATTCTGTCCCGTTTAGGCTGCCAGAGAGTATTACGGAGAGTTCCCTGTGCCATACAGTAGGTTCCTGTTAACTATCCATTTTCTATAAGGTAGTGTCATATCTGTCAATCCCTACCTCCCGATTCATCCCACCTCTCCTTTCCCCTTGGTAACTCTAAGTTTGTTCTCCACATCTGTGATTCTATTTCTGTTTTCAAATAAGTTCACTTGTACCATTTTCCCAGGTTCCACACATAAGCAACACTAGATGATACCAGCCCTGTCTCTGGATCAGCACTCAGGTTCAAGAGCGGGGCTGTGGTGAAGTCAGAAGAGGAACCCAGCTTCTGACTTCCGCTCTGTCTTCACCCTCAAGCCGGTGAGAGAAGCACAGATAGACAGTCATGGGACAGAGGCACCAGGGCCAGATCCTGCCCCTGTGGGTTCCCAGCTGAGTGCTGGGCCTCGTCCCGGTTCTCAGTCACTCCAACAGTGAGGCAGGAGAGGCCCAATCCACCTTCCTGAGCTGCTCAGATAATGAATGAAACTCCATAGCGAGAGCACTTTTCATCAAGTCAGCGCTGAATGCACATCATTCTCTCCACCTGACACCACACATGGCAAACCACCTCTCTGTTTCCAGCTCAGTCACAAACCCCTACAGCTCTACATTCAAGGGGAACAGTCATTTGAAACACATGGAATTGAAGTTTGCCACGACTTCCAATTAATCAGGAGTCTAATCTGTGCCAGCCCATGGAGAATGCACTGAACGAAATGCATTTCTTCAAAAGACATTTTCCTAATTGTGTTTTCTAGTCGATTTACTGTCAGCAAGAGAAACATACAACTTGCAGACTGCTAAACATCTGATTTCAATGCCCAAGTCGGCCATTAGTTATATATGATCTAGAAAATGCAATTAAAGAATGGACTTAGTTGTTTCTCTGAAATTCAAAACTACCTTATTTACTTATATAATTAAGTGGCGCAATTCTCCAGTACACAAAATAACTGCACACAAGAAGTAAATCACATGTCAAATTACAAAATGACATGCAGTGGGTTGCAGAGTGATCCCTGAACACGTATGTCCATGTCCTAATCTTCAGTACCCACGAATGTGACTGTGTTTGAAACAGGGTCATTGTAGATGTGGTTAAAGGTTCCAACACAAAACCATCCTGGATTTAAGGTAGGTCCTCAATCCAATGGCTGATGTTCGCATACAGGAAAGAGAGGGCAATCTGAGACATAGACAGACACACAAGAAAGAAGGTGATGTGAAGTTGTAGAGACTGGAGTGATGTAGCCAGAAACCAAAGAACACTTGGAACCACCTGGAGCTGGGAGAGGAGAGGAAGGGTCCTGCCCTAGAGCCTTTGGGAAGAGCATGGCCTACGACCCCTCAATTCCAGCTTTTGGGTTCCAGAACTGGGAGGGCCTAAAGTTCTCTCAGTTCCATGGTAATCTGTTGTGGCAGCCCTACAAAATGAATGCACTACATTTTTGAAGAGAAAAAGAAAAAAAACTTGGAATGAAAATATTCTATAATGTACAAAATCACCTGAACATGCCTCCTTGCCTATTTTCTCTCTCTCTGGAGCACTAGGAGAAAATATTTTTTAAAATAACCCTAAAAGCATACTCTAAGTATACAACTCAACAGACAAGTAGGTTCTGTAACATTCTTTAAGAAAATGTAAGCATTTAAACTCATTTGAAAAGACCCTGATGTTGGGAAAGATTGAAGGCGGGAGGAGAAGGGGACGACAGAGGATGAGATGGCTGGATGGCGTCACTGACTTGATGGACATGAGTTTGAGTAAATTCTGGGAGTTGGTGATGGACAAGGAGGCCTGGTGTGCTGCAGTCTATGGGGTCACAAAGAGTCGGACACGACTGAGCAACTGAACTGAACTGAAGTGTTTAAAACTACCATTTTAATGAAGAACAACAGAAATGACTGTGTGGGTTTTTCTGCTTTTATAGTTTCCCTCTTTAAGGAAGAATAAATGATTGACTTAAAAAAAAAAAAAGAACATGTTGAGCTCATTCATGAATCAAAAAAAGAAAACCATAGAACAGCTTTTATCCCAGAAACCACAAGGGCCGCCTTCCAAGTGCTGCTGGGGACGGATGTGGTGTGGGTGCTCTGGGCCTCTCTGCGTGGATGCTGCTGCTCGAGTGGCGGCAGCTCTCCTCTGCTCCATCCTCCCAAGACACCCAACCTCCCCCACGGTCCCTCCCTGACCTGTGCAAAAGCCTGTCCCCACTTCCCTGCATCTCACCCTGCTCACCTCTTCTCTTGCCAACCTCCCCTCCACACCTACACTTTCTGTTCTGCTCCAGCATCTTCTCAAGAAACCCCCGCATCCTCCCCCCGGTCCTGTGAACCACGATGGACTTCTTAATTTCCCACCAGCTCAGTCTTCCTGGTGCCATGACACCTGGACATTGCTATCAGTGGTCATCTCCAGGGATGTGCCAACCCAGCTCTACTGTGGCCTGGCCATTCGATTCAACCTTTCCACAACACGGATGAGCTTTTCTTCAACCAATGTCAGCCCGTGAACTACCCGCGGCTCTCTCCTGACTGACTCCTCTCCGGCCTTCCTTCACAGGTCCTGTTTCTTTTTTTGTCGTTCACTTATTCCATATATATTCACAGGACACCTGTTATGTGTGCCAGCCACGGCAACAAATGGAGGGAGAGTCCTTCCCCCACGGAGCTCACATCCTTTGGGGTGGGCAAGAGGCAGGGGAGATATAAAAGCCTGTCTGGAGCCCTAAGCGCTCAAGAGCATGAGTGGGGAGTGAAATGGGAAAGGGCTGCTGTAAAAGCCAGTGTCCAGGGGGAGCCTCTGATGAGGAGGCGACGTCTGGGGGGTGTTACCCTGGCTGCTGTCAGGAGAGGAGATGGGGCAGCGGCACAGATGGAAGCAGGGAGGTCAGTTTAGGAGATCGAGGTGCCTGCAGGTGAGTCACTGTAACACAGGGGACGTAAGCCTTGGGCCTGGATGAGCTTGGGGGACATGAATGAAGATGGACAAGAAGATGCCTGAAGCTTGTGCCTTGGGGGCCCCATTAGTCACCCCACCTTCTCAGTACCCTGTCATCTGGGACCTGAGCCCCTCCAGTCACCTTCTTTCACAGCCCCTTTCTCTGCCTCCTTTGCCGGCCTCCCTCACCGCCTGACCTCTAAGTGATGGCGTTCCCAGGGCTCATCCTGCTTCTCCTCTCTTCCTCACCTTCACCCCCTCCCCTGGGGCTCCCGTCTCTGCCATGACTTTCATCAGACTAGGGGCAGACAACGGTTGACAGTGTGACTTGTTGTCAAAACGGGTTCCCTTCTGAGACTGATAATGACACTGGGGAATGAAGACATGGGATTGTCTTGGGCACCTGAGAAAGTACAGCTGTTTGGCTGTCTATACTAATGCCTCTTGGTTTTACACTGCTGATTCAGAGCTCCCTGTCTTCCAAAACTGGCTACGTGAGCCTCTGAGATCCTCCCCTCAGACATGTATGTGACATTTTACATGTAACGTGACTGAACAGTGACAGAGAAATTGCCTCCGGAACCATTCCCCTCACTCTCTCCAGCATCTCCATGAATGACCCCCACCCAGTGTCACAGACGCCTGGACCTAAAGCCTGATTTGAGATGCCAGCAAAGTCTGTCTCCTCGACCCTCAAAATATATGTGTAACCTAACCACTGTTGCCCCTCTGTCCCGCACCAGAAAGACCCAAGCTTGGGTAGACCCAAGCTCTACCCGAGATTTCTGCAACAGCCTCCTCAGCTGCAGGCCTGCCTTCTTCGAATCTTCCCCTTTAAATCTACTTTCAAGTAAGGCAGCTGGAGCAATCCACCCCCTGGAAAGCTAAGTAAGGTCTAAAAGTCTGGTGGACTTCTATTATGGAACTTAAGCTTGCTTTCTCCTCCACATCACCTCGATGAGCAACATTTATTGTAAATTTCAGAAACTTACAACCCAGAAATACCTTATTGAACATGGCAAGGGGCACACAGAGGCCAGCAAGTAAGCACATCAATCTACTAAAAGCAGGCCAATATCCTGGGTGGACTATGATGTCCTAGTCTACTGGGGCTGCCATAACAAGGGACCACAGGCCCAGGGACTTAAACAGTACACATGTCACAGTTCTGCGGGCTGGGAGGTCAAAGATCAGGGTGCCAGACTGACGGAGTTCTGGTGAGGGCTCTCCTAGTTTGCAGACAGCCACCTTCCTACTGCTTCCTCCCAGGGTGTCGGAGAGAGTGAGCTTTGGCATATTTCTCTTTCACAGAGACACCTGTTCCATCAGACCAGGACTTCAACTTATGACCTCATCTAACCTAATCACTTCTTCAACGACTCTGTCTCCAAATACAGTCACCTGTTTGGGGAGGGGGGGGCGGTTAAGGTTTCAACATATATGTTTCTCAAAGAGATGATTCACTCCGTTGCAACAGGTTAAAATGTCCACGTCCATGTTTCTCTCTTACTCTGTTACAATCCCCAAATGCTTTCAGTTGTGCCCCTGGGGCCTCACGTTGTTTAGTTGCTCAGTTGTGTCCAACTCTTGGCAACTCCATGGGCTGCAGTACACCAGGGTTCCCTGTCCTTCCCAGAGCTGAGTCGGTGATGCCATCCAACCATCTCTTCCTCTGTCATCCCCTTCTCCTCCTGCCCTCAACCTTTCCCAGCATCTGGGTCTTTTTCAATGAGTCGAGCCTCTTTCTCCCTCCAGCTTTTCTGTCAAGGTTTCATTGGGCCCCAGCCCTGAAGATTCTATTAACTAGCCCAGTCTCCTCCTCTTGCACAACCCCAACCACCTCCAACTGTGTGTCTCCAACTCCCAGGACACAACAATGAGCCAACAGGGGAGGGATGTAGATGGCAGTCACTGGAGAAAGGCTTACTCCTGACCCAGGTGGGAGCAGGTACAGCAGCTTGGTATTGCCCCAAAAGAAGTGGCTAAGAAGTTGCAAGAATATCAAGATTTATCCTCCTTCAAATAATGCATGGTTCCCTCATGTGAAATCCTCAAGATAAATAAGAATGAACATGTAGATTGTTGGCTGCAAAACAAACAAAAAAAAACCCCACTACCAAACATTTTATCTTTTGAGTCTTTTGGTAGCAACTCTTTGTTCCTTGGGACAAATGTTTTCTTTACCTTTCAGAAATAATTACACAAGCCCAGTGAATTTCCCAGGAGATAAGTTCAGTGAGGGAAGGAAAGGTCATGTGTGTTTATACTGCTGACTAAAAGAGATTCAGGGAAGTCATGTTTTAGGAGAAGTTCATGAACTCCACAGCTTTTGTAAACTGTTCCTTTGACTGACATTATTACACTACAAAAGGTGTTTTATGTGTGTGTTTGTTAGTATCTCAGTGGTGTTCTACTCTTCGTGACCCTATGGACCGTAGCTGCCAGGCTCCTCTGCCCATGGAGTTCTCCCAGCAAGAACACCGGAGTGAGTTGCCATGCCCTCCCTCCAGGGGATCGTCTTGACTCAAGTATCGAACTCAGATTTCCTGCATTTCATGCAGATTCTTTGCCATCTTAGTCACCAGGGAAGCCCTACACAATGTGTTCAGTTCAGTTCAGTCGCTCAGTCATGTCAGACTCTTTGCAACCCCATGAATTGCAGCACTCCAGGCCTCCCTGTCCATCACCAACTCCCGGAGTTCACTCAGACTCATGTCCATCGAGTCAGTGATGCCATCCAGCCATCTCTTCCTTGGTCGTCCCCTTCTTCTCCTGCCCCCAATCCCTCCCAGCATCAAACTCTTGTGCAATGAGTCAACACTTTGCATGAGGTGGCCAAAGTACTGGGGTTTCAGCTTTAGCATCATTCCTTCCAAAGAAATCCCAGGGTTGATCTCCTTCAGAATGGACTGGTTGGATCTCCTTGCAGTCCAAGGGACTCTAAAAGGCTTCTCCAACACCACAGTTCAAAGGCATCAATTCTTCGGCGCTCAGCCTTCTTCACAGTCCAACTCTCACATCCATGCATGATCACAGGAAAAACCATAGCCTTGACTAGACGGACCTTAGTCGGCAAAGTAATGTCTCTGCTTTTGAATATACTATCTAGGTTGGTCATAACTTTTCTTCCAAGGAGTAAGCGCCTTTTAATTTCATGGCTGCAATCACCATCTGCACAACGTGTTAGTGCTATTGAAATCAGACAATCATAGGAAACACCATTCCATGAAGCAACAGAAAACGAACAGCCAACAGCAAAAACTTGAAGGATTGTACAAATAAAGTCAACCTTTGGAGACTGAATCTGTTTTCCCATTATGTGTATTGGTTTGCAAGGGCTGCTGTACAAAATAAAACAGACTGGGTGGCTTAAACAATATGCATTTGTTTTCCCACAGTTCTGAAGGCTGGAAGTCCAGCCAAGACCAAGATGTCAGCAGATGTCGTTTCTTTCTTTTTTTTTTTTTAACGAAGTAACATTGGTTTATAACATTATATAAGTTTACATTTACACTACAAGTTGACTTCTTGATATACTGTAGCATGCTTGTCACCAAAAAATATGGGATGCTTCATGAATTTGCATGGGACCTTTGCCCAAGGATCATGCTCATCTCTGTATCCTTCCAATTTGATTACATAAGTTGCTAAAGTGAGCACAGGGTTGGTTTCTCCTGAGGCCCTCTCCTTGGCTTGCAGATGGATGTCTTCTTTCTATGTCCTTACACAGTCTCTTTTCTGTGCCTGCTCGCCCCTGGATTCTCAGGTTCAAAATCTCAAGGACCTATCAGATTAGAGCCCACCTTAATGACCTCATTTAAAAAGAATCATTTTTCAAAAAACCCTTATGTCCAAATACAGTCCCATTCCAAGGTATCAGGGGTAAGTCTTCAAAAAACTTGAATTTGGTGGGACTCAATTCAGCCCATAACATAGTACCTAACAAATACTCCAAAACTCAGTAGCTTGAAACAACAGTCATTTATTCTGTGCACAAATCTAATCTGGGCAGGGCTCAGCAGGGATGGCTCATCTCTGCTCCAGGCTGGGTCATGTGAGGAGACTCAGGTGGGGTTAGAGAATCTTCCCTCCAGATGATTCAGTACCACAGTGGCAGGCTGAAGGATGTGGATATCACCTGGGCACTCAGTGTGTGGCAGGGGTGATGGGTTAGGATCTCTGTCCCATTAGCAGCAACAGAAAACATTCTTGGACTCCAAGAGGTAGCACCTCAAACCTCCTGCCTGACATTCCTGACCTGCCAGCAGGGTGACTGGTATGAAGCAGATGTTAAATAAACACTGGATTTTTGTTTTTAATAGATTTTATTATTTAGAGTAGTTTTTTAAACTAACTCATTAGTAAACTGAGTAGAAGATACAGAGATTTCTCCCATGTACCCTGCCCCCATACCTGCACAGCATCCCTGGTTATCAACACCCCCACCAGGGTGGTACCTTTGCTACAAATGTTGAGCCAATGCGGACACACATCATAATCACCCAAACTCCATAGTCTGCCCGGGTTCACTCTTGATAATGTAGAAGCTATGGGTTTGGACAAACGTACAGGGAGTGACACAAACCTACCATTACAGTATCATACCACGTAGTTTCACAGCCCTAAAAACACTTGTTCTTAAATAACCAAAGAAGGTATACTTAACAGGGAGACTCAAGAGGGTTGGCCATTAATATACTACTCATGCTTCTAGAAAGAAATGACTAATTTGTTATGGGTCAGAGAATTACGTGCCCTTTCAAAAAGCATTCTTTTAAAAGCATCTTTTAAAAAGTGGGTTCTAAGAAGCTCCAAGCCCTCACTGAGATGAACACTGTGGTCTTGGTTTACAGAGGACGATGAGTGAACATCTGAAACCAGCACACCAAGCACCCACTTTCTCGGTATGACTGCTGTGCCTTCCAAGGTGCTAGGAGTGAACACTGATTTAGGTCACCCAGGTGGGTGTGGCTTCATCTCTTTCTTTGAATCAGTTAATTGTGATTTAAAAAAAAGGACTTTCATGATTCAAAATTTTTTTTCATGATTTAAATATAAGTCTTGCATTTAATACTTACGGAACAATGAACCATAAGTAAATATTATATTGGTAATTATTACTTTTTATTTTTATTTGTTGCTATGTAAATTTAACTACAACCTTAACTAACCACTGTGACTATTCCCACTACTGTGCCATCCACATGATAATATACTTTTGCCAGAGAATGCTCATGTTCAAACCTGTTGCAATCTAGCATTTCATTCTCCTCAAATCTTTTGAAGATGAAAGAGAGATAAATGAAGGCTCTAGAGCCAAGGTAACATGCTCCCCTGATCTAATCTTCAATTGGTAATATTCAAATCCTCAAAAAATGCCATTACCTTTCAATTGCTCTTCTTTTATGCCAGCCTCTTAGTAATTTCCCACCTGTTGACCTCCTTGCTCCACTCCTCAGCTACAGATACCTCCTATTTCTTGGATTCAGAACTGAGCTCAAGTCTAGACTTGGGTCTCCTTTCTACCATTGCAATAATTCCTGCATAAAATATGTTTCTGCTTCTTTAACTGCTGTCAGCTCTGGTTCTGTTTGGCAAGCCTCAGTCTAAAAGTTTTCCTGAACAAGGACAAAGGAACATCAAAGCTCACAGGTACATCTGATGTCTGACTCTTAGTACAATCTCGCCGATGCCTATGAACCCGCCTCCTCCCTGTGTACATCCTCCTTATGCCCACCCACTGAATCAGGAGGACTGCCTCTTATCTGGTGAGCAGCTGTGCAGTTGCAGACTTCACGTATCTCTATTCTCTGAACTTCACAACTTTCCTTTCAAAAAGGAATTACTATTCTTGCTAGTGCTTCCTTCTGTATTTAATGCATACTGCAAAAAGAAACACAAACAAACAAACAAACTAAGGTGGGACTAAAAACAAAGACTGAGGTATAACGTGGCCATTGGTATGGATGGATTAAACCAGAAGATACTATCTTTAGAATTAACTTGTAATAATTAGAATTGGAAAGTCACATAATATGTACTAGGTTTTCTAGCCCCTGATTCTGTTACCAGGTAAAAACTATATTTTAGGTTCTAATCCTCCTCAAGTATGTTTTTTTCTCCTCTGCAATGTTTTTTTATATGTATCATTATTACTTAATTTTTGGATGACTTTCACAGTCCATCCCTGAGTTTTAGGAAATATTAGACATTTGAGAAAGGTGGGTGCATCAGAGCATTAGCGAAGAATACGGCTTACATCCTTTGTGCAATGTAAGCTCACAACCACTTTGGGTTTCAAAAGACAGGTTTCAAAGTAGATATCTAGTCTGACAGCTAGGGTGCATTCAATGGAAGAAGAGCCTCTGACAGAAAAAACAGGTTTTTGTAAGTCTAAACAAAAACTTAGCCCGAAAATCAAACACAGTCTGTTTTAGAGAAGTTTCCAGGAGCCACAGGACTGGGAGGAGTTCAAGCTGACATCATGCCAGGAGGAGATCGGAACTCTCTCTGGACTGAGAGAAGGGTTTTGGAAAAGACTGAAGGAGAAAACCAAGAGGACGTGGATGCTCCTGTGAGGTGCTAGACAATATTTTTTGCCCTTTAAGTTTAGGTACCCAAAGAGAGAAGGATTTTCCCCTCTTCAATTCAGAGGCCCAAGGGGAAAAAGTGGAAGCAGTGACAGTCTATTTTCTTGGGCTCCAAAATCACTGCAAAAGGTGACTGTAGTCACGTAACTAAAAAATGCTTGCTCCTTAGAAGGAAAGCCATGACAAACCTAGACAGCATATTAAAAGCAGAGACATCACTTTGCTGACAAAGGTGCATATAGTCAAAGCTATGGTTTTTCCAATAGTCATGTACAGATGTGAGAGTTGGACCATGAAGGCTGAGCACCAAAGAACTGATGTTTTTGAACTGTGGTGTTGGAGAAGACTCTTAACAGTCCCTTGGACTGTCCCTTGGACATCAAACCAATCAATCCTAAAGGAAATCAACCCTAAATATTTACTGGAAGGACGAGTGCTGAAGCTGAAGCTCCAATAATTTGGTCACCTGATGAGAAGAGCGGACTCATTGGAGAAGACCCTGATGCTGGGAAAGACTGAAGTCAGAGAAGATGGGGGTGACAGAGGATGAGATGGTTGGGTGGCATCACTGATTCAATGGACATGAGTTTGAGCAAGCTCTGGAAGACAGTGAAGGATAGGGAAGCCCGCTGCAGGCCACGGCATCACAAAGAGTTGGACACGACCTACGGACTTAACAACAACAATATATCTATTTAGTATGATGTCATTATGGATACTTTTATGTGCCAATAGGTACTCAGATTTTTGGTCAAACATTACCCCAGATATTTCTGTGAAGTTATTTTTTAGATGAACAGACTTTGAGCAAAGCAGATTGCTCTCCATAATGCAGATGGGCCTGTCGAATCAGCTGAAGGTCTGAAAAGAAGAAGACTGACTTTCCGGGAAGGATAGGAAATTCTGCCAGCAGACCCTCTTCAGACTTAAACTGCAACTCTTCCCTAGGTCTCCAGGCTGATGACCTACCCCCGAAAATTTTGGACTAGCCCACAGGTCACAATTAAATTAGTCAGTTTCTGAAATAAATCTCCCTCTTTATCTGCACATCCTGTTGGCTCTGTTTCTTTGGAAAAGCTTGATTCATAGGGATGCTGATGAATAACTGTCACAAATGCACAAAGCAGTTTATGGACACACATATGCGAATGACACGCCTAGGGCTGTGCAAAGTGATGGTCTTTATTTCTCAGTGTAATAATGACTGGACCATAGACAACCTTCATAGCAATGCAGACGATGGTTCAAATTCCCATTAACATGCAAGAAATGCTGCGGGATGGACTTAGAAAATTCTGAGGGCTGCATTTCAAGTGAGTTTCATTTCTCAGGAAAGTGAATATGCCTCATTTTCCAGCATGAGAAGAAGATGACTTGATTTTCCTCAATTATAATTTAAATCACTGGACCAGTTCTAAAAACCATACTGAAGTGTTACAGAATGTAAACTTCATGTCAATCAGCTGATTCAATCAATACAAATTAACCATTTGCCTGGGCTGTTGTTTTATTTTGCAACAGAAAAAATAATTTATCTCCCAATATGTATTATATTTTACAATGTGTTTTTTCCTTATGAATTAGAGAAAAATACGTGGTGCTAGTTTCTGGATCATGTCAGACATCATTCAGGTATGAACTTAAATGCATTTTCAGTTATGTTACTCTAGGCAGATTCATGGCTG
The DNA here is from genome assembly GCA_006408695.1 of Aepyceros melampus. Classification (NCBI taxonomy): domain Eukaryota; kingdom Metazoa; phylum Chordata; class Mammalia; order Artiodactyla; family Bovidae; genus Aepyceros; species Aepyceros melampus. The sequence goes on from SJXQ01003242.1 coordinate 317,693, forward strand.
CAGGTTATTTCTCTTTTTACATGAAACATTATGTCAATATTTTAAGGCGATGTGGCATAAGAACCTCCTGCTGTATATTTAAAGCCCTATGAGATCAGAACCACAATAGCAACACAAATGCTAAGTGACACTGATATATTAAAAATCATCTACAGTCATGTTCTTGTTTTTGTATAGAAAAGCTCACAAAATGTTTTCCAGTATGCCTTCAAGAAATTTCTTTAAAGATGACTTGGGGAAAACAATTGCTAATTAATTTTAACACCATGTCAATTATGCTAATAAAATTCTAATTAAAATCCTTGTGATGTAAATCAGTCTTTCTTTGTGTGTTGTATGTGTGTACGTCTGTTAATTATTACACAGGCTGTCAGCTGTCAGATAGTTACTAGCTTTATCATGAATCTATACAGTGGGCTTGCCTGGATACAGATCTTTTGACTTATGCAGTTCTGCCTTCCATAAGCATTGGGCAAATTAATGGTGAAAGCCTAATATTTATGGTGCCAGGGAGGTCAGCTAATTGATGCTCATTAGGGAAATGAAACAAACAGGAGAAATTAGCTTTTTTGAAAGACTAGAAACAGAGGATAGGGCAATTTGGACATTATCATATTTCAGGTTGACTATACGTGATTGTACAAAGAAAAATATATACACCTATAGCAACTTCTATGCTGTAAGATATGAGGGTTCCTTGGAGGGTATTTGTGCTGCCCTATGGCTCAACAGGAAAAGAATTTGCCTGCAATTCAGGAGATTCAGGTTCAATTCCTTGGTGGGGAAGATCCCCTGGATAAGAAAATGGCAATCCACTCCATTACTCTTGCCTGGAGAAATAATCTCATGGACAGAGAAGCCTGGCAGGCTACAGTCCATGAGGTTGCAAGAGTTGGACATGACTTAGTGACTCCACCATCACCAACATGGGGGTGAGGTGGAGTGTGTGTTCAGGACTTTGTAACTTGAGATGCTGCTAAATGTGGAAACACCAGCAAAGCAAGTATGTCCATTTCAGCCTCTCCTACTTGCCTGGCCCTGTGCTTGGTTGTGGGGACACCACAAGATCAGACACACACAGACTTAGGGACGGAAACAATAAGCTGAAAAGTGGAATACAGATTCTGTTGGGCTATAAAGAGCACCTCATTCCGGCTGAGAATCAAGGAGGGCTTCCTGGAGGAGCTGCACTTGAGCAGTTTAAATGTCATGGTGGCTAACAAAAAGGGGGCAGGAAGGCATTTCACATAAGGAGAAGCGTTTCCTAAAGGCTCCTAAGTGAGAGAGCGCAATTTTACTGGGGGAACTGATATCTACCATCTGTTGAAAATTCTTCTCTTTGATTGGCAAGTGAATTTGGAAAGCAGCACGGCTCTTGGGTGGTAGAAAAGTAACACCTGGTTTCAGGCTCCCTAGCTGTCAACCCTCACGGTGTAAGAAGAGAATAGATGGGGAAAGGACATGGCACCTCCACAAATAAAACACTTTTTTCTATGACGGGGTAGCCAAGTGGGTGGTGAAAGTGCTTGTATTTATATCTACAACAGCAATCAGCTCCAGACACTATCATGTCATGAGTCTTGGGAGACACAGAAGCTAATTAGGATAACGAAACTTCCCAGCTTTTCCACTGCATATGCACAACTGGTCAACCCACTGATGTCTACAAAAGTGAATTCTGGGAAAACCACACACAACACATATTTGCTCATAAATCTGAAAAGCCTATAATTAGGATCTTGCCACTTCTAAATTCCACTGATGTTCGAAGAAAATGTTCAAAACCTAATGAGAGCAAAGGCAGACACAAAGGCATTAAATCTCCTCTACGTTTATGGAAACACTTGGGATTGAATCCTCATTTCAAAAGCAGACGCGCCGGATGGACGTGTGCTCTGGAGAAGATCGTCTGCACGCGGGCCTCTTCTCCATGAGGAACTCGAGTTCTTGGTGATTTATCCTTCCCCTTGGCAGCATCCATAATTCCCAAGCTGCCTTTACTACTGGATTCCTGAAGTGATGAGAAATCGGGGATGTAATCTTTGTGTTCAGCCTTCTTCCAAGAGATATAAATAATTCAAGTGAGACAGAAAGGAAGCTTCTTCTGTGTAGAAAACAAATAATTTTCACCTGTAAATACAGTTTTATAATACTAAAAAATGTGAACACTCAAGGGAGTGTCAGATAAATTAGTCCAACTGAAGAATAAGCCAGAAAGTCTGCAACTAAAATCTGTGGATCCTGGAAGGAGCAGGCTGTTAGGATTCAGGATGCTGCATTTCATCCCTGCTTCTGTTATTTCATAGACCTTGTTGCTGTTATTCAGTCGCTAAGTCACATCTGACTCTTTGAGACCCCATGGATTGCAGCATGTTAGGCTTCCCTGTCCTTCACCATCTCCTGGAGTTTGCCTAAGTTCATGTGCATTGAGTTGGTGATGTCATCCAACCTTCTCATCCTTTGTCATCCCCTTCTCCTTCTGCCTTCCATCTTTGCCGGCATCAGGGTCTTTTCCAATGATTGGCTCTTCATTTAAGGTGGCCAAAGTATTGGAGCTTCTGCTTCAGCATCAGTCCTTCCAATGAATATTTAGGGTTGATTTCCTCTACGATTGACTGGTTTAATCTCCTTGCAGTCCAAGGGACTTTCAAGAATCTTCTCCAGGACCACAGTTCAAAAGCATCACTTCTTCAGTGCTCAGCCTTCTTTATGGTCCAACTCTCACACCCATACATGACGACTGGGAAAACCATAGCTTTGACTAGACGGACCCTTGTTTGCAAAGTGATGAGAAGCTCCCAAGTCCAAGGCTGTGTGACAGACACGAGAGACACACAGGGCAGAGCAGAAGATTCTCAGTCCCTCGTGTTCCACGTCTAATTTCAGCCAACACTGCAGGGGACGTCTCCCTGTAGCTCAGATGATACAGGAGTATCTATAATGGTCTTGTACTTTCTGCCTGGGGTCGTCATCAAAACGACACCAGCCCACTTGTCTCCAAGTAAGCACAGCCCAGAAGTTCAGGGAAGTTAATGTTCCCAGGGAACCCGAAACCACTGGAAGCTGATAGATAAACAGCCGCCTCCTTGGACCACTAGAGCAAGCATTCCTCTGCTTCCTGCAATTCAACCCCTCACTCAGCACCTTGGCAGTGACCTTGATGGTCAACGCTTAGGTTATTTTCCCTTCTTCCCTGCCTCACTCTCCCGCTTTCTGGGATCACCTAAGACATACACAATCTACACCAAGGCTTTGTCTCAGTGTGGACTTTATAGGTCCCAACTTGGACCAGAGCTAGAGAAGAGATCAGCAAATTGGTCTGAATCACCAAGTGGCATGGCAAAAGCAGAGTGGTTTTGACTTATGTTTTGTCTAAGACTTTGGGGCAGAGGAGAACAAACCGAGCTGAAGCAGCAGCAGGAGGGGAGGCTGAGAGTGGGGAGGTGAGCAGCAGGCCTGTGATGAGATGCTGAGATGCTGGCTTGAAGGCGGTCAGGATTCACCTCGTCCTGAGCATCCACCTCGAATTCTGAGAACTCTGCTATTTCCCAAGCAGCTGAGTGGTCCGCTAGCCTCACTTCTGCTGGGACACAGTGCCCAGACAGACTGCTGCTGGTTTTCCCACTTTTTTCTTGCAACCTAGGCTTGGAAATACACTTTGCTTGGCAGCCAGAGCTTGTGTACATGTATACACATACATATGCATATTTATATTTATTAGGTATTTATTGGGTATATAAATGAACAAAACGGTGGTAAACTTCATTCTTACTACATGTGATGCAAGCTAACCCCTTCCATTCTGTCATGTTCTCTCATTCTCTCTGACTCTTGTTTTACAAAACTGATTTCACAACCCTGACTAATTGGTTGCAATCTGCAGCTTAAAAATCACAAGCCTAGACCAGTCTTCTAGAATTCCGAGAAACCATCCCTCCTTTCTGTGCCTTGCTGTCTTGCTTGGTGAAATGATGAAGAGGAAACAGCCTGATGATAGAAGCTCTTTCTGCTTTTCAAAGAGTTTTATGTGTCGATGTCAAATTCATAATAAAATGTCAGGTCATACAGTCCATATTCCATTAATTTTAGAAGCTAACAGAAGATACAGTTTAAATGGAAAAGCTAGGTGCTGTGTTATTTTTTTTTCCAAAAAATATGTTTGCTAAGATGTTACATATCCTTTTAGCAGTATTATAATTTATATTCAAAATTAGGACACACAGTAAGTACCCTAAACATGAACCTTCAAGCTGTGAGCTTTCAAAGCTCGAATGTGCAGTCCGTCAACATCAGGCATGAGTGAAATCACAGCTGGCCCTCCATCTCCCGTCACTGATAATTCTTCAGCCCTACCATCTTCCACGTCTCTTCCCTCCTCTCAGTAACTCTTCTTGCCTGTTCATTTGATTCCAGCCCCAGTGTGCCAGCTGTTTTACTGTACTACTGTACTTTTCAAGATACTGTAAGATTAAAAAAAAATCTTTATTTTTTGGTCTGTTTTTTTATGTATTATTTGTGTCAAAGTATCATAAACCTATTACAGCACAGTATTCTACAGCCTATTGTGTTAGCCGGGTGCCTAGGCTAACTTTGTTGGACTGATGAACAAATTCGACTCATGAAGACACTCTTGGAATGGAATTTGCTTTTATGTAGAGGACTTTTCATTTCTTTATCTCTGATATATTCGAGGCTTTAAAAAAATCAGTTCTGCTTCTCACACCATTCTCCTCACTCTGTTGGCCTAAAAGCGATCACGTGCCTTTACAGTTAACAGTCTCCTCCGTCCAGCCACAGACGTCCTGCCAGGCTCAGCTGGGAAGCTCTCCCTCCCTGCCTCCTCCTTGGCTGTGTCCCCACACCACTCTAGTCTCATCAGATCCTGGGGCTGTCTTCTGTTCATGCGGCTCTGAGAACCTGAAGAACAGAACCTGTTGTTCTCAGGACTCAGAGCACCTCACGCAGTACCTGACACAAGGCAGGGGACCATGAAATGTCTACAATAGGAATCAAATACATCCTCTCTTTGACAGTTTCACTCGGATGTTCCTAGGTGCTCGTATCTCAAGCCCTGATGCCATTTCTCACGGAAAGAGCAACTGTTTACTAGCACAGTGGAAATACTCTGCACTTTCCAATTAGACTGCCTATGGCATCGTCTTTATTGAATTTGGTCAGATAGACAGTTGTTGAGTATTGGGGGAGTTTTTTTATAGTCTACTCAGAAGGGAGCAGCTCCACATGCTCCCCACTGTGCCTCAGGAACATATACTCATTCTCCTGAAGTTCAGTTCTGAAGTGTCTTTTGTGTCAATCAGAATCCTTTGTTCACAAGCAACAACAATGCAAGCAAAAACCAAAATGCAAGCAAACAACAACAGTGGCTCCCCAGGCCAGGGGAGCATACACTAGGCTCCTGTAACCTCCAGAAGGGCAGGCTCAGAAGGAGCCCAGAGCCCCTCTCTCCTGAGTCCCCATCACTGCTTCTCTGCAGATGCTGCGCCTCATCTCTTCTAAGGACTCCTCTGCTCCGCTCCTCACTCTTCACCACCAGAGATAAGCGCACATCACCCTTCTTGGTCCCGAGTCCAGACTTTCCAGGGAGGGGCTCCTGGGGGCTCCACCTGGGTGAGGTGCTGCACTCCAGACCCCCACCTTCGGCAGGCGGTGTGACGCTGTGCTTGGTCACCTCTGGAAAAATCCCCATCCTCCTGAAAAAAACCACCATCCTCAGAAAATGACTGATCCCCTGGCAACCACATGGATGGAGCCCAGAGAAACACATTTCCTAGAAGAGAAGCAGCTACTGTTCCAGACACAGAATCTGATGGATGTCTGCAGAACAGTCTGGGAGCGTAACTCCATTTTCACATCCTTTTACGATATTCATTCATAGCAATTTCCCCCACTTATGGGCAAACATCCACTCTTTTACTACATAAGCCTCTTTAAGTAATTTAAATTTGCATCTCAGCCCTTAAACCAGGTTTTAAGCTGTATGGGAAGAAAGTGGGCTTTTAATTTTGTTTAGAACTAATCACAGTGATTGTGTCTTCTCAGCCCTTCTGATTTGTTGCCCACATAGCCGATGACAGTGTCTTCTGCACCCAACTTTAGTTCCAACAATAGTCTTGGATAATTTCTACTTCCACCATGTCTTTATTCCTTCAAATAATCACTTTTATGTTGAGATACATTTTATCCATATATACCTAATTTCATAGGAATAAACATCCTTAACTTCATGGTGTTAGACAAACAAATGATCCTGGATGCAACCAGAATTGACCTTCAGAGAGGATCTTTAAAAACACAAAAAGGATCATATAAAAGGATGTGTCTCACTGAGGACATTGGTTTGACTCAATACCAGTCTTTCTACATGATTTCTGGAGTTGCCCCTCACTCTCAGATCCCTCTTTTACATGAAAAGACAGAAGTCAAAATCTGAGTCTTTTGAAAAGACTTATGGGCTTAGCAAAAAAGTAACTTTAGCTATTTCTTTAAATAGTAAAGCAGGATGTGCTTCCCTTGGGGCTTGGTGGTAAAGAATCCACCTGCAATACTGAAGCTGCAGGAGATGGAGGTTCGATCCCTGGGTTGGGAAGATCCCCTGCAGAAGGAAACGGCAGCCCACTCCAGTATTCCTGCCTGGAGAATCCCATGGACGGAGAGCCTGGCGGGCTACAGACCACAGGGTCACAAAGACTCGGACACGACTGTAGAGACTTAGCACGCGTGCTGAGTAAAGCAGGATACACTGGGCCCTAAATAAGGGACATGGGGTGGTAGCTAGTTTGGTGAGGTTTAAGATCCCCTGGAAAAGGAAATGGCAACCCACTCCAGTACTCTTGCCTTGAAAATTCTATGGACAGAGGAGCCTTGTAGGCTATAGTCCATGGGGTCACAAAGAGTCGGACACGACTGAGCGACTTCACTTCAATTGTGCTGTTGACTTGAACAGAGTTCCAGGGAATTAACATTTCGCCTACATTAGGTCTGGACACATGAAGTTAAGCTACTGGAGAGAAAGAAGTTGAACACGTGCGAAGAAGCTGAGACAGTGGGATCAAGCATTCGTCATCTTCAGGGGGTCGTGGCTGGTGTTGGATGCTTCCCTGACATCACTAGGTGGCTGCTTCTCACCCAGGTTCCCTCCAAGTGGGATTCCTCCACCTGGCAGGTGATGTCAACTGAAGGCAAAAGGCTTCTTTCCACAAATCTGCTACCTCTAAATTTCCCTTTCTCATTATTTTTCTGCAGTACCAGGTTTTCCCATTATTCAAAGCCAGAAATTTTGGAGTAAATTTCAATTGTCTTCTCCCTGTTTATGTCAGTCTCCAAATACCATCATAATTTCTGCACAGGTCTTCTCTTCTTTGGTACGATTTTTCCCTTTCCTGTGGGTGAATCTATCATCTTTCTGAGTTCCAGCCAGGGCCCACCACTTCCAACTCCTTATGCAATCATTTCCAGATTAGTCTTCCTAAAATGCAGCCCTGCACATGCCAATTACCTGCTCAAAGTCCTCGGTGCTTTCCTGTTGCCTTTGGAGAAAAAATTCAAGAAAAAGGTCTGGTCCTCTGCTACCTGGCTCCAACCTATGTCTCCAGATGAATCTCTTGAATTCCCTCAGGGCTGTTGTCAATCCAGTCTATTCATTTTTCTCCAAATATGTCTCTAGTTTTACAAACTGTCAATTTCCCAAATCTTCCATAACTTGAAACAAAAATTACCTGAATGCCTGGCATAAAATAGTCAGCATATAAATGTCTGTGGAATGAATGAAACGATTCATAACAACATAAGAATGAAACCATGTGTCCATGACACACACACCAAAAGTTTTTTTTTTTTCTTGGATGACTGGCAAATTTTGTCTCAATTCCATGTTTCTCATCAGGATTTAATTTACAATTTTTACTTGATATACCAACCAGATACAAAAAATTTTTTAAATTGCAAAAATAAAGTACTCCCCTGATCCCTCCAACTCTGTTCCTCCTTTTGAGTTTCTATCTCAGTCCATGGCAGCTATATTTTGATCCAGTTGTCAAAACCAGAACCTCAGGACTGTCTTTAGTTCCATCCTCTCCCAATCACCATTTAAGAGATACCTACATTGCAATACGACCAAAAAAAAAAAAAAAAAAAAAAAAAAACCCCATAGAAAAGCCTTATTTTCACTGTTGTTGTTCAGTTACTCAGTCGTGTCTGACTCTGAGACCCCACGGACCGCAGCACGTGAGGCTTCCCTGTCCTTCATCATCACCCAGAGCTTGCTTAAATTCACATCCACTGAGTTGGTGAGGCCATCCAACCATCTTGTCCTCTGTCATCCCCTTCTCCTCCTGCCTCAGTCTTTCCCAGTATCAGGGTCTTTTTGAGCTTAGTAAATGCTATGGGTTGAGCTGTATCACCCCAAATCCATCTATTGAAGTCCTAACTCCAAGTACTTCAGAATGCATCTCCAGGCACATCCCAGGTGGTCCAGTGGAACCCACCTTGCAAGGCAGAGGATGTGGGTTGGATCCTTAGGGAACTAAGATGCCACATACCACAGAGCAACTAAGCCTCCATACCGCAACTGGACAGTCTGCATGCAACTAAGATTTGAGATCCCCAAATATACAACTAAATAAAATGAAAACAAAGACCCAGAAAGGCATCTCTATTAGACACAATTAGTTAAGATGAGGTCCTCCTGCAGTAGGTCTGGTATGACTGGCTGGAGTCCTTATAACAAGGGGCCATTTGGGCACTTAATATTTTGGCCACCTTATGTGAAGAGCTGACTCACTGGAAAAGACCTTGATGCTGGGAAAGATGGAAGGAGAAGGGGCATCAGAGGATGAGATGGTTAGACAGCATCACTGACTCAATGGACATGATTTTGAGCAAAGTCTGGGAGATAGCAGAGGACAGAGGAGGCTGGTGTGCTGCAGTCCATGGGTGTTGCAAAGAGTCAGACATAACAGAGCACTGAGCAACATGTGGGCATAGACATGCACACGGGGAAAACACCATATGCAGTCTGGTGTTTCCTGAAGCTATTAGGAGATTCTCCCTTAGCATCTTCAGGAGGAGCATGATCTTGCCAACACCTTGATCTCAGACTTCCAGCTTCTAGAACTGCAAAACAGTCCATTTCTATCGTGTAAGCCCCTTGGTTCGCAGCACTCTGCTTTGCCAGCCCTACTAAACTGATACACTGAGTCCTAGCTAACGGGCTAGAAGGTTTTTCAGACTGACAGTTCTTTAATGCTCACAGTAGCCAGGGAGTCATCTACAGTTAGGAGTTCACACACCATTACCCCATTTTCTAGCTGGAAACAAATGCTCAGAAAGATTAAGTACTAAAGCTATCACCAGATACAGTAGCAGAGCAAACCAAAATATCTGTGATTCTAAAACTCAAGTTCATATCCACTCCATTTCTGGCCCCTGGAAGACCTCTCCTGACACTGTTCCAGGCTGGAATAAGGTCACACAGGTGGCCCTTCCACTGTTCCAGTTCTCTATACTATAGAGTTTCCATTTAAGACATTCCTTTAAGGTGGCTCAGCTGGTAAAGAATCCGCCTGCAATGTGGGGGACCTGGGTTTGATCCTTGGGTTGGGAAGATACCTGGAGAGGGGAAAGGCTACCCAGTCCAGTAATCTGGCCTGGAGAGTTTCATGGACTGTATAGTCCCTGGGGTTGCAAAGAGTCAGACATGACTGAGCAACTTTCCTGTTTACTAAGGTGCCACATGGAAACAGAAACTTGAATAAGATAATTCTCTGTATTTTAGACAAAGCCCATGTTTGCCAAAAGGTCCCAAAGACAACCTTATTTTTATCTAATTTATCAGACGTGTTATTTAAAATGAAACGAATCATGAACACATTGAACATGCTTGGCTGCACCTTTTTCATTGTTTCTTTTATGAGGCAAACACACTCAAAGAAATTAAAATGGTAGCATCACACTGTGCACAAACAATGAAAATTAAATTCTGAAACATCTCAAAGTTGATATTTGGTCTTAATATGTACTGTGTGAATGAATGAAACGACAACCAACAATCCAGAGACTGACTCGCTATTTCAAAGAGAGGAATGATGAAAACTACGGACTACAGAATGTTACTGCCTTTTCTTTAAGCATTAACTTGACTACTACTGGAAGAAATGTGTGCTATTTTTTTTTTTTTTTTTATATCCTAGGGCAGAGTTGTGAGTTTTTCCGTAAACTTCTCTTTGAGGGAAAGCAGTACTCAACACAACACAAACCAGGGGTAATCTAGAAAAGGCAGTTCTCAAAGTCTGGTCCAGGAAATCCCTGGACTCCTTCCTGGGAACCTTGTAAGGATAAGACTACTATCGGATAGTTAAGATTTTATTGCCTTGAGAACCCCAGAACAGTATGAAAAGGCAAAATGATAGGATGCCAAAAGAGAAACTCCTCAGGTCATTAGGTGCCCAATATGCTAATGGAGATCAGTAGAGAAATAACTCCAGACAGAATGAAAGGATAGAGCCAAAGCAAAAACAATACCCAGTTATGGATGTGACTGGTGATAGAAGCAAGATCCGATGCTGTAAAGAGCAGTATTGCATAGGAACCTGGAATGTCAGGTCCAAGAATCAAGGCAAATTGGAAGTGGTCAAACAAGAGATGGCAAGGGTGAACGTTGACATTCTAGGAATCAGCAAACTAAAATGGACTGGAATGGGTGAATTTAACTCAGATGACTATTATATCTACTACTGTGGGCAGGAATTCCTCAGAAGAAATGGAGTAGCCATCATGGTCAACAAAAGAGTCCGAAATGCAGTACTTGGATGCAATCTCAAAAATGACAGAATGATCTCTGTTCGTCTCCAAGGCAAACCATTCAATATCACAATTATCCAAATCTATGCCCCAACCAGTAATGCTGAAGAAGCTGAAGTTGAA